>JAOTBA010000203.1:25149806-25163068 GCA_025629845.1 Erythroxylum squamatum
GCGGAGACGAAGCAGATGGAAGAAGGTCCGTGTGTTGCGACAGAGGACGTTTGGTTTCAGACTGAAAATTCAGGAGGGTATTTTTGATACCTTTCACTAGGGAGATGAAGCAGAGGGCAGAAGGAGAGAGGCGAAGCACAGAGATTTGCAAGGGAAGAAGGAGGGTATTTTGATGCCTTTCACTGGAGCTGCGACAGAGATTTGTTTCGTGCGTTAAACGAGGTTAATTTCGACTTTTCATAATGTTGCCTGTAGCTAACCAAACGTTGGGTTAGTAACACAGACGATTGATGCCAACATTCGGTTAGCACACACAATTCATGCCGTTTTCCAAATATCTGGTTAGTTAGTTTTCCAAATATCATACTTCCAGCCTTCTTCTCTCTTCTTTTCTTCTTCTTCGGACTGCATTCACAGTAACGTAGGTTTGAGGAGCCCTCTTCTCTGTTGTGTGTCTCTGTAGAGAGAGTGCCAGAGCTGGAACTGAGAAGAGGACATGGAGTCTTACCTGAACGAGAACTTCGAGGTGAAGCCCAAGCACTCATCAGAAGAGGCTTTGCAGAAATGAAGGAAGCTATGCGGGTTGGCGAAGAACCCAAAGCGAAGGTTCCGTTTCACTGCGAACATCTCAAAACGTCGGGAGGCTTTGTTAGAAAGTGCCTAACTCATCCCCAAAAGCTAGCTCAAGAGGAGGAAGTTTGCACACTATTATAAACTCTTGAATGCCTTTATAGTTGTCCGATGTGGGATTCCTGACACACCCTCCTCAGTCCAGAGCAGGACTAGACATCTGATGGACATATTAGGCAAAGGGACATAACCGGGCACCGCCCCAAACCATCGAAACAAACTGACTCTGATATCATGTTAAGTGACCGTTTCACCACAACAGCTTACCACAACAGCTTAAGCTGTTGTGTGAGGCCAACCTAATTGGTTTTATATATTCACTAACAGGCTGCAGTATCAGGTTTTGATCTTTGTCTCTACATGTGTGTTGTGAGCTTTCCTTACTCTGATATCAAGTAGTTTGGTCTTCACTTAGTTTTATTTCTTCTATTTGACACATTTCTTAACCGGGAAATCCTTAAAAGATACAAGTTCTATCCTGTTACCGCAAACTTTCGGTTCTTACTTCTTACTAAAGTTGCTGTCACTCGTTTCCATAACAACTCAAACTTCTTGTGTGCTTTGTACTTCAGGAAACGTCGAGGATCGCCGTACTAGGTTCCGAGGCTGCAGTCCAGTTTATCCGGGGGATCGGTAATAAAACTCGTCATTTGAATAAAAAATGTAACTTTTTTTTGAGAAATTTTCTTTTTCTAACCATGTTTGGTAAACAGTCGAGCACGAATTCATTGTTTCAGAGGAAGTAGCAACTGCTGGTTTTGAGATTTGTGCTTCAGAATTAGAATCAATTGTTGGATCCCGAAACGTGAGAAAGATTAAAATTCACGGTGGAGTAGAAAGGATAGCGAAAAAGGTGCGTTCATCCACTGAAGATGGGCTCACAGTCACAAATGGTCTAGCAAACAAAGAAATAATTTATGAAAGCAACAACATTCCGGATGGGGAAACTTCAAGTTTCTGAAGATTTGCTTGGGAAGCCCTCCAGGACCTGACTTTGATCATTGATGCAATTTGTGCTTTTATCTCGCTGGTCGTTGGAATAGCAACAGAAGGATGGGATAACTGAGCACATGCTTTGGTAATTGTTGCTGGCATCCTTTTCTACTTTCTGCTTCTAAAGTCCTTGATGGATCATGCAAGATGATGGTTACAACTGCTAGGATGAGAATTAGTTGGGGTAAATTCTTGGCAGCTGATGACAAAGGGCGGTATGATGAGACGCCATTCCTTGTGAAACTGAACGGATTAGTGGAGATTATAGGGAAGATAGGCGAGTATTTAGCCTTGGTGACCTTTTCAGTATTGATGAAGGGATTATTGACCCATAAACTGCAAGAGGAAACCATATGGAGGGGGTCAGGTTGTGATGGATGACATCACCAGGCAGTAATTCAACCGAGACAGGAACAAAATCCCAGTTCCTAAATTTTACAGACTGCCAATAATCATTTGTTGCAGCAACAAAGACAACCAAAGAGATGCTAGCAACAATTACCAAAGCATCATGTGCTCGGTTATCCTATCCTTCTGTTGCTATTCCAACAGTCAGCGAAATAAAAGCACAGATTGCATCAATGATCAAAGTCAGGTCCTGGAGGGCTTCCCAAGCAAATCTCCAGAAACTTGAAGTTTCCCCATCCGAAATTTTGTTGCTTCCATAAATTGTTTCTCTGTTTTCTAGACCATTTGTGACTGTGAGCCCATCTTCAGTGGATGAATGCACCTTTTTTGCTATCCCTTCTACTCCACAATGAATTTTAAGCCTTTTTATATTTCGGGATCCAACAATTGATTTTAATTCTGAAGCACAAATTTCAAAACCAGTAGTTACTACTTCCTCTGGAATAATGTATTCGTGCTCAGCTGTTTACCAAACGTGATCAGAAAAAGAAAATTTCTCAAAAAAAGTTCCATTTTTTATTCAAATGACGAGTTTAGAAGCAGACTTTTCTTGGCATCAATAACCAACAGTATTTCCCTGAAAAAAAATGAAAGTAGCTTCTAAGGTTTCCAGTGTGCAACTAATAAAAATGGCATCTCTGAGATGAAGTTCACACACTTATCATCTTCAATGCAGCAGAAATCGGCATGCCTAAAAATCTAATGAATATGCTAACGAACCACTGCGACATACTGAGAGGCGTTGTATTTGCAAATGTACCGAGGAATTCGACGATTATGATTTGGAAAGCAACTGTGCAGCTAAGGACAGCAATGAAAACATTGTTATCGAGTATGCCTTTGAAAACATTTATTTGTTCCATCTCGCGAGAGCTTATCTCATTGAAAACCTGCAGAAAGAAAGGAAGGTTAACTCAGAACTTCCTATCAAGCTTGAGATGGCAAGGAAGAGTTGCCAAGAAAAGTTCACCTGGCAGAAGACGAATGAGTTGAATATAAGCGTATTCAGGACTAGGTCAGAGTCCGGGCCGTGGAGGTTAAACATAGCTTTTCCTCTGGCCTGAAGGTACCATATCACCATAAACTGGTACAAAGATTGACCTAAGATATTCCTCCAAATCACATTGCTGATAAAGTTCCCATTACGACCAACTGGTGAACGCTTCATAAGTTCATTGTTTGGAGGCTCAGTTGCAAGTGCAAGGGCTCCTAGAGTATCCATTATCATATTAACCCACAGAAGCTGTACTGCTGTGAGTAGAGCACTCCCTGGAAGTATGATTAGTAAAGAAGTGTCAATAGAGAGAAAAACTTGCTTGTATGCGTAAAAATACATATAGTTCATGGAATCCTGACCTGTTAAACAAGCTGAAGAGAAGTTGACAATTAGTGCAACCACATTGACTGTGAGCTGGAACTGTACAAATTTTTGAATGTTAATGTGATCGTCCCCATTTAGCCACCGCCACAATAGTAGAGAAATCATTATCCAGAATAATGACATCAGCGCTCTCTTTAGCCACCTGAAGTTCAGGAATCAATCAGTAGTCTTAATATGAGTAATAAAACTTTCGACCATATTATTCTGTATCATCGGAATACCAACCTCAGTTCCAGCAATGCCCATTGCTAGACCAATATCTGCTTCATGAACTGCTGGGGGGTCGTTGGTTCCATCACCAGTCACTGCCCACCAAACGTAGTTCGCAAATGTTTCACTAGTTTGTGCTTGTCAAGAGGTGAAGATCGAGCCATCACCTGCAAATGGATTCATAGTTATGGGTCCTAACAAGCAAATGCTTATTATTATTTAGATACTCAGTCGTGTGAAGGTTTTTTCTGAACATGAAAGCTTGGAACTACCTGAAGTTTTGGAACTATTGTCATTAGTTCTTCCAGACTCTTTTCTCGAAAGACTGGACCTTCAATGGCTATACCATCATCAGTAAGAATCCCGCATTCCCTGGCTATAGCCTTGGCAGTGTTAATATTGTCTCCTGTAACCATTCGTACAGTGATACCAGCTGCACGACAAACTGCAACAGATTCCTTGACACCGGGACGAACAGGATCTTTAATGCCCACTATTCCTATACATGTGTACCCAGAAACTGGAATGGGACTGTCAGGTGAAAATTCACCTTCCAGTTCCATATATGCAAGACACAAAGTCCTAAGAGCCTCATTAGCGAACTGCTCGATTGTAGCCTTAAGATGGTTCAGTGATGCTTCGTCTAGAGGAACAATTTCTCCGTTTGGATTGAGTACTTTCTCACAGGAAGCCAAAACAATTTCTGAAGCACCTTTACAATGGGCTCGAATGTGTCCTTCAGGATCCTTTAACACTACTGCCATCCGCTTCTTTGTTGAGTTGAAAGGCTCAACTTTGATAACTTCAACTGCTTGTCGTTCTGCCTGGAAGTCTCCTGCCAGGGACAAGCCAAACTCCAGTATAGCAGTCTCAGTAGGTGTTCCTAATATTTCCAGTTTTCCATCCTTGTTAATGACGACTTCACCTCCAGTATTATTGAATATGGATTGTTTCAGAAGTTTTATTGCAGAATCAGGGATTCCAGAGCATAAACTTGATGCATCACATGGTTGTCCAACTTCCTTGACACTCATGGAAATACATGCTTTCAGTACAGTCATATGATTAGTAGTAAGTGTACCAGTTTTATCGCTGCAGATAGTTGTGGCTGATCCCATAGTCTCACAAGCTGCTAGATGACGCACAAGAGCCTTATCATTCATCATCTTCTTCATAGCAAAGGCCAAGCTCAATGTCACAGCCAATGGCAACCCTTCTGGAACTGCAACCACCACAATTGTAACTGCCACTGCAAAGTATTCCAACATTTCCAATGCATCATCTGCAGACCAATCCAAGTGAGTCCCTTGTCGCCATTTTCGGCCAGCTAATCCTTGCACTAGAACAGCAAAAGTTACTACTGCAAAGAAAAGACCTATCTTCCCGATAATGGTTGCCACTCCATTTAATTTCACCTGTAAGGGCGTTTCATCATCTCCTCCTTCACTGAGAGTCGCCATCAGTTTACCCCATTGAGTTCTCATTCCTACAGTAGTAACCAACATCTTGCACGATCCATCCTGAACCTTAGTTCCAGAAAGCATATAAGGATTTTCAGAATTCACCATTACAGGCTCACTTTCCCCAGTTAAACTTGACTCGTCGATTGACACAGAAAATCCTGAAACAAAAAGACCATCAGCAGGCACTTGATCTCCAATGCCGAGATGTACAATATCTCCAGGAAGTAGATCATATATCGACAATTTCTGCCTAAACCCGCTTCTTGTGACCTGAATGGCGATCTTCTTTTTCTCTTTATCCAAATCCCTGAATTGCAGTGATTGACGGTAATCACTAGTTGCTGTGACAAACACAACCAACATGATGCTTGCAACAATTCCAAGACCATCATGGGCTCCCTTTGGCCATCCCTCAGTTGCAATGCCAACTATTAAAGACACAAAAGCACACACTCCAAGTATCATAAGAGTCATATCATGAAGAGCTTCCCATAAAAATACCCAGAAACTTCGAGCTTCACTTTCCGCGAACTTATTGATTCCAAAAAGCTCTTGTCTGCAATTGAGTTGAGCAGCATCTGCAGTAAGCCCATTAGTGGTTGATGTGGAGAGCTTTTTTGCAATACCAGAGACGCCACCATGAAACTTTAACTTCTTACTGTCATGACCTTCAACAATAGATCCCAACTCTTCAGCACAAATGTCAAATCCTGCAGCTTTGACTTCTTCAGGTACAACATAGTCACTTGGGGACGCTCCTGCACAAGTGCAATTATTCAGTATATAAAATTTCAAGAAGCTTCTAAGTTTCTAAAATTTGAGGAAACTCACCTTGGAGGAATTGAAATGCAGCTTTGGAAACAAGGACAGCAATCCTCAATTTTTCCTGAAAAGTGAAATACATAAAAAGCTAAGCTTTCTGCTTTAGCATACGGCCTTAAAGTTATGCGATGGTGAACTTCATAATACAAGTTGAAAGGTTAGCGGGCAGGAACTAAAAGTGTGCAATTGGAAAACAAGAGAAACCAATACAGAGAAAGAAAATTTGAGAGAGAAAAATGCTGAAGTTGCAGTTTGTCAGGGGAAGTAATGAGAGTCATTCCAAGTAGCATCTGATTAGCTAGTTCATGTTTTAGGCTCATCAAATACAAAGAGAGATGTTTCTATTCTTCAGGAACTTCAAAGATTATAAAATGGGGAGAATACTTTCAATAGCAACACTTTAAAGCATATGCTCAAAAACTCTCATTTAGCCCCGTGTCTTATGTTGGCCCCCTCCCAAAAATGGCACAAGTATACGAGAAACTAGCTGCTCTATTGCCGAAAACTATCCATTTACATTACTAATAACACAAATTGATCGTTTGAAGAGCTTACACAGCTTCACCACATATGCAAAACAAAGCATAGTAGAGCTGTTCACTTGGTAGAAAGAACGCAAGTGATACGTGTAACTGAAAACAGAAAGCTGACGGACTAAGTTTGAAACAATTACATCTGAAGATGAATGCTTTTCATTAGAAAAGGAAATAACACAAATATCTATCAGAAGTTTAAGAAACAAAAAGTTGGTTATGACAAGCGGCTAACCTGATTGCTGCGTCGCGTGGCATGGGCCTCCTCTCTCTTGGAGAGGTTGGCAGTGAAGCGAAACCTTCGCTTTGGATTCTTCACCAACCCACAAACCTTTCTCCATTTCTTCAACGTCTCCTCCGACGAGTGCTTCGCCTTCACATCAAAATCACTCAAAAGATTCTCCATTTTGAACTCACTATACCTTCGCCCTTATGCAAACTAAATCCCAGAAAGTTTAAATAAACCCTGGAATCCGCAAGCACGCAGAGAGAAGTTTCAAGCTCAATTGCTTTGGACACGCTGAGAAAAACTAAAGAAAGAAGGAAAAATAGTTTAACGTGGTCGGTATGGACATGAAAAAGAAAAGGGAAGCTTCCTGTTTTACCATATTAATTATTTTGTCAGGAGTAATTTGTACAGACAGATTGTTTCCGGGAAAATGTGGAACAAAGAGCAAGAAGATAGAGATCATGAGGAGTGAAACACAGCAAAGGCGCGAGTATTACTGGGAACTTGTAACGGCATCTCTTGATAATTCCCTGGTCTTCTGGTACCATATTGGGATTGCATCTTCATCTAACCACCCCGTTTGTTCTCTATTATTTGTACGTAAATGGATACTTTCTCAACTCGATCGTTACACGTCACCTCTTTTTTTTTATAGCCATGTGGCACGTAATTCCTGATCGGGTATAATCGGCAAGAGTAAACACGTGCAACACATGTGCTTTGATCCATGGTGTTCATAACTTCTTTGAAAAAGTGATTGATAGCATAAGATATCATGAAACAAAACTTGGCAACTTTTTTTCAAATGTAAAACTTTAAATAATTTCCATAAATGACTTAAATTAAATAAAAATATACTTTTTTATTATTTAATATTATTAAATTAATTTTTTAATGTAATAATTTAAATTTAAAAATATTGAAAAATTCAAGTGCCATACGTCTCTGTTATCATATCACATATACATGTGGGCTATTAAAAACAGCTTTTCTATAATATAAAGATAAGGCTGCGTATTATCTGAGCCCCTCAAATTTTACTTAAGTGTGAAACTACACGGTAGGATGATGATGACTGAAGAATTCCAAATAGTCGAAAGTCTCCTAACACCGCCTGTTTGGACTTTGGACCGACCACGTTAAAGATAGGCCAGACCGAGTTTCGTCAACACTTCTGTTCATAGAGAAGCGGCAGAATTTCATCGTATAAGAAATTCAAATTCTTACAGACGCGCACTCAATTCAAAATTGGCATCGATTATCTCAAAGGCAAGTGCTACAGCCTACACATGTGCTTTGGAATTTTGTTATTTTGAGCAGTGATTGGAATATCGTACCAGAAATGTTGGTACCCAACAAAAAGTACCATACCAAATTTCGGTGTAAGTTCTTGCCGATTCTTTTGGTTGTACCGGCCGACCACTAAAATGTCGGTCATATATAGGTCAAAATTGTAATTTAAAAATATGACTAAATAAAATTTTCCTATATAAATTAATAATTACTTGTACATAAAATGAATATGATAAAATTGTCCACATTTTTATTTAGTAAATAGTAAAGATATAAATAAGAATTGTAATTAGACTTATGTAAAGTGATTATAAATTACAAAATTGAATATATTATTGAACAGAGTTTAAAAAGCTTAAAATTGCTACATGTTTGATTCAATTTGGAGTTGGTGTTAGCTCTTTAAACTCCTAAATGCATATGATAATGTTCAATTTCGTATGAATTTTATTTTTGGGGATCTTTACATATTAAAACTTGGGAATCTTACAATTTTTGGGAAATTATATACTTTTGAGAAATTAATGGTTAATTATTGCAATTAAGAGCATACTTGTAGATATCTATAACCAATTTCACTAAAGTTTGTCAATTTATAATCTACTTAAAAGGATCTGGATAAAGACTCTTTTATCTTACTATAAATGGCTTAGGAATAAATACGTTGCATAAAATTATGTGAAGAAGATTAAGAATCAGGTCTTATTATTCCCTTATGAAGTCATAAGCCAGGGATTTTAAGTCCTCAATTGCTATGATAAAGATGTCTTCTTGGTATAGAAATTATTCTAATATGAATTCTCTTTCAAGAATAACTTTATAAATGAATTAAGTATTTTTATCTCCATCATTTAACCAGATGCTCTTTGGTTATCAGAGAAGAATAGACTTTCAATGCATCTTCTGCTTGATTAGAGCTTGAATTTCCGATTGTTGAAGCATTGCAAAATTTTGGGTTTTTCTTTAGCTACTCTTAAACGCGATTAAGAGATATGAAAACCTCTTACTTTGCTAGTTTATTATTATCATATATCCTTTTGTAGAGGCATTTAATTTCTTCGTTAGTTGCCCTTATTTTTTTTGCATACATTTGAAAGCCTTAAACACTTATATAGGAGTGATGAGACCCTTCAAAACTTCTTCCTCAAACCCCTAAACATTATTGTTAAACTTAAATAGATCATCTCTTCTAGTTGTGTAGACATTAGGATACACCTCAATTAGTATATGATCCAACTTAAAAAGGTTGCTAAATTATGTAAAATTGTTTGGGAAAGTTGAAATTTAGATCGAGTTTACCTAATAGCTATGATGTTGGATGCATTCTTTTAAGTTTATAAAGTGCACAATTGGGTTTAATTTGTAACCCTATTTTTTGGGAAGTAAATAATTTTATTTAAAAAATATTGACAAATCCTTACAAAGAATAATGAATGCAGGTACTTCAATTCAACCTATTTTTCTGGCTAAGAAATTGCTAGTTTAAACTAATATATAGACCAACCCTTAATTTCCAAATAGTCCTAATGAATGCCTATTTTAATTACCTCAGTTTCTTGTCAACATAATGAAGTTAAAGGATAGGAAGTAGTTCCTTTCCTAGCTTCTGAGATGAATCATTGGCTTCTTTTATCGATTAAAAAGTTCCTTTCGTTTACAAACTATTGTACCTTTGTATATGCTTATATGAGCTTGTGATCTAGAAGGTTCAATTTTTTAGCATAATTCTAGGCTTAAGATTAGCTTTCTGGTATTGAAATTTTGTTACATACATAAAAGTTTTATACATCCCTTTTGACCTTGAGATGAGTGGGGATTATTGAAGTGTCTTTCTCTTTGTAGGTTTGTAGCAATCCTTCTTAACATTTGTACCCATGCTCTTAATTAAGAAAATTAAAGTGTATTTCTTTAGAGCTTTTGGTTTCCCTTGTTTTATTTTCCTTGTAGTTAGAATTTGAGGAGGTTCTTCTTTTACTTCTAGAGAGCATACCAATCAGTATTTAAGTTTTTGTTAACCAAGTGGTGTACAACTATGTCATACATGTGTCATCTCTCTTAACAGAGACATTGAAAAAAAGTATGTCAATCTCAAAAAATAGGGAAGGGAGACTTTGTTTTTATATTTAGTTACTTTATTTTTTGATCAAAAGACACATGATCCATACATATAGAATCTTCACATTAATAGCCATAAAGGGTCCTAATGGCTATATTGGTGGATGTGTTATTTTAAGTTTTTAGAGCATAGAATTAGGTTAAACTTGTAACCCTTTTTTTAAAAGCAAATAATTGTATTTTAAAAGATATTAACAAATCCTTACAAAATAGTCAATGTAAGTACTTCAAGTCAACCTAATTTTCGAGCTACAAAGTTGCTAGTTTGAAGGCGCAAATAGACCAACTTTAGATTTCCTAAGTGTCCTAATGAATATTGTTGGCTGAATATAATTTCTTTATTGTATATACAATTAATTGGAAAAAATGTGACTTGTGAAGCCCTATAGATACATCCCTTATTTATCTAAATCGTTTATTATTTTTGAAGTGAGAGCCACATAATTTCCATCAAATGTTATATTTTCTCTTTAAATGTATGATCTTAAGTTTACATGAACTAATTTTGTTCTAATTTGTTGTTGGTTGTTTGCATGGATGTCATATGCGAAGTTGAAAACAATGTGATATTCTAGTTATGAAGGAGAAGTACCTAAAGGTGAATCAATATATGATGAAGCTAATTTGAGGAGATAAATTCTGGCTTAGAGCTAAACATGAACCACCAGTACCACTTCTATTTTGAAAAAAGTCTATTAGGCCAAAGAAGAATAGGAAAAAGGAGGATTTGGAGAGTACAACTAAGGATAACAAAATGTCAACAAGAAGTATGAAAATGACCTATCAATAATTCTTTTAGTAAGGACACAATAAAAAAACATGTCCTATAAAAGTTGCATCACAACAAGTTTCAACGGATAGACATATAAGTTAACACATTCTTTATTCTTTTTCATATATTTCTTCATCCTTAAACAATATTTGTTTTTATTTTTTCCAATACAATCTATACGTGATGTCTAAACAAATTGTTCTAATATTAATCCTTTCAAGTCGACCACCTATTTCAAAGCAAAATAAAAGAAAGGGACCAATCCATAGATATAGGACACCGTGGGGTAAAAAACCTTAGCTAGGAGTAATAAGAAGAGTTATAACTCATCAAAGGTTACAACTATTGAGTTATATGTCTTAAATCAATTTTGACAATTGGGTTGTTCTTTGATTATACGTTGCCCTTTTTTTTAGGACGAAACAGATGCGATGATGAGGAAGAAAAGATCAAAAGCTTCACGAAGTTCTATGTAGAGATACATTTTACTAATGTGCCTTACCATACAAGATTTATACAAAGTTGTGGTTTTGTAAAAAAAAAATACTTTTTAATTATACAATGCCTATGTGCCTTGTCCTATTTGATGTGAACAACAAAATATTATATGAATGTACATAGATGTTTTAGAAAATACAATATAGGAAAAAAGAAATACTTTTGCAAAACAAAATACTTATACGAACACATATGAGTGTTTTACTTTCATTTTCTTTTACTAAGTTGGTTAAGTGTTAATGAGATTAGGTGCTTGTTTGGTTCAGCTTTTGGAGGGTGAATAAGTACTTTTTTTCACCGCAAAAGCTGTTTTTAAGAAAACTAAGTGTTTGGCTGTAAAATCCAAAAGTATTTTTTTTCATAGAAATAGCTTTTTTGAAAGCTGAAATACAACTTTTGAGAAGCTTAAATTTGGAACTTTTCAAAAATGTACATTTTCAGATAGATTTTTCAAATCAATTAATGAGCATATTTTTTAATTCCTTTTACCTTTATGCTTTACACATCATTCCCATAACACCTACAAACATATATTCATGTTTATTTTAAGATTTATATAATATTATTTGACATTTTTTATATGTTTTAATATTTATTTTTATATTAATTTTACTTATATTATAATCCATATAAAAGATTTGGTTAGATATATTTTTATTTATATTTTATATAGTTTAAAATTATATAATAATTAATATATTGTGTTTTACATATTGTTTAATATATTTTAAATAATATTTATATGCATAAATAATTTTTATTACAAAATAAAGTATAGTTAAAATTAAAAGTGCGTTTTATTTTTATGTTGCCAAACAGTCTATTGTATGAAGCTTTTTTAAAAAAGCTCTTTTTTAAATGACAGCCAAACAGTCAACTGACTTCTTAGAAAAGCTCCTTTTAGAAAAGCTCTACTAATATAAGCTCATCTAGACAGGCACTTTAGTACCATAATTACTAAAATTTAAAAATACTTGTAAACTTTAAAGGAGATTGAGATATAAGCCCTCTAATACTCAAAAAGACTTCATAAACTACTTGCATTATTCAGTAGAAGCAGTGAAATTTAATGGGTTTGGGTCACTTCTAAGTAGAGCCCAAAGCCTAAATATAAAAGGGTGTTTTAAACCCTAAAGAGAGTAGAGAAGAGAGGTTCAGCTGGAAGAGAAAAGAGAGGGAAAAGAGAGAAAGGGGAGAATTTTCGTTTTTTTCAACTTTGCACAGTATTATTCTAACCTTCGATCGAATGGTGATTTCTTGTCGGATCGACCTGAAATTTTAACCAGAGATTCTTCTCTTGTTGTTCTTCATTCTCAACGGTGGAGATTAGATTTGGAGGTCTCTAAGGTGCCCTGATCTTCAGTTGAAGTTGCTGAGATTTTAAGGGTGATATTGTTCTTAACTCTTTGATTTTTTCATCTAGTTGATGATTATTGTTGTATTTTGAGTTGAGTGGTGACTCTAGTTATATCTAGACGTGAAAAACTCTTTGTAACTTGATTGATGATAGTGTAGTTTTTCTTTACTAGACTAGGTCTCATGGTTTTTCCTTTCTCACATTGAGGGAGGTTTTCCACGTAAAAATTGCCTATGTTCTTTATTTCTTGATGGGACTCCTATGACAGATCACTTGAATAACTTCCAGGGAATTATGAATCAGTTGTTAGCCATGGGGATTATATTCGATGAAGAAAAACAGGGTTTGTTTCTCCTTGGCTCCTTACTAGACTCTTGGGAAACTTTTAGATCTTCATTGTCAAATTCTGCTCCGGATGGTGTTATCTCTATAGATTTTGCCAAGAGCAGTGTATTGAATGAAGAAATGAGAAGAAAGTCTCAAGGTTCCTCTTCGACAGATGTCTTGGTGACTACCTCTAGGGGGAGAAATAACAACCGAGGTTCTCAAAACAGAGAG
>JAOTBA010000203.1:25182847-25213954 GCA_025629845.1 Erythroxylum squamatum
CTCCTCTCACCATTGACACGCCTCTTACCATTGAGCCAATGGCTCAATGGTAAGAGGCGTTCACTTAAAGTGAAACAAAACCGTGAGGTCATGTGTTCGAGTGGTGACTCACGCCTCTGACCAAAGCGGACAATACCGAGGGAAAATCCACCCCGGTAGGGCCGCCTGGCCCGAGCCCAGGGTCCCTACATAAAAAAGGATTACATTAGGCACGAAAACCGGGAATGTCATGTATGCATGTACAGTAATTTCATGTGCACAAATGTTAATGTGTAGTAATCCTATTATGCATGAGCAGTCCTATGCAATCCCAATCTATCCCATCCTATGCCAATTTACCATTCTACCCTTCCAGTTGAGGGTGGGATGTTACAAATAATATATGGGACCTTATCCCACGTCCATCTAGAAATATTGTTGGCAGTCATTGGGTTTGTAAAATTAAAAGAAAAGCATATGCTACCATTGAAAGATTAAAATCTAGGTTAGTGGCCAATGGGTATATAAAAGAACATGGTCTAGGCTGTAATGAGACATTTAGTCCTATTGTTATAATAATGTTAGTTTTATCTATTTCTATTTCTAGAGGATGGTCATTATGTCAACTTAATGTTATTAATGCATTTCTTTTTACATGGCCATTTAAAGAAAATAACATATATGGGCCAACCTCAAGGATTTGTTGATGGCATTCATCTAGATTATGTCTGCAAATTGAACAGATCTTTATATAGACTCAAGCAAGTATCAAGTCCATGGATCCAATAATTGAGAAATTACTTGATTAGTATTGGTTTTGTTAGTTCTCATGCAGATTTCTCTTTATTAATACATAATTGCACTTATTTTTTTATTGGTCTATGTTGACCATATAGTGGTTACCGGAAGTAACACAACTGTGGTTAACTTAATTATTGCTTTGCTCTTTAAAGAATTCTCTTTATGTAATTTAGGGTAATTGCACTATTTTCTTATAATAGAAGTGATACACACTCTACTGGTATTTTCTTATCTAAAAAATCCTATATCTCAAACATTTTAATAAAGGTTGTGATGACTAATTGTAAGTGGTGTTCCATTCTCATGGCAAGTAGATCTGTACTTACAAAGGAAAAAAGAACTCCATTGTTGAATAAGGAAGCTACTTGATTTAGACAATTTTGTAGCAGTCTTTAATATCTCATTTTAACAAGGCTAAGCATATCCTTTATGGTGAATAAATTTTGTGAAATCATGCATAAACTTAAAAGGGTTTTGCACTATTTAAAAGGTGACATTTATCATAATCTCTTTATCACTAACTGTTATATGGATAAGTTAGTTACCTTTAGTGATGTTGAATGGGCTGATTGTCCTGATGATCGCAAATTAATGGGTGGCCATTTTATTTTTCTTAGCAAAAATTTACTTTCTTAGAATTCAAGAAAACAATAGACAGTTGTAATATTTTCTATAGAGTTTGAGTTCAATGAACAAATGTTTATATTTAACTTAAATAGTTGACGCAGTTGTTATATGATTTAGGAGTTCACTTTTATTGTCTGTCTTATATTTGGTATGACAATGTTAAAGTCGTTTTGTTATTAATAAATATTGCGTTTCATGTAAAGATTGCCTATATAAAAATTGACTTTCATTTTGTTTTCAATCTTATTGTCAATAAGGACCTTACAGTTGGTATCATTTCTTCTTTAGAATAGCTAGTTAATACACTAAGTTGTTGCCTTAACTTTAGTTTCATCATTTTGCCAGCAAGCTTTGGCTATAGTCCTTTAGACCAAAATCTTGTGGGGTTGTGTTAGAGGAAAAATATTAATCACATCTTTAGTTATCAATAGCTTTTAGTTAGTTAGTTATTTTGTGATTATCAGTTGGTTATTAGTTTGTTAGTTAAAATGTTATTTGTTTTATTTGTATGTATGTCTATATATATATATATATATATCTAATATATATCTGGAGGAGAGAGTTGCAGTTCTGCGTGCAATCGCGTGAGATTTCAACACAATTATCCATGGATGTCTTTATTTATTCAAATCCAGGGGGTGTTGATGGTAGTCCAAAGGCTTCTCCATTTTCTTGTAGCTCAAGGAGAGTAAAATCTATGAGAGTTTTTGTCTCGTATCGAGAATTTCGAATAAATTCCAATATCTGGATTTGCTTAGACATGAAATACATGATTGCTTTATAATTTGGCCTTCTTGTCTGGATATCTTTATTATTTTCAAGTTCAGCAGCATAATGTAATCTTAATTCATTTTTCAGGTTATTGATACTATCTTTTGAACCTAAATCTAATCGAACGAAATGTTCTCCATAGGCTTCAGCATTCATGGGTGGATGCAGAAAATTCCTTATATTCATTCCATGCAGACCATAGAGAAAACACAGAGTGAAGGGTCCAACACGATTCCTTACCTAGTTTCGGTTTGACCAAAATATCGTCGGGTTGTAGCACGAAGCTTTTACCGAGCGTTTCAGCCCCAACCTTAATTCTTAAATGTAGAACCAAGGTAACTCTTCTGTAGTTCCTTCAGCAATACTCAGCACAGCCTTGTTTTGTTTCCTACCTCAAGGCGTCAGAAATAGTTAAGGAAGTATGCGGATTCTTTTCTCAGTGATTTCTTTATGAGGTAAGGAATGAATATAAGAGAAAGAGGGATTTTTATTTATCTGACATAGGAGGTTTACATGGAAGAGAGGTTGGGTGATACCGATGCCTCTTTTGCTCTGCTATATCACCCATTTATAGCAGGTGTGCTACTATTTTACATAAGACAAGTCTTACTAATGGACAGATTGACATTTTGTGACATGGACCCACCTATATGATATGTTTACATAAAGACAAAAGATATTTAGACATCCTATAGCTAATTGACGATATTTAGATAGACACGTAACTTATGTTACAGAATACACGTATCTTCTGGATTACATTGTTGATATCTTAATCAATATTTTCCTTTTGTGCTGGCTGGTGTTGAACCGTTATCTTTGGAGTGCAACTGGGACATGTATTCTTGGGATGTCGTCTAAACTGACAAATCTTGAGTTGATATCCTGTTTTGAGTAACTTCATCTTTGTCAATAAAAAATTATGAGCCGCTACTGGAGTAGTTTTGGCTGGTGATATCATGATTGAAGAATGTATCTTTTGTCCGTCATATGTCCGAAATCCTTTTTTGAAGCTAGTTTCTAGTCCTTGGAGGACTATCCTGATTCCTATTGCTCTTCTATAATGGATATCTTTTTCTTCAAATTTAACATAATCTTTGGTTTTTTCTTGATTTATAGTTATCGAGAATGTATCTGCCTTTCCAAGTTGTATTAGATGGTAAGCTGGATAACTTCCATCTTTATCGAAATCTGGTCCTGCGGACAGAAATTTTAATACAAGAATATCTTTGGGCATTATGGTAGGATTATTAAGATAACAATCTCATAGTCCATCCTTTATCCATTGTGGCAGATAACTTATCTCTAGAAAGTTTGGCAATGATAAATATATCGAATTTAAGGCTCCAAAATCATACCAATATCTTACTTCTTGTGGATCAGAATCTTGTAAATAATTGATCCTGGGATATATGCTCGAGAAGTCAATATATCGGGTTTCGCTATTTGATAGCTGAAATAATTCTTTCATCATCTTTTGTCGTTCTTCTACTTCAAGAGGAATTATTGATATTTCTTTCATTATCTATGAGGTAGTAGGCAAACTAGTTGTGGAACTAGTAGAAGGACTTTTCTGGGGTCGCAAATCGATATTCATTTTTTCAAAAGAGAGTTGTTGGAGAACTTCTGTTTTTGGATGTATAAGTATATCTGGATTGTGTGTTGATTGAGCTATATATTCTACTATCTTGAGGCTCGAATTTTCATAGTTATCGATGTTCATTTGAATGAGATTACTGTCTCACTTTATCAAACTAGAAACTTCTTTTGTTAGTCTTAGGAGATTAGTAATATCGAGAAAATCTAAAATTGTATCTTTGATTGATTTTATCTCTATATTCATCTTCTGAATTTCCTTAAGTATCTGACGTCGATGGTCTTCCATCTCTTGTAAGAAAATCTGCTAGAAGATTTTGTCAGATTTCACAATTTCAATATCAAAACTATAATCGGAAAGTAATATCTGCCATGTAATCAATATTTTATACTCAGGCACTTGGCAAATTATTATGGATGAATGCTTTTACCTAGGTATTATCTGTTCTGAGTAGAAATCTTTTTGGAAGTAAAAAGTAATAAATTTTTTTACAGCTTTTTACCACGGCTAATAATTCCTTTTCATTTATATGATATCTACTTTCAGTATTGGAAAAAGTTCCTAAGCAATATCTAGATAAACTTTCTCCTATTTTTTCATTATTATTATCATAATCTATCTTCTTTAAAATACCACTCCAATAATTTGCTGAAGCATCAGTTTCTAGTATTAAATTATCTTCCTTGTTTGGTAAATATAGTTTTGGTAGATTAGTAAATAATCCTTTTATGTATTTTACCTGAGTCTCTAATTCGGGGGTGAAACTAAATATCTTATCTTTTTTAAGTAACTCTTGAAATGGTTTTCGTAATTGAGTTAAATTCTGAATAAAATCAGAAGCATATGTTAAAATTCCTAAAAAGCTTTGTACTTGCTTTTTATCAATTAATTTATCGGGGAACTTAGAAATTTTTTCTAAGATATGATTTTGCAATTCTATCCCTTGTCCGTCTACTTGCATTCCTAAAAACTCTACTTTGTTTTGTAGTATTTTTTATTTCTTTTTAGATAATCCTAATCCATGTGTAGTACATATATCAATAAAATTGTCTAAATGTTTTAAATGGAGTTGGATATCCTCTGATGCTATCAAAATATCATCAACATATACAAAGATATAAGAATAATCTTTAAAGATATTATCCATTTTTCTTTGAAATATTTGTGGTGCATTTTTTAATCCAAAAGGCATTACTAACCATTCATAATGTCCTTGTGGAGTAGAAAATGTTGTATATGGAATACTATCTGGATGCATTTTTATTTGCCAAAATCCACTTTTACAATCAAATTTTGAAAAGATCTTTTTATTTCTTGTTCTATTGATTAGACTTTCTTTATGTGGAAGAAAATATCCATCAAATACTGTATTATCATTTAGCTTTTTATAATTTATCACCATTCCTACCTTACCTCTTACCTATTCTGCATGTCCTCTTACTATAAATGCGGGTGAGCTATGAACTGACTTGATCTAATAAATCCAAGATCTAATAATTCTTTTATCTGTATTCCAAATTCTTTCTGATCTTCTTCATTATATCTCATGGGTTTTACTCTTATTACTTTATTTTTATCTATCATTTCTAGCCTAGCATATATCTGGTTTTTATCCCAAAATTTTAACGAATTTTCAGTATAACACTGTTCTAATTTAGCTATAATTTTATCTATTTTTGTGTCAAGTTGTCTTAATCCTATCTAGTATTGTAACAAAGGTTTGGTTTTTGAAAAAATTGGTTTGGTTGTATCACCACGCTGGGCTGTGCGAGGGATAAAAGTGATAGGGAATCGTTTTCCATATGCTTTTTTAAGTCGTTTGACTGTGATCAAATGATGACATGGGGTTTTAAACAATATCTGATTAGCTACTGTATCGAAGGTGATTTTATGAAATAGTTGTAGGAAATTATTTCCTAATAATATATCAGTACCAGTATTATGAAAATAGAAAGGTGGACATTTTATTAAACATGATCCTAATAAAATTATCGGTTGTTCAACTCCTCTATTTATTTCTATCGTATGATTTGATATATCTTTTCCTTTTATTAAGGGTAACTCTTTATGATAATGTTTTGGAAAACAATCTGTTTTACATAGACATGCTCCTGAACCACTATCTATAAATGCAGCAAAATATTCTGCTTTATATTCCTTATAGGTTATTCCTATAGGAATATATATACTGTATGGACTTGTCATTTAGGGATATAAATTAACTTACCATTATATGTTATCTTTATTCCATATGAATTTATCTGATAAGGTTTAACAGTTTCAAGGAATGTTATTCCTAACATTATTTCCAATGTATCATTGAATCCTTCCTTTTCAATTAATAATCTAATTGGTAATATATCTTGTCCAAATTTTATAAGAGTCTCTATTGCTTCATTTATCGTATGTAATTCACCATTAAAATTTGTATATTGGTGAGGTTCATCTAATTGATATTTTTGTAAATTATTGCAAAGTGTATAACTAATATAATTTCCATTAGCTCCTGTATCTATTAATATATTGACTGGCACAAAACTGGTTCCATTATAATATTCTCCTTTTATCTTATAATTTCTAAAATTATCATTCTTGGCTAGAATTAAATTATTATATCTAGAACTTAATTGTCTAGTAAGAGGGTGACTAATTACCCCTGTATTTGTAAAGGATAATCTAGGAGGTATATTATTTGTTATCATTAATGGTTTATCTTGCAAATCTAATTCTAATGGTCGTGACTCAATTTCTTCTATCTTTGGTAAGCTTGGCATCTGTATCTGGCAGACTTCATTAAATAAATAAGGGAAATCTATTGTATCTTTAACTACAAAACACTCTGAATGATGTGTGTTTGATAGAGCATATGAAATTATATAAGTTATCGAATAGGGTCTGTTTTGTTGTTTAAAGAAATCTTTTCTTTTAAAATCTTGGATTAAACTTAATGTTTTATCAAAATCTTTATCTAGTATATGGTAAGAAATTCGAGGATATATATTGAATTTCAGTTTACCATATTGTAAATTTCCTTTAAGGATTCCTAAGCAGGCTTCTTCTCGATTTATTATTCGATTATCCATTATAGCTAATTCAATAGGTGTATCT
The DNA here is from genome assembly GCA_025629845.1 of Erythroxylum squamatum. NCBI lineage: Eukaryota > Viridiplantae > Streptophyta > Magnoliopsida > Malpighiales > Erythroxylaceae > Erythroxylum > Erythroxylum squamatum. The sequence goes on from JAOTBA010000203.1 coordinate 25,189,731, forward strand.
AATCCTTCTTTAAAAGTTGACTTTATTATTATCTGTATTGCTCCAACATGTATCCATCCAAGTGTATTTCTTATTTCAGGTTTAATTTTTTGTAATTTTTCCTGAATATCTTTTTTGGCTAATAAAGGTATCATAACTTTATTAGATGCTATTGATACTTCTAATGCTCTTTCCTGAATATTTAATCCATAAAATAAATTATGCTTTCTAGGTTTTATGCCTAATCTTTGTAGAGTATTAACCTTAAATCCTGAATAATTTGTTAACGAGAAATTTTCATTTTGAATCTGTTTTAATTTTTTCTTATCTATTAAAATTTCTTGACTATATTCTCCTGTTTGTTCTTTTTGATTATCTATGGTTAGTTCACTATTATCCTGATTTGGATTAGTAATTTCCATTTATTCTGAATTTTCTTCTTCAGAAGTATTTTCAGTTTCAGTGAGAATGAAAATGCTTTCATCTGAATCTATATTAAAATTATCAATTTGTATAAATTCTCCTGATCTTATCATATCTTCAATATCTTCATCGATTTCAATTTTCTTTTTATTTTTCTCATTTCGTCTAGGACAATTATTAGCATAATGACCTATCTCCTTACAGTAATAACATCTACATTCTTTTGGATTAGTTTTCTTTCTTCTATATGTCGGTTTATAAGCTTTCTTATATCCTTTTCTTTTATAATATCTAACTTTTCTTTTCTTAAAATAAGGCTTTCTATATCTATATTGTTTTTTCTTTTTATATTTTCGTTTTATCTTTCCATAATAATATGAACTATCACATCCTATCATTATAGGCATTTTAGGCTTATCACAACATAAAGAAATTCTCTTCTTTAATCCTTTACTGGCTCTGGCTAAAATAGCATCAGCACACCAATTACTTAATTTATCTCTCACATGTTCTATTCTTTTTCCTAAGGTATCTATATTTCCTGGATTATATGTATCTATTAATTTTGATCCCCAAGGGTCTGGAATCTTAGCAAAGAATAATGGTAAATAATTACTTGTATCAGAAACTTGATTATAAATATGATAATAATAATCTTGAAAGACACAAATATATTTCTCTATTTCACAAATATCACATAATTGTAATCGCATCAAAGCAGTAGTATATCTAGTGATGGTGTTGGGATCTTTAACATATTTACCTTCTCCATGGAATTCTAATCTAAATATTTCAACTACTTTTGTTATAAAATTATCTGGATCAGCATAAGTTGACTGTTTAGTATCTTCATTAAGATTTTGCCAAAATCTTTGTGCACTATTTAATAAAGTCTTTTCCATAAACCCTTTCATAGTTTCAAAATCCATTTTATTAACTACAACAGCTATCCGTAAAGCAGTTTCCCATTTATCTATTGCTTCTTCAATATTAGCTATACAATCTAAATCTAAATAAATTCCAAAGGGATTTATTGTATCAGCCTTCATTTTTTCATAAGGTGTATATTTGTCTGAACTTATTCCACTATGCATTAATCCTGCATATCCAGTAGCGGGTTTATTGAAACTCTGTTCTGTTCGTTGTCTTATATATGGGTTCCTACTTGAACTAGGTATATCTGTAATATTTGGATTTTCAGTTTTTATACCTGAAGGTTTAATATTAATAAAATTATCATGGAGTTCTAAATTTCCAATTTGAGTTACTAAATTATCTAATTCTGGTGAAATATCTATATCACTGTCTGAACTAGTCATTGTTTAATTTTTCTAAATGTATCTTAAAAGGATCTTTTATGCTATCTGTATCACTTTGTTCTTTGATACTTATTTGCTTTTCTTTATCTTTATTACTTATTTTATGATTTATCAAAGATTCTAAATCTGAAGTTATCTGTTCACAGTATTCTAATATTTTTTGTCCATAATATATTATGGTTTTCTGTATTTCAATAATTTCTTTGTCTATTTTTAATGATGTATCTTCTTCCTCAAGTATCTTAAAATCCATATTTATAGTGCAATATAAATACAAAGTATTGCAAAATATAACTCAATACAAAGTATATAGCAACATAAGCATAATAACTTCAAGATTATAAAGATATCTAACAACAGTAGAGATCTAGGCTCTGATACCATTTTGAGCGCGCAGCGGGCGAAGAGGTGTATACTGTGTACGGTGTACGGTGTACGGTGGTGTACGGCACCTGCGGCGCCTGCTTTAAGCGTCTATTATTAATCAAATCCAGGGGTAATTAGTCACCCTCTTACTAGACAATTAAGTTCTAGATATATATATATATATATATATATATGAATTAATTGTATATTATGAGCTATCATAAAGTTAAGCTCAATTAAAGTGATATATTAAAGTTAAAAGCTTTGGGCTATTTGATATTTAATAAAGTATGAACTTTAATGTATAGAGACCCAATAGTCTGATTTCTATTTTATGATGGGCTAAAATAAAAATAAGACCAATTATATAAAAAAATTAGGATTATGGTCTTCAAGTTATATAAATAATTGTTTTTTTATATCCCATTAGTCAAAGAAAAGATGATTCTTGAAAGAATATAAATGTACATATTAACTTGGAAGACGAATAACTTAAAATTCAAGAATCACGTTATTCTCATAAAACCAGGTATGCTTTCACAATAGATCTAAGTAGTCTTGATGATTTGACAAGATTTTGTGATTGGCGACGATTTTCACAGTAAGATATCAAATTCTATCGTAAGAAACTTGGGATGAAATATTATCATTTACACTGTGGAGTGTAGACAGAGCAAGGATTAAATATAAAGTAAGACATGTTCATGCTTCTTGAGGTCTTCTAATGGCTGAAAAGCACAAGATCAATGCAGTGGCCAGGCAAACCAAACAAGAGTTCACAGTATCAAAAACCATCGTGAATCGCTTCTCCTGAAGGCCCCAGAGCGTACTAACAAACCTAACTAATCCACATGCTGCTCTAGCCACTACCGTTGCCATCTTCCTAGAAGAATACAGGGTTTCAATGGCTTCCTCTTTCTGTTCCTGTCAATGGTGGTTCAAGGGCCGCCTGGAGGTTGACGGTATAGTGAACGTAACATTCGTTCAGTCAAGATTCGCCAACTTAAAAAGAAATAAATATCCATCACTCACGAGGTTGCATCCTTTTGTCATTCCTTTCATAAAAGTCTTCCAAGAGTCAAAAAGAGACGTCATATCCGAGGAGCTTTCAGATTTGACAAATAGAGAGTTCTACTTTGATTTTTTAAAGACAACACGTGTATGTTCTGTCAAGGTAAAGGAGCCTCCGTGGCAGAGACAAACTTCCTCGAGCACCAACTTTCGTGTTCACTCTTTAGATTTTTAAGGTGTTATATATTTTATAAGTTATTTTTCTAAGAATCGAAGTAAAATGGTTGAAATTAAGCAATATTTTAAAAATTAAACTGAAAGATAAAATAATAAATAAAAAAGTTTAAAATTTAAGAAGTCCAACTTATATTAAACCATTATAAATATAACTAAAATTTTTGAAATATGACTGAAGAAAATTATCTTTACTCGCCTAAATATTTAAAGTTTAATCAAAATAAAAAATTATTAAATAAAAATTAATTAATATATAAAGTTTATTAATTTAAAAATGAATTGATTAACTAATAAACTTTTTGATTTAAAATAATACAAGTTATTAAAGTAAATCAAATAAAAATAATAATAATATAACCTGAAAATCAATTAGTTCATAATTTTTATAGTTAAATCAGTCGGGTATTTTAATAATTTAGTTTAATTTATAAATAAAACAAATTGAAAAATATAATTATTTAAACATAAAATATAAAAAAATTATAATATAAATTTATTTGAATTAAGATTTAAAATATTTTAAAATTATAATAAAATAAAATTTAGTCATTTAAAAAATTGGACTGCTCAACGAATTCATGGTACTCCAACTAATAAATCGCAATGTAATGGTTTTAATTAATATTATAAAAATAAGACGGTAGGTAAACTAATAAGATAAAAAAATTTAAAATTTAAAAGATTTAATTATTATTACGTCGTCACAAAATTAACTAAAGATTAAATAAAATTAAATAATTTAAAATTTAATTAAAATAAATTAACTTTAGAATTTTAATTTTAATTAAAAAAGAGTGTTAAATAAAAATTAATTTATTTATTTAAATTTACAAGAACTTATTAATTTTAAAAAATTACCTGATTAATGAAAAATTAATCAAATTTTAATAACAAAATTGTTAAAATAAATTAAATAACATTTAAAAATTAAACTTAAAGTTCAAACGGTTTAAAATTTTTAGCGTAAAACAATTTTGAATTTTTAATCATAGGATTTAAAAGGTAACCTAAAACAACTAAAACCCGGATAGACGTACACTTCCATTGGGCTAATCCGACCCAATTCTGGGTCGGTGTTTTAAGACTTTTGGGCTCGCTATACTAATCTATAAGCTAAGGGTGGCTATTGCCCGAAACGGAGTGCCGTATTGTTGTCATTCGCCGAACTGGGACGACAATCGGCGAGAATCAAAATCTTCGATCTTCCGAAGCTAACGTCGTCGTCGGATACGAAGAGCGCTGCTAGGTTTATTTAGCCTTTACCAACTTCACCCCAAAAAACCCTAACTGTTAGTTATTCATAAAACCCTAGTTGAATCGGGAGTCGAAAGATGGGGAAGAAGCAGCACAGCAAGGATCGAATGTTCATAACCAAAACGGAGTGGGCCACCGAGTGGGGAGGCGCCAAATCCAAAGAGCTTCGCACTCCGTTCAAACGCCTCCCGTTCTATTGCTGCGCGTACATTCTAATCACTCTCCACTGCATATATTATGTGTACATGTTGTACTAATTGTGTTTATTGAATGCAGCCTCACTTTTACTCCTTTCGAAGATCCAGTGTGCACGGAAGATGGTAGCGTATTTGATATAATGTTAGTTTTTATCTCTCTCTGTGTGATTTTGTGCCTTATTCATTTGTAATTGATCTCATGGCGTAGTTTGATTTTTGGGTTTGGAAATTTGTGTGCAGGAACATAACCCCTTACATAAGAAAGTATGGGAAACATCCAGTTACTGGATCTCCTTTAAAGATGGTGGATCTTATCCCACTCACTTTCCATAAGAATCATGAAGGTTTGTGCTATCTTCCATTTTTTTTTAATTATTGGGTTTATTCAAATTTTTGTTGCCAATGTTTTCACTCTTTCATTTTTGGATGTGGGTGGGAAATTTTCTTGATTCTCTGAAGCAGTTTGATGTACTCAGTTTGTTTATGTTGGAATCTTGTAAAATAGATTCACTTCTTAACCTTTGAACATATTTGTTTATTTATTTCTAATTTGCAATGCAGGTGAGTATCACTGCCCGGTGCTAAATAAGGTTTTTACTGAATTTACGCATATTGTTGCTGTGAAGACGACAGGGAATGTGTTCTGTTATGAGGTCAGTTTATGTTTTATTTTGATACGAGCAATATTAACTTAAATATCTTGGTCCTCTTTGTTCATTCTGTTGCTCCGTATCTTTAGGCTATTAAAGAATTAAACATCAAGACCAAGAACTGGAAGGAACTCCTCACCGATGAACCATTTTCTAAGGAAGACCTGATAACTATTCAGGTAACTGAGAGCTATGTGACTGTGTTTACGTGTTTCACTTATACTTGTTGATGTGCACTACCATGTGTTAAGCATGTTTATCTTTGTGCATATGGTTGCAGAATCCTAGCGCACTTGACAGTAAAGTTACTGTGGATTTTGATCATGTCAAAAAAGGTTTGAAAGTTGATGATGAAGGTAAGCTTTATCCTTGTTTGACATTGTTTGTTGAATTTTCCTGTTTTTATTTTCTAATATGATTTTGATTTATCATTGTGTCTTTCAGATCTAAAAAGTTCAGATCCAACCTATAACCTAAATATATATGGAGACATCAAACAGATGCTAGAGGAGCTTGGAACTGAGAAAGGAAAGCAAACTGCACTTCATGGAGGAGGTGGTGACAAGGCACAGACTGAAAGGGCTGCTGCGCTAAATGCAATTTTGGCTGCAAGGTCACGTATTAAGGAGGACGCAAAATCAGATTCAAATGGGGAAACAAAAGGCTCTACAGCATTTAGTGTTGTAGATGCTGCATCTGCTTCAGTACATGGAAGAAGTGCTGCAACAGCAAAAAGTGCATCAAGCGATAAGACAGCTGCTCGGATAGCCATGCACATGGCTGGTGAGAGGACTCCTGTAAATGCAAAAATGGTTAGTTTTCATGATTTTGAATTTCATTTTACCCCAAAATCAGATAATATGATAACAACAAATGATCACTTTGGCAACTCAAATTCAATATACCTCTGGAGGGTTTCTTAACCTTACTTTTTAGCTGACGCTTTCTAGCTGACTTGATTGCTTGGGTTGGTTCACTCTGTGTAATTTCAGTGTTGGTGGGAACCTGAACATTGTTTACACGTGATGTTATCATCAAAGTGATTTTCTTTATTAGTGATTTTACTTCAGGAGTATGCTTTCAGGTGCATGCCTTTAATAATGAGTTTTTAAACTAGTTTTTCTAACCATAAGACAGACTAAAACATATTCTGTTTTGACATGAGAATTGTTTTCAGGTAAAGAGCCGTTATACAACTGGTGCTGCTTCACGATCCTTTACTTCTACTGCTTTTGATCCTGTTACCAAAAATGAGTTTGAGTACATCAAAGTTGAGAAAAATCCCAAGAAGAAAGGTTATGTTCAGCTGCATACAACTCATGGTGATCTGAACATTGAGTTACACTGTGATATAGCACCAAGGGCATGTGAGAACTTTATAACACTTTGTGAACGTGGGTACTACAACGGAGTAGCGTTTCATAGGAACATCAGGTATAAGCATGCTACTGACTTTGATTATATTATACGATACGATATTTTCTTGGCTTTTGGAATTGGGATCCTATTAGAACATGCACGTTGAATAGGTAATTTCAATTTTGTTCAGGAATTTTATGATTCAAGGTGGTGATCCTACTGGTACTGGGAGAGGAGGCGAATCTATTTGGGGAAAACCTTTCAAGGATGAGGTAAATTCCAAGTTGCTTCATTCCGGAAGGGGTGTTGTTAGTATGGCAAACAGTGGGCCCCACACCAATGGTTCTCAGTTTTTCATCCTCTACAAGTCAGCAGTTCATTTGAACTTTAAACATACAGTATTTGGTGGAGTTGTTGGTGGCCTGACAGCATTAGCTGCAATGGAGAAAGTTCCTGTTGATGATAATGACCGACCTCTGGTATACTACTCTGCATGCATCTTAGATTTTTTGTTGCTGTATCAATATAGATTATTGGCATGTGATATTTGATTCGTTGTTTAGCCAGCAATTGGTAATTATTGTACATATCTTTTTTTTTGGGGTTAAAAGTACATATTTAGTTTCTGGGCAGACTTTGAATCGTATTTGATTTTTATTGTAATATATAAAACAAATTTACACTCATACTTTTCTTCATGTCTCATGTTTTTGTTTGTTTTTCTGTCAATTTTCAGGAGGAGATCAAGATAAATAGTGTTACAGTATATGTAAATCCTTACAACGAACCTGACGAGGAAGAAGAGCAGGAGACGGTCAAAGATGAGCAAGATGCGAAGGATGAAGAAAATGTCAGTTTTTTGCCCTTGTATTTTTCAATCTTCTGTTTAAAGTTGCTGATTTTAATTGAGCATGACATGACTATGGTTCGTTTGCCAACGTACCAGGACAAGGTTGGCTCATGGTATAGCAATCCGGGTACAGGAACAACAGAATCTGGAAATGGTGGTGGTGGTGGTGTTGGAAAGTATTTGAAAACAAGGAATGCTTCAACTGAAGCTGGAGCCATTGAAAATGGTTCAACTATGATTGCTGTGGCAAAGAAAAGAAAAATAGGAGCTTTAGCGACAGAGTTTAAAAACTTCTCTGGGTGGTGAGGAATCTTGAATCTTGTACTGCGGGCATGTAAGTAAAATTAATCAGTAATGTATCAGTGGCCCTGTAAAATATTCTTGAGAAGAAATGAAACCAGAATTGTAAAATTTTGAGTCAGCACTTTTCAGGAGGGAATTGTTTTAAAGTTTGCATTTACAGTAGGGTGTACAAGTCAGGAATAGTTGAATTCTGATCCATTGCAGAGATTTACAAGTGCTTTCTCGCAATGTCTCTCTCCATCCCATAAGTTTGGCCTGAGATGTTTAAAGGGAAGGAGGATATTACGGTGGCAACTTCCTTTTTCTGTTGCAGCGTTTGCATATAGAATCATTATTTTGACTGTGAATTGTCATATTCTCATGATGGATTCTCTGGACCATTAGCAGATTCCTGACAATTTCATCTCTGGATTCACTTTAGGATTCTTGCCTTCTCCTTTATAAAGTTTTATCTTTTACCAAACTATAATTTCACCTCCTTCCATACATTTGGCAAAGCTGTGTTAAACCATTTTTGCTTTTAAGGATCAACTAACTATTTTCCTGCTTTATCAATTATATGCTGATTTAGTGCTGTAATTCTGAGTTATTAATTCACTCAAAAAAAGATTCTGCAAAAACTCAAAATAACTTGAAAACTAGTAGTTGATTTACTTGTAAGTAAAGGCTAACCAAGAGCTAAAACCTCAATGATTTGAAAACTATAGGTGTCACTCAACATTAGAAATAGAACAGGACAAGATCATCTGTTCCATAAAAATCTACATTCAATAAATGGAGCTTACAAAAACTGGACGATTAGGATTGTGGACCAGAACAGAAGACATACCAAAGTTGGGAACTTCGGAACACAGTTAGTCAAAGTCAACTTTCTAATAATGGTACGGCAGTGCATAACAGGAACACAATAAAGATTAAAAGCTAATTAAAAGGGAAATGACAATTAAAATCAATCATCGAAAAGGATCGATGTGTTTTTGTATTGGTTTTATTTTATTTGAAAAAGATGGAGGGCTCATTTTAATTATTTTCTTTAGGGTTGGTTATAATGTCCCACTCTAAGCTTGTTAATTGCAACTTGAACTATATCCCTAATTATTTATTAAAAGAAAAAAAATGTCTAAGAGAGATGGTAATAAGATATCCGATGATTAAAAACTCTAATTTGTTCGGTTGATTTATCTGTAAAAACTTTGAACTGTCTTCAACTTTCCGGTTCGATTTATTTTAATAATTTTAGTTGTTAAAAATTAATCAATTTATTAGTTAGATAAAGACAATCTCTTTCAATCATATTTTAAATTCTTTAATTTTATTTAATCTTTAGCCAATTTTAGAATGATCTAACATCAGTTGAATTTTTAAACCTTAAATTTTATGTCTTACCAGTTTGATTTTCGATCCGATTTTTAAAACATTGAATATATCAAATTTAAAAAAGATTTATAGTATAGTTGAGGAAGTTACTTTATATCTACAACGATGATTTTTTTAGGCCTACAAGACTCTTAATTTATTTTTTGAGAAATAACACCCTCTTAATTAATGCAAGTAGCTTTCATTTCTTTTAATTTTTAAATTTTTATGAAAAATGTAAAACTTATTTTTGTTTTATGCTTTTCATAATATGATTTACTATTCGTTAAGTGTATACTACTTAATTATTTAATATTATTTGATATAATTAATTTGGTTATCCCATTATTTTAACTAAAAAATATTTTCAAGATAAATAAATATGAAAATTTTAAATTTTTTTATAAAATATATTAATAAATTTAAATTATAGAGTTTAGAATTATTTATAAGATGATAAGTAGGTACTTGCTTTTCTAGTGAAAAACATTAATTTAATTTAATTTTTTGCTACTAACGATAAGAGAAGATAAAGAAATTTAAGCTCACAGAACATCGATTCTCTCACCATCCTCCGCAAAAAGAGGATGTAATTGAATCGGAAAGTTTTCACACTAAGTAAGACCCTAAGGTGATGAATGCGCTAAATCAGCAAGTCGATCGCAGTCACTATTGATACGAATGAATTCAATTTATATAACGGTGCACCTGAACAAGGCTATTGATAAGGGCTAATGATTAACCGAGTTAACCTCTAGTTTATATTTATAAGAAACTAAAACTCTTAATTTTTGAATAATATTTTTGTATTTTTATTTAGTACATAGTAAAATTGAGTAAAATTTTATATTAAAATATAAATTAGCCAAATATGAATAAATAAGAATTTTACAAGAATATTAGAAGTTTTAAAAAGATGGGAAATTTGAAATAAAATTGATATTATTGGGTTAGTATAGTTTTTATTTAATTCCCCCATATTGTAATATTCTATTTCTTCCATTTATTATTTAATCTTAATGGAAGAAATCTCTTAACGATAAAAGTTCGAGTCTTGGAAATTAAGTCTTTTTAATACGTAAATGAGTTGTAGCTAACAATTTAGGTCCTATATGCATATATGACATTTCTACTAGATAAAAGTAAGACTACGTATTACAGGATCTTTTCAGTTCTTGCGTTTTAGTGAAACTTTTAAAGAGTGATGGTTGTTGTTGCTGTTATATGCATATAATAAATTAACCATGCAATCCTTTCTGTTTTTCTTTTAACTTTTGGAGCAGCAAGTACATGACAAAGAGAGTGTGAGTATATATTTTGGGAAGTATAGTTTTACCATATCCATTGCTATAACTTTGATAGCTTAACTTGAATGGAGATGTCTGAGGAACACGAGTTCCCCTAAACTCAGTTCTCTAGACATGCAATACAAGAAAACAAAGCAAATTCACACATGAAAATCTCTTAATCATTAGTTGAGGAAATCAAGGACAAGAAGCAACAAGCAAGGCACTTGCCAAATAGAAGAAAACAAAAGAAGATATGCAGAGCTAATTTAGCTGAACATACAAAAGTATAAAGCTAGACATACCCACTTATCTATTCTGGACCACTGACCCAACCTGCTCTTATGGTCTTCCATTGTGGAATTCGAATTACACAAAAATATAGGCATAGACTTGTACACCAACGACCCTTTGCTAGACATACCCACTTATCCATTCTGGACCACTGACCCAACCTGCTCTTATGGTCTTCCATTGTGGAATCACACAAGTATGTAGAAAATGCTACAAATATATGCATAGACTTGTACACCAACGACCCTCTCTCTTTCTCCCTACGTATACGGGCCAATCAAATATGTAATGTGGTGATGTTGTTTCTAGAGAGAATTTAAGGTTTTAGGCAAGGACAAGAAAGTGAAGACAACAAAAGATCAAGTTGTGTATAATGCGGTAGGGAGTGCAATGATGTTGAGCAGACTTGGCTATGAAGACAAGGCAAGTCCAGTGAGTTGGGAGATTGTATGACATGAAATTGGAGAAGATAGAGGAGCTAGCTAATTATAGTTTGCTTGTAAAATATAGATATGTTGGCTAGAAAAGTGAACAAGCATGCCCTAGATTTTGAATAAGGGAAATTATCAACATTTTAATAACCGGACTAAAAGTTAAATCGGTAAACAAGAGATTTATAATTTAAAAGGTTTAATCGGTATTAGATCGTTATAAAATCGGTTAAAAATTAAATAAAATTAAAGAATTTAAAATATTATTAAAAGAGATTGTCCTTTGTCTATCGAGGGATTTGAAGTTTAATTGAAAAAGAGATTGGCAAATGAAAATTAATTGATTTATAAGAACTTATTAATTTACAAAAATTAACCAATTAATTAATAAATTAATAAGTTTTTAACAACAAAAATTATTAAAATAAATTGAACCGAAAAGTTAAAAATTAAACTGAAAAATTAGACAGCTCGAATTGGTTGAATTTTTAGGTTTAACACTTTAACTTGTCCAAGTATTATAAATTATTATTATTATTAGTATTACTTGTTATTATTATATGACATAAATAGGTGATGCATGGTTTCATGTTGGAGTATAAAATAAGGAAAAAGAGTAGGGAAAGGAAAGGAATTTTGGCAGAACTTGAAGAGGGATTAGGAGGCAAAGGAATGTATTGGGAAGCGGGTTTGCTGGTGATATGCACGCCGGCCGGCAGCTTTACTAATTACTAAACCACCATCTCTTTCTAAGCCTAACTGGCACGCCTGCACCTCACTATCCACTAAAACCCATATCAAACTCTTCCATGTAGCTCTCTTTAAGGTGTTATAATCCTGTTTCGTTTAATTACCTCCTGATCATTTTTTTATATCAGTATAATAAGTGCAACAGGTTTAGGTATCTTTTCATTATCTTTGTTGTACTTCGATATTGCTAAACATTAGCCACTTCAAGCCTAACTTCAATGTCTTTTGGAGTTCCAGTCAAACAGGATTACTCAATTCTCTCTCTTTCCTAGGTTATGATATGCTACTTTAAGTAATAGAGTAAAGAATGTTGAACTATGCAAGTGAAACCCAATGGCCCACTTCCTACATTCTCATCGATCGCACAAAAGAAAAGCTCATTTATACTCTCGTATGGATTCCTTTCCCCTTTACCAGACTCTCTCTCTCTCTCTCTCTCTCTCTCTTTTTGGTAAATCAGAGATAAGATTAATGAAAACAAAAAGGATACTTACAAGGGTAGAGATAGTTATACAACTCATCTCAAACCAGTAAAATGAAAGCCTCTAATCTGAAAAGATAAGCCAGAACAACCTTCCCTGATGGCACCAATACACTTTAAAACCTGATGGACATGAGGCGCCCAAGTGGACCTAAGACTACCAGACTCTCTTTGTCTCTCTCTTTTTTTCTATCTATTCCTTTTCCAGTCTTAATTATCAAAAGTTCCATGGCTTAACCCAACTTGCAGCATAGAAATCCAACTTGAAAGAAAGATCCTAACTTTATATGTTTCATTTCTCTACCCCAATTCCACAGTTTTCCTTCCGTCCAACGAAGATCATCAACCCAGATGTTTTATGTTTGATGTGGGTCTCTGTATATCTGTTAAATGGATGCCTTGTTTAGGTTAGTCAGTCTTCAACAATCTGATCAGTCTTTCAATTCTACAAGCAGAACCTCAAGTAGCTCCAGATCCTCGAGACAAAATCACAGTAACCATCATCGCTACCGACAAGAAGACGAAGAATGCTTCAACTTTTTCATGGATGAAGAAGACTTCTCTTCGTCTTCTTCTAAATATTACCATCCTTATCACCATCAACAACAACAACACACCCCCACATCAACCCCCACTAACACTAGCACCCCCACCACTGCTCAACCTCCTCTCGACTCCACTGATTTCATTTCCTCTCCTTCTTGTGACCTCAACTTGGAATTCTCCGGAAAGTGGTCCACGGATGTCCTCCTGGAAGCTGCTCGTGCCATCGCCGATAAGAACAGTGCTCGTGTCCAACATTTTATGTGGATACTCAACGAACTTGGCTCTCCTTATGGCGACACAGACCAAAAGCTTGCGTTTTACTTCCTCCAAGCTTTATTCAGCCGCATGACTGACGCCGGCGAGAGGTATTACCGTACTTTACAGTCATCATCTGATAAAACAGGCTCTTTTGAGTCCACGAGAAGAATGATATTGAAATTTCAAGAGGTGAGTCCTTGGACTACTTTTGGTCACGTCTCTTGTAATGGTGCAATAATGGAAGCTTTTGAAGGTGAAAGTAAGTTGCATATTATTGATATTAGCAACACATATTGCACCCAATGGCCAACTTTGCTCGAAGCTCTCGCGACTCGCAGGGATGAGACATCAGAGTTCAGGCTAACCACTGTCGTGACTTCCAAAACCAGTGTAGTTACTCCAAGCCATGGAGGGTTAGCTGCAGTTCGAAAAGTAATGAAAGAAATTGGAAACAGAATAGAAAAGTTTGCTAGGCTCATGCGTGTTCCATTTAAATTCAACATCATACACCACGCAGGTGATCTAAGTGACCTAAACTTCGCTGAATTGAACATCAAAGACGATGAAGCTTTGGCCATCAACTGTATCGGAGCTTTGCACTCGATCACTTCTGTTTCCAATCGCAGAGACTATGTTATATCGACTTTCAGAAGATTACAGCCAAGAATCATCACTATCGTAGAAGAAGAAGCTGATCTCGAGGTGGGTGTTGATGGGTTAGAGTTTCTTAATGGTTTTCATGAATGCTTGAGATGGTTTAGGGTTTACTTCGATTCATTAGACGAGAGCTTTCCAACAAGAAGCAACGAAAGATTGATGCTTGAAAGAGCAGCAGGGAGGGCTATGGTTGACCTAATAGCATGTCCACCATCAGAGTCTGTGGAACGAAGGGAGACGGCGGTGAGGTGGTCGGGACGGTTGCATGCCGGAGGCATCATTCCGGTGGTCTTCAGCGACGATGTGTTGGACGATGTACGCGCCTTGTTGAGGAGGCATAAGGAGGGTTGGTCAACCACACAATGTGAATATGGTGGAATCTTCCTGTGTTGGAAGGACCACCCCGTTCTGTGGGCTAGTGCTTGGAGGCCTTAATGATCACGAGAGTTTCTTATATTTTTCTCTTTTTTTTTTATTTCTGATTTTTAAGGTAAAAGTTTACACGTGTGAAGAGTTCCTTTAGCACGTGCATGGAAGTGATGACGTGGGGGAATGGTATTGGCTGGATTAAGGAGAGAGTGGGGAAGGAATTCTTTATGATTCCAATTATCATTTTTTGAATAATTAGTAAGGTTATTTCTTTGTCATCGGACGGTAATAAGTTTAAGTCATAAAAATAACATTTTTTAAAAATAAAAAAAACTATGTATAATTATTGATGATCCTCTTTCAATCGTTATAAAACGAGGAGTCTTATGTACTGAAACAATCTATTAACTTTTAAATAACGTGATCTTAATTACACTTTGAACATTTTCATTTATATATATATAAAAACGCCTTACAATTTTATCATTAGATAATTGATACATTGAATAAAATTCTTTTATATTATAATTAAAGTCAATTTTTTTAATTTACTCGATTTAGAATTTTGAGTAGGCCAAATTGAAGTTATGTCAAATTTTAAATTTTATAATCTTTTATGGGAAAAATCATTTTTTTTTGGATAAAATTAAAAGTTGACTTCCATTACATATTG
This sequence comes from Erythroxylum squamatum, assembly GCA_025629845.1. NCBI lineage: Eukaryota > Viridiplantae > Streptophyta > Magnoliopsida > Malpighiales > Erythroxylaceae > Erythroxylum > Erythroxylum squamatum. The sequence continues at coordinate 25,204,780 of JAOTBA010000203.1, forward strand.
ACTCATGGCTTAGCTTACAATTGATACAAAAAGCAGGTATAAAGTTAACCAAATTTAAGTATTTAATCCCAATTTCTTCACTTCTTTAATAATTTAAGGTTTTTGTTTACACTAATTAGGACAATTGGAGTGGTCCAATATCTTTTTTAGTGTTGCTCTTCACATCTCAAATGACCTTAACATTACCCCACTCCTCCTCTACCTTTTTTTTTTTTGGGTCTTCCCTTTTAAATATTCATACTCTTTGCAGTCTCATTGTGTTAATATAATGAATATAATAGAAATATCAATCAGCATGGTGTTTAATTAAATAACATGCCCATGTCTCACTCGACAATAACATTTAGCATAAACCTTATTTTAAAATTTAAGGGTTGTATTAGAACTCTTTTAATAAAAAATCGAACAAAAAGTTAAACTCGTAAGACAGTTAATTTAAGGTTTAAAAGATTCAATAGATATTAGATCATTATAAAAGTGGTTAAAGATTGAATAAAATTTAATAATTTAAAATATTATTGAAAAAGATTGTCTATAGTTATTGAAGAATTTAAGGATTAATTAAAAAGAAATTGTTAAATAAAAATTAATTAATTTATTTTAATTTATAATAACTTATTAATTTTAAAAAATTAACCGATTAATTAATAAACTAATTAGTTTTTAATAAAAGATTTATAAAAATAGATCGAGTCAAAAAGTTAATCGATTCAAGATTTTTACAATTGAACTGGTCGACCAGTTAAGTTTTTTAATTATTTCTACTGCATGATTGATAGGCTGCTCTCTCTCTCTCGCTCACAGTCAAAGAAGAAATAGACTGATAAACATAAAGATAGAAGACATAGCAGTCCTTCTCTGTAAGTGGATGACTTTTTCATGCTTTGAAACATCCTTTATACTTTTTTTGTACGTTGTATCTGATCTTTCACTTTCAAGATCGTAGCTGATACTCATAAGATATGTTCTTATGATGAAATTAGAAAAAAAGAAAAAAAAGAGAGCTAATTTTAACTTAACTTCATTCAATAACTCAACATGAGGTTTTTGCAAAGATTGGAAACTCTAATTTAAGTTGTTCTTATCATCTAATCAGCTATTTAATTGTATAAGTGAGAGTTAAGCCCTGCTAACCACTCTGCTTTAAGGTCAGAGTATATATCATACATGGTGTCATAGTCATAGAGTTTGCTGATCTAAGGCATTTCTTTGCTACACCAATCAATTTGGCCGACTAAAACTGCCACTTATAGTTTAACATCATACTGAGCGATCAACAGAAAGAACACAAATTTTGATGATTTAACGTTAGGACAAGCCGTGTCTTGCAGTATGTGTTTGAAAAGTCTGCTGCTGCTTTTGCTTTTGACCAACTAAAGAAACAAAATATCTCGCAGAAGATGGAAGCAAAGCAGAGGCAATTTGGTCCCTTCCAATGCTATTCCCTCCGAGCAAAAACCCAATCCATCTTTTGCCAGTCCACCAACTTGAAACAATTTGGCAGTTGGCACTGACATTGTTCTGAATACCACTTCTGATTTATTTATATATCTTTTTATAAGTACTTACTTAAATTAGAGTTTTATAACCTTGTAAAAGAAGTTCTAAAATACATTTAAATGAAGTGACCATGCTATTCATTGAATTATGCCAAGTCAAGTCAGTTGGATTTCCTGATAATATGCGAAGATGCAGAAGTTCATGCCATGTTGTGTCTATTTGTGTGAAGGGGCAAAGCAAGACCACTTGCCTAATGCCAATCAACCTTCTCCAGTATAGTCCAGCAGCAAAGCTTCAGAAACCTCAAATTTGTTCCAGACTCGAATCAAAATGGAATGTAGCAGCTTAAACCTGAAGGAATATAAAAAATTAATCCTTGCTTTAGAGAGTCTATATAGTGGGAAAATAACCTTTTGCATCTGACACTCATGACTATAACTATCAAACTAGTTAATTTACCCCTGCAAGAATGAGATGAAAACGCATAAGAGAGCTGGCCTTTTCAAAGCTAATATTAGCATCACTTGAACAAAGAGAGATGTTGGTTAAAAGCAAATGCTTTTAAAGAAAACCTATACCTGTGAAAGAATTAGCAAATGCCATTACATATTATACACTAAAACTGCTAACAATCATGTCATTTAAGAACACTCAACCCATAAGGAAGCCTCCACTTCTTATGCCAGTAGATTGTTACTCTTGGCCAAGCTGGGAATCCAAAATTGTAATCAAGTGTTTGATCAGCCAGCCCCTCAACTATCAAGGGCAACCACACATACCGTGAGTCCCTCAAATCAGATGGATTCCACCGATCCGCCATGAAAATGAACAAGCCAGGCAATCCTGGTAAAGGTATTACAAAAGTGCTTTGTGCAAAATAAGTCGTCAGTCGGAAAACCTTGTTCCCTCCACTGCAAGGGTTTCCCATAGTCTCCCACGGACCCATAATTGACTGGGCTGCATGAGCTAGGGCCTTATTTGGTGCCCAGCCACTGCACCCTGATGTGATCATGTAGTAAACTCCTTCATGTTTAAAGATAGCCGGGGCTTCCCGGCGTTTTCCAACAAGAATTTTGCTCATAACATGTGTGACATCAAGATAATCTCCAGTGAGAGGTCCAATGTGAAGTTCACTATTGACCTCAGAGGAATATATGAGATAGGCTTCACCATTATCATCTTTGAATATTGTCATATCCCGGCTGTCAAACCCATGTGGCCGTTTGCTGTATAGGTAATCAAAAGGACCAGTTGGGTGATCACTTACAGCAACACCAACAGCAGCTTTGGTGTAGTTGACATCATCAATGTGCATCCACATTACATACTTCCCTGTTTTTTCATTATATATAACCTTTGGCCTCTCAAGTACGTTGGATTTGTAAAGGTCGTGGGCTTCATTTGTCTCTTCTGCTGCAAGCACTATGCCCTCGTTTTTCCAGCTCCACAGGTCCTTAGAGGAGTAGCAACCAACTCCTATAATGTCAACCTAAACCAAAGTTCATAAAAGTCCATATTTACTTAATCAAGGACTTAAATTTCATGCTATATACATGGTGAAAACAAGAATAATAGTAATACATGACATTATTAAGAACGCTAAGCTCAGCTAAATAGTAAAAGTATTTTCTTAGTAGAAAAAACTTAACGATAACTATACACTTTGTAGGAGACTAAAAGAAAACTTTCCGATATCATTAAATATTAACGCTTGAAAGTGCATTTTGATGTCCTTGGCAAAAAGAAAAGTGCATTTTGATTTGACTCACATGTACATATGTGTTAAAAGAATCATTTCAAAAATTTTCAAAATCCAATGGAAATGCCTAAACTCACACAGTCCAGAACAACCACTTTGAAGAATATGAATGAAGTTTCTATGCATGATAAAAGTAATTAGCTAGCAAAAAGATTTTCTCCTACTCAGTAGCACTACCTGCTGGTATTTTGCCTATCCATGTTGGGAGAGAGTTCTGAAAATTAAAGACGAACTTACTTAACTGATTTCTGAAGCTTTGGACTGGAAGAACAAATATTGGTGCCACTTAATCCACTCAAACTGAAACTTATGCAGGAACTAGTTTCTTAAAAAGAGAAATGGAAATATTGACATCTTGAATTAGAAAAACAGAGGGATAGAAGTATTTAATCTAAGGCATCATACCTATTACTCAATTCTGCAGGACAAAAATGTTCTCCAGGAGGACTTCTAGGATACTATGCAAGGAAACAAGGGTATCAAATTAATAATTAACCCTTTCATGGACTTAGATGTAGATCAAATAGTTCGTTTGCATGCTGAACTGAAATAAATATAGGACCTTGTACAGAAATATTGACATCAGATTGTTTTTCCGGTCTTTCCCATCATATTCAATTTCCCCAAAGTATGCAATTACTACCACAAACAAATCAAAAAGGCGCTCAGAGTTATACAACTCGATACCAGCAACTTCTAGTGAACCATTATATCATCACTAGCTCAACTACCCAGTCAAAAAAATAGTGGTTGATGTAAATTTTGTTATATCTGTTTTCCGGCACATGGAAGCTAAAACCAATAAAAAGAACAAAACCGTATTCCAAAATCAATCCTACCAAGATTATAGATAACAAAAATCAGACCAGTATCAAGTATTAATGGGATTAATTCTCTACTCGAAGTCATAAGCTAACCATCAAAGTCGGTATTAACTTGGTGAATTGTCAAACGAAGTATACACTGTTAGGAGTTAAACAAAATTCACCTCCATTACAAAACAGAATGGTTTCAAGGAATTTCATGACCCAGAATCAACTGTGCAGATATTCAAAGAAGATTGACATTTATACTCATCTATAATTTCTATAATATTTGATGAATCTTAATCAAAAGAGCATACGGTCACATGATTGCTAATCAATTGTAATGGCCCACAAATTCAAAGAACATAGAGCAATGAAATTTCCACTCACAGCTGCAATTTCTATATAATATTTTCATAGAGGAAAATGATTGTCAGAAACTGGCAACAAAATATGGTAAAATGAATATGTAGCACTCACTCGTGCTGCTGCTTTTTTATGAGCATGATATGTTGGTCCATCTTTGTACTCTCCGTACCAATAATATGTCCTAGACTTTTCATCGTACAGGATGCCCCCTCCATGAGCTTGAATCGGGTTCCCATCTGTATCCAACCAAATCTTCCCAGGGTGATAGTAGAAACTATCATTGCTAGCACTCTTCGTTGGACCTATAGCAGCTTTCTCGCCAGGAAAGAATACATGCCTAAGTTGCGAATTCTCATCAAGAAATTCATCAATCAGTGTGGTTGCCCTTCTAGACTGTCTTTTTGCTGTACGTGGTGATCTTTTCCTAGGTGGGGGAATTTTAATGTTCTCCTGTTCCACTTCTTTAAGGTCACAAATTACTGGATTATGACCCGCCCGAAACTGAACATCTCCACCTTTTCCACCATTGTGGTTGACAAGGGAGTACAGATGATTTAAAAGTAGAAATCCCACCAAACTCCAAACCACTGTAGATAATGAGCATCTGCTCCCTGCAATGCAAAATTAAAAATAGTTGATTTCCTATATTTGTTCTTTACTCTCATTCTCTGTCCTCTTGTACCTCCAAGGCAACACTGCATTTAAACTTATGCAACACGCAAAGATCCAATTAACTGGACCAAATACGAGTCACAACAAAAGTGCTCCATATTTGTTCATGACATAGTCAGAATGCTCAGAGCAAACGAGAAGGAGAAAGATTCATGCTAGGAATAAATTAATAATTTCCATTTAGAACTTTCAATGGCAACAAACTGGAAAATGTTTTTCCCATAAAAGTCAAAACTTTCCCAATCATCAGGTACTTTCCATGACACATAAACAAATAGCAGAACTGGCAGTACTATTATTTCAGCAAAAGTTTATCAATAATGATCCCATCATTCCCATATCAATCTAACGTGTTCAAAGATATCTCAGAGGTAGTTCTAGCCCAGATGGTAGATCAACTAACAAACCCATATGAATGATTTAGGCTCCCTCTCCCAACCACCCACCCCCTCTGATTTCTCAAGCCATGTTGATATTAAATCATTTCAGAAACTTCACAAAAAAAATGTAGTCGAATATGCAGGAGAAAACCAAACACGTAATAAAGCAACAACCGAGTGCCAAAGTCAAACAACTTACCTGGCAAGAACCGAACCATGAGGAGAGCTAAATTTTCAGAGATGAGTTTAACAGAGGATGCTCTTCATAGTTCGAGCAACGAACGAACTCGGTGAAGTGAAAAATCCACAGCCCAGTTCACACGTACCATCCAACAAGAACAAAGAGGCTCTCATTTGACAAGCCCCCAACAAGAAGGTCAAAAGCAGAACAGAAGCAGAGATTGAAGTTGGGTATTACTTGATTTTACTGGTTCAATATGGATCTAGGGGCGGTTGATGAAAGGTGACGATGACTTGAGAACAAAGTTGCTGTCTTTGTCTCTCTTATCCGTGTGTGTGAGAGAACGTTTGTTGGGAGATGACGGCCCTTTGACTTCTCTCACTCTTAACAGGATTTGTCTCAAACTCCGAAGATTTCGTGTCCGCTTTAATAACGAGGGCATATGAAAGTTTGGAGTTCGGAAAATTTGGAAATAAGGACATGTAAAACCTATCCCATTAAAATTTTACGCCAAATCTACTATAAAAAAATTTATTTTAAGAATCTTTTTTATATTAAATTTAGGTCCCGTTTAGTTGGCGAGAAAGTAAAGTGAATTTGGAATATGATTACTCGAAAAATAAATCTATAAAAGGTAAAGATATTTACATATTTAGATACTTATAAAAATTTTAATAAAAAAGTTGGGTGAATTTTTATTGCAGCGTTTGGTATGCAATAATATTTCATAGAACATAACTTAATTTTGACTTATGTTTCTAACTATATCCCTACAAACTGAAGTTTGCACCAAATTTGGTGATCTAAGTATTTTCAAAAAATATTTAATAATAATTTAGTTATTAACTAAATTAATTTATATTTATACAATAATTTATATTTTTATTTATTTATAAAAATAAAATAAAATCATTATTTTTAATTAATATATATATACTTTATATTAAATTAATATTATTTAGCATATATAATTAATAGTGTTGCAACAAAAAAATTAATAACATACAAAAACATAATATTTTTATTGCACATTTAACTTCTAATCCTCTTATTTACCATATAGTTTCCACAAATATTCAATCAATACATTACGAAGTTCATAATAGGCTTCTTTATCTTTAATTTGCTTATGTCTAGTAAAGAATTCTTGAAATATAATTATATCGTCTCTATTAATATTAATTTTAGGGATTGACGTTTCACTCCAATCTAATATGGCCGCTTGGATATCATGTTTGTCCTCAAATTTACTTTTTATTCTTAAAATATTTTATTAATGAATTTATAACACTTATAAACAAGAATTATAAATAAATATTATAAATAAATTTAATATTATATTCAATATTAGTGACATTTTAAATGAGATCTTTGTAATAATATATTTTGTGTAAAGTAACATATATTTTAAATTTAATTACTTAATAAATTATGTAAATAAATCAAATTGTGATAAGGACATAAAATGAATATATAAATAAGAAAATGGTTAAAAATGTTATTTTACAACTTTTGGTGCATAAATAGCAACACACAAAATTTTGTTTGTACTATTCATTACATTAAAATGATGTCCAATTTTAGTGTGTTTCTTGGAGTGAATTTATCACACCAAAACACCAAATTTTAGTGTGTTCCTTGCGGTGAATTTATCATACCAAAATATCAAGATTTGGTGTTTTGGTGTATTGGTTGGAGATAACTATGTCAGTTCAAGTTTTAATCCATTGTTCTCTACCTTGATCGCCCAAAAGTTATAAGTTGTATCAAGTTTTAATAAATTTTAATTTGTTAAATTAAAATCATTATTAATTTTAATTTAATAAAAATGATACATATATTTAAAAGTCTATTTATTTCGTTACTCTTTTATACCAAAACTAAAGTGAAAAGAGAAAATGTTTAAGGTTTTAAAAGTTGAACTGATATTATACTTTCATAAAATCAATTAAAGTTGGAATAAAATTGAAGAATTTTAAAATATGATTGAAATAAACCGTGCTTAATTTAAAGTTTAATTAGAAAGGAAGACTGTTAAATAAAAACTAATTGGTTTATTTTGGTTTATAAAAATAGTTTAGTTTATAAAAATTAATCAGACCAAAAAATTTAAAATTGAATCAAAATTTGGGCAATTTAAAATTTTCGCAGTTGAATCTACCAAATTGGCCCATTTTTTTAATTCAAGTTTGGTAATGATTTAAGTCATGCAAATATTAAGAGTAATGTATTTATTAATTTTTATAATTGTTATTAAATAAAATTTTAAATAATTATTATATATTTTATATCTTTAATAATTAATAATTATTATATAAATTACATGATAGGTCTATTTCAAAATTAACATCTGTTAATACTTCAAGATATTTATAAAATAACAGGATACTTACTAGTTTGCTTTCGTGGGATAGGCTCGTATCCAAACTTTAATGTCCATGCTAAGTTTTCTCTCACGTCATTGACAAATAACCTAAAGTCATCCATTACGAACCCAATTTCCTTTATTTTAAGTATATATATCCTAAGGACAAATGAGACGGATGATCACGAAATTTCATCCCACCGTCACTATAAGAATAACATTATATTTGCGACGTTTTTTAAATAAAACGTTATAAAATGTTTAAATTTTTTGCGACGTTTTTATAAAACGTCACGTAATTGTAACACTTTCTGCGACATTTTATTGATAAAACGTCGCAAAATATCAATGGTGATGTTTTATTAAACAAAACGTCGCTGAAGGCTATTTAAATTTTATCATTTTGTTCTCGCGCCTTCGTTTCCCACCAGCTGGGTTATACCCTGACGTTTCTTTAACTCTTTTCCAGTTTTCTAAGTCGTCCTCTTACTTTTCTGTTTCTCTTTTTTCTCTCTTCTCTCTCTACCTTCCACCGCAAAACTCCCTCGCTTCGCCTGAAACCGTTCATAGTTCCGGCGACTGACCTCCTTATCCCGTCTGAAAACTCCTCATTTTCTTCGAATTGAGGCTCCGTCGATTTGCTTTGAAGTTTTACTGGAGAAGATCGTGACCTAGGGTTCGGATTTCGGGTTTCGGATCTTTTGGGTTCGGGTTTTGTTCCTAACGTTTTGTGGAAAATCGCAGACATATAGAAAGCATTTACGGGATGAAATGGTGAGCAGAACGTCTGTGCCCATACAGCTGTTTTGCGTTTCCTGATAATGGGGTCATCCGAAAGTGTTGGACTTGACGACTCCTATCGCCCTCTGCCTTCGGTGTACCTCGTTTTACTCTCAATTTGGTTGATCTCGGCTTGTTCCTGGACCTTCAACACCTATAAAAACCGCCACTTTCAGGTTATATTATGTATCTAAATGCTTGAGGAATTGATGTATGTTGATTCACTTTTTTGGGTTCTGGATTTTTGGCTGATCTCATTTTCTGGGTTGATTGTTATGTACATTTTGCCAATATTTCGCTGCCCAATGACACTAATTATAGTGATTCCCATCTGTTAGATGAAATTCCCGACTCAAGAAATTT
>JAOTBA010000203.1:25225365-25237621 GCA_025629845.1 Erythroxylum squamatum
AATAATAATGGAATGTTTAAAATTAATGATATACTAAAGAATTGAAGAATTATTAAATAAATAAAATTCATAAATAATATTAAATAGTTATTAAACAAAAAAGATTAAAAAAATTATATTTTAAAAAATAATTATTAAAATTGAAAATTATTAAATTAATTTGATTTTAAAAAAAATAAAAAATAATATTAAAAACGTTGAGGAAGACGTTTCGCGACGTTTTTAAAAACGTCACTAAACGTGAGCATTATACTGATACGAATTATCGCTTCTGCTAGTAAATATAAAGAAGCATTGCGAGATAAAGTAAGAGTAATGTAAACGAACATCTACAATTAGAACACATGACATGATGAAGCATTGCCAGCTAAAGTCAGAGGTCCCTCACTAAATTAATGAAATAAATGATCTTGAAAAACGCACTTTTGATTAAGTTCTTACATTGTTAATATTTTTTATAATAATAGAATTTATTCTTGTTATTTTTTAAAATATATATTAAATAAACTAATTTGTAAAGTATTGTTATTGAAATATTTTTTTTCTATATATATTTTTTTGCTAAGAGTTAAATTTTTTAGAAAATTTTGAGTTTATGAGTTATTAGTTGGATTGAACTAATTACTGAATTTTAAATTATTTTTTAAATTATTGTACATACTTAAAATTTTATGTAATGTGTACTTAAAAATATTACCAAATTTTATTATTAATTAAAAGCCATTATTCATTTTCAATTTCAAAATATTATTGAAAGCAATGTTTTAAAAACTGAGGGTTTAAGATTTAAAATATTCAAATCATTATAAAATCAGCTACAGAGTAAACAAAATTAAAAAATTTAAAATATCATTGAAAGATATTGTCCTTGCCAATCCAAATTTTGAAGTTTAATTGAAAAAGAATTTGCTAAATAAAAATTAGTTGATTTATAAGAATTTGTTAATTTAATTAATAAATTAATCAGTTTTTAACAACAAGAGTTATTAAAATAAATTGAATCAGAAAGTTGAAAAATCAAATTGAAATGTCAGACTGTTCATTGTTTTAAACGGTTGAACTGATATACCTAGTTGAGTTTTTTAATTATTGAGTGAAAGTGTCCCGCAATATTTTTTTTAATTTGAAATATTATGTTGAAAATTCTAACTATAATATTTCTAGCAACCACTTGAGTTTGTTTGTTTTTGTCCAATTGTTAAGGAATTTTGCTGTTCTTATCTTTGTTATTTAATATCGAATCCAAGAAAATCTTCATAGCGAGTGAGCCACCTTTTATGCAAGCATTTATGATCTTTCTCACATCACCTCCATTGCAAGTTTCAGAAAATATTCCTCTCGGCCAACCAAACCAAAGCATCTTACTTTCACAATAAGCATCGAAGATGTGTGATTTTTATAAACAATGATAAACCATATATCAGAATCCATGATTTGCTCTGCTCAATTCTGTAAACTCATCTTCTGCAGAAGAAATTGTTATAAACCGAGAAGGAAGATCACTGAAAGAATTTATCAGCAACCTGTAATTGCAAATTACTGCAGGTAATGCCTTTTCCTCTGTATATACATATTGGCATTGAAACTGCAGAACTTTTCTTGTATGCTAAGATTGTCCCACCACTGGTTCCATTCCTGTACACCTTATGCCCAATTCTCTTCTACTTCCTTCATTGTACATTTTGAGATCCCATATGTGAGTTTTTGCTATCTGGGATTTGGAGATATGGAACATCTAGAGAAGTTCCTGTTATTTTCTTGGTAAGCTTTGGCCACCCAAGTTAGTACCAAAACCACCATGAAGATAGAAAGCCCCAGCATTGACTCCCATAACATTCGTATCGAAGCTCGAAATGGCTTGCACTGGTGCTCATCAATGTCCGCGAAGGCCTTCTTCACAATAGAGCATTTTGTCAGGCTCTTCACGTCAGGAAATATGTCTATCATGTCCTGAACAGAACGACCATAAGCCCAAGCCACGTCGTGGAGGGACTGAGGAATAAGTCTGCCTTCTGTCACACATGTTTCTGTGGAGTTTCCTTTGAAACAAGTGAGATCTGAAAGTATCTGCAAATGACATTATAACGAGTCATTTGGACCTTGAAGACCAAATTCATATTCCAATTTCACATTTTTCTGACAAAGATAAAAGGAGTTTCTACTTACTTTGCTTAATTGGTCTATCGTAATGGATTCATCAGGACAGAGCTCTGGAGTGTATGCGTAGTCCGGAGGCCCCGAAAAAGGGTCACAGATGCTGTTAAGGCCTAGGATATCCGAATTTTGCTCCTTTAATCCAAGAGAACCATAGAACTCTACTGCCTTGGACTTCAACTGCAAAAGAATGAAGTTTCCGGTTTTAGTATACAACAAAAACTGGACAAAAACTTTTAAAATATGCCAAAAAAAACCTGGAAATAACAAGGTTTAACCTATGCAATACCTGAGAAACGTAATCATGAACTGTCTTGCCAATATCTGTTAAGATTTTATCTGAATAGGCTGGATCAACACATGGTAGAAGGGAGCTCATGCTACTATTCTGTAGTTGGTCATAATCATGAAATGCTATGCACGTATCATCCACAAAACTGGGTGCAGAGAAAACAGTTTCTTTAGACAGCAGTAAAACCAGTAATTAAATCATGAGAATCTGTTTGAGAACTGTAACATGATACACTCACATGTGGAGGAAGAAATCAACGCCTGTCAAGGCCCAGAGCAGAGTTGTTAAGATCCAACAGATAAAAATTATGCTGCGAAACAAGGCAAAAAATTCAACACTATGATTTAAAAAGAAAAAAGGAATGTCAAAATGGAGGATGGAAAAAACAGAACTTACATGATGAATCCAGGGTGCCAATGGAGCAAGAGCAGAACTGAACAAAAGCAGTAATCTATTAGTCTAAGAAATCAGAAAGACAGAGGACTTCCAGGAGAACCAAAACAACTAATTGGTCTGGGTTTTTCTGTGATTATGGGCATCTGAAATGGAGAAAGTGAAAAAGCAATAAACTTACCTAGTGATGCTCCCAACAAAACAAGGTCGATAGCTACAACCACAAGGTGACTGGTGTGCCTGGATTACAATACAAAAACACATGGGTTTACCTGGAACAAGAAGCATTCAAAAAGCTGACAAACTGATACTTACGATATTTGAATCACCAAGTCTATAGCATGACCAGTCTTCTGCACAAAGTTTTGGATAGATTTTGAATCCCCTGCTAGACGATGGGTTATATTGTACAATTTCAGGGATGTTGCTGGATCGTAGGGACGCAACAGAACTTGCATATCTGTGGTTGCTAATATCACTTTGTAAAGGCTCCTGTGAGTCTGACGACCTGCCCTGACAATGGTACTCTTAAATTTCCGTGTCCTGTGCATGGAACTCTCGTTGGCAGCAAGAACAAAGCCTGCGGCTATTCTGATTAGAACATACAAGCATGAGATTAGACCAAATCGAAAGTATGAAAGTGATTAACTGATTCAAAAACTGTTCATTTGGGCTTCAACTTGGTTAGATTGAACTCCGCAAAAGCTCTTCATCCTAGAGAAATCTTTAACTTACACGGCCAGGATTGTGAAGATGATGATGAGCAAGAATATGAAAATATGTTGATGATCCATGAAGTCTCTGAAAGAGGAGGTTTCATTGTTGGACCTCTTCTTGAAGAGAACAAAAACACCAAAGCACAAGCCACATAACAGCCACAGTAGCGCAATCACATAAGAGTGTACTCCTGTAAATGCTGCAGACTGAAAGATGATTAAATACGCATAATCAACTTTAAGCTTTTAATCTTCTCTTCATGCACATATCACTGTACACTTAACAATTTAACAACGCTTGTACTGTTTTAGCAAATTTCACGTATTCATACAGTTCTGAAAGTAAAATCTCCTGAAAATGCTTCTATTTGCTTGATTGGCTATCAGTTGGAACAATTTAAATGATATATCAGACAATATCCAGCTGCGAGTTGATCTTCCATGCATGACCATTTAAATGGTAGACAGGAACTGATATTGGATATAGGTTCAAGTATTTGAGATTGCGATTTCAAAGCCATGCAAGTGTATCGATTCTTGTGTTTAAGAGAAATGACGAAAGAATTTATAAAACTTACCGCCAAATAATGCCTGTCTGTGATATTATAGGCTCCACGGTAATTCTTCAAGCCTCGAAGGGGATCAGGTCTCTTGAAGATGCGTTCTTCCAAAGATGATTCAAAGGCCATGACAGTAGGCGAACATACAGACATTAGAACCAAAAGGAGCAGAAATGGTAAAGACACTTCGTTTTGTTTCGACATGATAGACCCAGTTTGATTTTTCTTTCCACAGTCGCAACGATTCTCCCCAATATTTCCTCGAAAATGATCCACTTTTACTGAAAAGTCGACAGGGACAGGTTCTTGGTCTGACTTACTGAGTAAGGTAAGGATTGCTTGCGGCTATGGTTGGAGAATTTTCACCTTTTCTTTTATATTTTTCTCACGAAAGAAACAGAAAATTGTAGAGATAGCAGAACCAAAAAATGAGGAACGTATCAAGCACCGAAATTCTTGATTGCCCAACTTTTTTTTTCTTGCCTGATGTACACAAGCTTTCTCAGGAGGAACTTCCTTATGCATATACTGATCAGGATTACTTTTCTCAGGAACTTCATGCATATATAGGACGATCGATAATGCTTCAAAATTCTGGAATTTGCATGTGTAAATCCCTTTCACAGGTTTCTAATTTTCCGTTACCTTCCACATGTAGGTTGACTATTTGATGGAACAATGAAACTTTTACGGAATAGAACAATTCCTGTAGTTATAACTGCTTACAGATGTTAAAGCCTAAATACGTGCCCTTCCCTTCAAGTCAATATTTCCAAGAGTTACAAAAAATCTCGAGTTCTACATCAGTAATTGTAACTGAGTACTGACGAATTCGTCGTCTCTAAACTTAGAAAAGCATTAACTTTAGGAAGACTACCTTCTTTTACTCAACAGTCAATTTGGAAGTGAAAATATAAAGTAATGTTCAGTCTCTAACAAGAAATCTTAAGCGTATTTGTTAGACTATTAATCATGGTGGTGGACTTACACAGTGAATAGTAATTTACAGGGCGGATCCAGAAATTTTTTTGAGTGGCCAGAATTTTAATAGAAACAATTTTTTTTAATAGGGGCAAAACTTAAAATAATAATTTTTTTACATGAAATTTTTTCAGAATAGTGGGAATTTTTTTGGGGGAAGTGGGGGCATGCCCCCATTATGGATCCGCGCCTGGTAATTTATGTTACGTCTTAACTGATATTAAACCGTCATATAATATCAGACCGTCATATAATCGGTTAAATATTAAATACAATTAAATAATTTAAAATATGATTGAAAGAGACTGTTCTTACCTATCGAAGAATTTAAAGTTTAATTGAAAAAATTATTAAATAAAAATTAATTGATTTATTTTAATTTATAAGAGCGTATTAACTTACTAAAATTGCCTGATTTAACACCAAAAGTTATTAAAATGAATTGAACTAAATAGTTAGATGATTTAAAGTTTTTATAGTCGACATTAGTGTTGGAGCTCCTATCGTATTATTATCATATTAACTTATTTCTGAAAATTTTTATGTAACCAAAAAATATTTTTTAAAAATTAGTATATTTAATGCATTGGTTAAGAAACTTATTAATTGGCATTATTAGTTGTTTATGTGATATTTATTGTTTGAATTTAATTTCAAATAATTTATTTAAATTGACTAATTATTATATATGCTGAAGAATTTATTTAATTTGTATTTAAAAAGTAGCTTACAAAGCATCTCTTGGAAAAAAAGAAAAAAGGTTGGTGTTGTACTTATACTAAATTAAATTCCCCAAAACCTTAATTTTCAATACATTATTGTTCTTAATCCTCTCTAGTCTTGAACTTAAAGAAGTAAAAATTAATGATTAAAAATCAAATCTATTCAATTAATTTAATTATAAAAATTATAAAATGATTATTTTTAAATTTTCAATTTTTAATTTCAATTTATTTTAATTATCTTCACAGATAAAAATTAATCAATTTATTAATTAATTAGTTAATTTTATAAAATAATTTATTTTATAAATTAAAATAAAATTTTATTTAATAGATATTCTTTTTAATTAAACTTTATATGAAAGACACTTAAGTATTATAATTTATTTAATATTTAACCTATTTTATAATAATTTAAAACTAATTAAATTTTTAGTTTTAAAATTTTATTTATTTAATTTTTAGTCCGAGTTTCAAAACACGGGACCATCACGCCATTAAGAATATCTTCACCCGATGTCCACGATCCATGTTAGCAGACCCCCAGCCGACGGCGGAGAAGACGGTGCTTGATATAAAGCTGGAGAAGTACGATGCGGCGGCGACGATCAAGATTATAAAGGAGGTTAGGGGTTTTCCTGATTTGGGTTTAAAGGAGGCCAAGGATTTGGTAGAGAAAGCTCCTGTTTTGTTGAAGAAGGGTAGTGAAGAAAAAGGAGCTTTGGGTCCCTGGCAATTTCAACATACAAGTTGTTTGCCTATCGTACATGGTTTAAAGGTTAATCATGGAAAGCTCCAAAACGTTGTTGTTTACCATGCCTAATGCACTCAAGTTGCTTGATTGATGTTCTTGTTGTATTTGAGGCACGAGCTGATTACCGATTTTAATCCTTCCGCTTGCTGCATTCTTCTGGAGGATGGACAGGACTTTGTGAGAAAGCATCAGTTTTTTCTGAGTATCGTCAATTTGTGTGCTGGTTACTTATGTGACAAATCGAAAATGACAAACTTTGATTCTTGAGGTTCTGTGTCAGATGGAGAAAGCTAATATTTGAGCTTGAAGGAATGGTTAGTAGATGAAACTCATTGCAATTTTACGAACTTAATGAGCACAGTGGAAAGAAACTCTCTTAATTTCACCATTTTTTAAAGCTCTAATAGTATATGTTCATTATTTTCCCCAGTAACAAAAAAAAAAGGGGGACATGTAAAGCATAAAGCAGTGAGGTAACTCATGTTGTATTCATACCCATGAAAAAGGATCATCTTAAGATGATATTTCTGACTCTTGCTTTATATATCCCATCCAAACTCCAAGCTCCTACACATATATGATTCTAGTCAAAATAGTACTGCCGCAAGTAATTTAGGTTCCATAGACTGCTGTTTCGTTTTTGAGATATACAACCCTAACTACATTTACAGTTATGGACAACATGACAGCCGAAATAGCTGGGCTGGATGATGTCAAGTAATGTGTATTTCATGCCAAACCGTCGAGAGTATCCCCATATGTTGATCTTGTCATCTGCAATAGTTTGCATACAGTACCATAGTTAGACCTTTATATGCATATCCCTCAGTAAAATACCCAGTAAATCTTTTTTAGAAGGGAGATAGAGAGGATATAGAAGGAAAAGACATTTGCTGTTCGTAGGAAAATTCCTAAAGAACGACTAGGTAGTAGTCTCATTTTCCCTTTGGAAACTTTGTTTGGGGGAAATTTTATAACAATACAACAAAATTATAGCCATCGACCAAAACAACCATAGTTGCCTTGCACATTGATGTGTCAACTAACAGGCAGAATAAAAAAACTGAATACATAATCTCCAGAAAGAAGTTTATCTAGCTCATTTTGTTAACTGAAACTATTTTTGTTTGGCATGGTTCAATGGTACTGGTAACTGCTAGTTTACTAGAGCCTCAGAAACATTCAAGAAACTTAACTCTGGATAGCCAGAATTAAAAGAAAGAATGCAAGTTTATGTTGTAGGGAGACTAAAGAATAACTTGTACTAAAGAAAAAAAACACTAGCAAGACTTGCCAGAGACATGCATACCAGTTATGACACGTCCTATATTTGAATGCTTTCATTGCTGCTTCCGCAAAAAGTTGAGCTGCTTCTGCTTCACTTTCCGCTTTCTCAGCCTCCCGAGCAGCCTCCTCAGCCGCTGCAATTGCAGCTTCTGCCTCTGCAACAGCTTTTGCAGCTGCCGCTGCAGCTTCTAAAGCAGTCATGCCCTTGATCTTTAATAGCTCTTGATCAACTTGGGATTTAGTTAGGATTTTAGCACTCTTCTCTGAATTTGGAGAATCCTTACGCTTTTCCTCTAGCAAAAGGGGAGAGTTTCTTCTACTTTCGGAACCTGTTGAGCTAGATTGAATTCTGTATTTATGCTTGACCTGTGATAAAAAGGATAATGCGTATGAATTATATTCTTTTCAAGCGATTAACTTAAGCTTTGAAAATTCAAGACACATTGTATCTAAAAATTCTTTCCACCCCCTTGGATGCATCAAGACCCTGCTTGCCTAGTTCTAGCAATATTAACTTGATTTTGAAGATTTTAGGAACATTGTATCCTGAAATTCGTTCCAACCATTAAGATGCCTCAAGAGCATGTTTATTTGATCCTTTAAAAGTACTATATACATCACAAATGTATCAAATCTTTTACTTGTGCCCACAAAAATGTTCAGAAGGTATCAATGTGATAGACCCAAGATAACTCAGAATAATATTTACAGATATAGTAAATATATATATATACTTATATGAGGTTAGTTACGGGGAGGGGGGCTGACAACCTCATTATTGGTTGTCAGCTAACCGAATCTGTTATTCCTAACAGATTCTTAGTATAAATAAGCAGAACTTGTGAAGAGGGAGGATATTGCGTATACTGATTGTGTGAGTGAGCCCTAGGCTGGAGGTTTCTGGTCCTCGAAACCAGTTTATCGTTGTATTCCTTTACAGAAATCTATAGCAAAATACATATTTTTCCTTATTTGTTTTCTGGATTCTATCACTGGTATCAGAGCATAGATCCTAACAATGGCTAACAAGAAGGGAGATAATCGGATGGATGGGCTAGAGAAGGAAATCGAGAACTTACGTGATGATTTTCAGAAAACTTTGGAGCTGATGAGGGAGGAACGGAGACTGGAGAAGGAAGAGGTGCAAAGAAACTGGGAGCGATCTCAGTCGGAGATGAAGGAGTTGCGTGAAATGCTGACGATGTTAGTGAGTCACAGAGAAGCCGGCAAAAGTGGAGAGTCGTCGGGCAATCACCGAAAGGAGGGAGAGGCGCGGGTGGACAAGGGAAAAGGGCCAATGGAACCTGGCGGGAGTCGTGGGCCAACGTCGGTGGTCGAATCAAGGGGGGAGTTCCGGCGACACTCTCCAGACAAGGAGGGTCGGACGGAGTATCCACCGGAGTACGGGTGGAACAACCCGACTCAACCGGAGCCATTCCGAGGGTGGGCGCGCCAGGCAGGGAATCGACGTGGGCCACCGGGGAGAGGCGAGCGGGAACCTGAGTTGCCGAGGGAGGAATGGGGAGGCTACACCGAGGATCCACCACCGGGTTATGTGCGACCCGGAGAGCCTCGACGGGACTGCCGAACTAGGCAGGTGGAGATGCCGGTATTTGATGGAGATGATCCGGATGGGTGGATTTATAGGGTGGAGCGATTCTTCTCAGTGGGACGCTTCAACGAGAGGGAGAAAATGGAGCTGGTATCGATGAGCATGGAGAAGAAGGCCTTGTCGTGGTTTAGGTGGGTGGAAGGCCGACGTCCGATCAGATCGTGGGAAGAACGTAAGGGCCTTCTGGTGGAAAAATTCCGACCCATACAGGCGGGCTCTTTGTGTCAGCATTTGTTGGCCACCAAACAGACGGGGACTGTGGCTGAATATATAGGAAAATTTGAAGAGTTAGCTGCTCCATTACCTGACTTGCCCGATGAAGTGCTGGAGAGTTCGTCCTTGAATGGGCTGTCGAAGGAGATCAGAGTGGAGCTGCTAATTGCGAATCCTAGAAGTTTGGGTCGGATGATGTCGCTAGCACAACAGATTGAGGAAAAGAATAAGATACTGGGGCGAAATAAGGGCATGGGAGTAATAGGATAATCGGTTATGGTGGACACAAAGGATGGAATACAGCTGGAGAGCATGAGACAAGTGGGGCTAAGGCAGGAAGGGCCACTGTCACCGACAAAGGAGAAGGAAACTTTAAACGTTTAACCTTTAATGAGCTGCAAGAGAAGAGGAGAAGGGGGCTGTGTTTCAAATGCGATGAGAAATACACAATAGGCCATCAGTGTAAGATGATAAACCTGAAGGTTATTACACTCCTTGATGAAGAAGTAGAAGGGGATATGCTGGAAAATGCAGATGAGGTCGAGGAGCAAGAGGTGGAACTGCAAAATGTTGAGCTGTCAACTGGGTCAGCAGCTGGATTAACCCTCCCCAAGACGATGAAGGTGATAGGAGAGTTGGAAGGGGAGTCCGTGGTGATCCTCATCGACAGTGGAGCTACCCATAATTTCGTTTCAGAAAAGTTAGCAGTAAAATGGAGTTCCAAATGGGATCCTGGAGGTAAGTATGAAATAGTAGTGGGCAATGGAGACAAGATAGCAGGAAATGGGGTTTATAGGAAGTTGAGTTTGAAGATACAGAAGCTGGAATTCTGTGAGGACTTCTTGCCGATGAAGTTGGGCAGCATAGATGTTGTTCTTGGCATAAAATGGTTGAGGACACTAGGGGATGTTCTGACTAACTGGTGTACACTGACCATGAAGCTAACAGTGGGGAAGAAAGTAGTGATCATTAAGGGGGATCCCATTTTGTTGAAATCATTGGTGAGTGCAAAATCACTGTGTAAGGGCTTGAAGGAGGGGGACTTAGTGTATTTTTTACAGGTGACAGAATCAGAGGAAGACCTTAAGGGGATGAGTAATTCAGCTGATCCGGAAATCAGTAGCCTATTGGAAGAGTTTAAAGGGATTTTTCCGAGGCCGCAGGCATTGCCGCCAAAGAGGGGAGGAGAATATCACATTCCAACATTTATCTTAATATGTCCTACTACTATCATTCTAACAATTTGCCTGCATTTTTGTTGTTGTTATCTGATTGCTGTTCTCATATACAGCAAAGCTCTTCAGGGACAAGAAAATTCAGTCCTTAACAGACTGTATATCATTGTGTGGCCTTGGATTCGTTTCATCAAGTGGATGCGCCAGGAAAGATACTACGTTGGGCGTGGCATGTATGAAAGGACTGGTGACTTCATAAAGTATATGCTTTTCTGGCTTGTTATTTTGGGTGCGAAGTTTGCATTTGATTATTTCCTCCTGATCCGTCCATTGATGAAACCAACAAAGGCTATTGTGCAGATGACTGATGATATTCCATATTCTTGGCATGACCTTGTATCTAAACATAACCAGAACGCATTGACAGTTGTTAGTTGGTGGGCACCTGTAATTGCTATATATTTTTTAGATATCCATGTGTTCTACACTATCATATCTGCTGTTTGTGGATTCTTACTGGGAGCTAGAGATCGCCTCGGGGAAATTCGATCTCTTGAAGCTGTCCACAAAATCTTCGAGGAGTTTCCTGGGGTTTTTATGAATACTCTCCATGTTCAACTTAAGAACAGGACTCCTGGCGGCTCTTCTAATCAGGTTGTGCAGAACAAAAAGATTGATGCTGCTAGATTCTCTCCCTTCTGGAATGAGATAATAAGGAATCTTAGGGAAGAGGATTATATATCTACCCTGGAAATGGAGTGGCTTCTGATGCCAAAAACTTCTAGTAATCTTCCCCTGGTTCAGTGGCCTCTTTTTCTTCTTGCTAGCAAGATAATTTTGGCTAAAGACATTGCTGTAGAAAATAGAGACTCACAGGATGAGTTGTGGGAGAGAATTTCAAGAGATGACTATACGAAGTATGCTGTTGAAGAGTGCTACTGTGTCCTGAAACTCATACTGACAGAAATATTGGGAAGTGAAGTAAGGAGGTGGGTTGAAAGGGGTATACGAAGGCATTCAAGCAAGCATTGGGAAGAAGGATCACTAGTGCAACCTGAACAAGTCTTAGCAATAAGACAACTTGGGGGACCCAATGGATTGGAAGTCTTGATCAAGTGGGAAGGGGTAGCAGATTCGGAAACTACTTGGGAAAAGTTTGAGGACATTGTGGAACAATTTCCAGATTTTCACCTTGAGGACAAGGTGCATCTTATGGGGGGAGCAATGTTAGACCTCCTATCATTAAGGTGTATTCTAGAAGGGGCAAGGGAAAGGGTAGCTGCGTCAAGTGACCACCTTCTGTTATGGTCAGGAGCAGGGGAGTGTACGTGCATGTGGGAGGGGAGAGAATAGGAGTGTTTGTTATTTGGCTGATGTCAGAAGTTAGTTAATATATA
>JAOTBA010000203.1:25260072-25279176 GCA_025629845.1 Erythroxylum squamatum
ATTTTTTTTTGTTTTGCAATTAGGTCCCTGGAGATTTCGGAATTTTCCGAAATGGACCGGAATTATGGGTACCGGCCGGAACCGACCGAAATTCGGCGGTACCCACCGGAATTTATCACCGGTAACTTAGCAACAGTACTGGTTCCGTTTTCTGGCTGGTACGGTACGTTCCGGCCGGTACCGGCCGGAACGGAATAGAACTCTAGACACTGAAACAAAGTGAACTTTTAATCTCACTATCTTGTAGTATTGTCATCAAAAGAAACAACAGGGCTTATGTTTTTCATATAAAAGGGCCTTTAATTAGATCTAGCCCACTAAGAAATTAGTTACACATTTCAAGCCCAACATGTAAATTGCATTCAGACGTACCAATGTCACGTATATGATCGACAAATTAGGCCCATCTCGGTCGAGCCAATATAAAAGGAAGATTACGAATTCGAGTAACAAAAACAACTTTTTTGTAAATATAAAAGGAAGATTGCGTACAAACGATGTCGCCTCTCCCATATTGGCCCTTTGCCATTTAATTGCAACAGCTAACCAAAACGCTTTTAGATGCAAATCATGGGTTGGAATGCATTAGAATGAGCTTGAAAGCTGCTAATTGACACATTCAAACACTGAACTCAGCACAAAAACAGTTACAAGATAGCTCTAGCTTCATTACACAGACTGGTTACTAATTCGGTGTGATAATAATTCTGATCCCACAGATAAATTTTCGAGTATTCCTCTATCCAACAAGTTTCAGAAGAGACAACAATGATTAGATGAGCATTAGACGAAATAAACAACAGGATTAGCATACAACATCTCTGACATGCCTTCTTCTAAAGTAGACATTCACCAATATCTACACTTCTCATGTCCTGCCCAGACCAGGTATGTTTAGTATAAGATGGACATGTGATGCTCCCATGGTTTCTTCTCCTGGAAATTTTCCTTTATTTCTAGGCTCAGTTTATTTCAGTGAAAGAATTACAAATATCATCAGGCTGAGATAGGTAGAATAGTTGAATCAGACAACTCAGGAATTGCATTATGGTCTTTGCACGGAGATAATTTGCTACAAGACAGATCAGAAGAAACAAGAAGTTGTTCAGACATCCTGGAACTGACCCTACCGCATTGCTGGTTGCTCTTCCAGGAAGTTTCATTACAAATTTTATTAATTTTTGTTCTCCCCTGTCAACATCAAGATACAGTCAAATATATCCCAATAAAAACCAAATTCTTATATCCACTGAAGAAGTATCAACTAGAATGTCTGACTCAAGGGACTGTTCTGCTCTTCTTCACTTGCACTGCAATGAAATAATCATTGATTCCATCTGCTCAGATACTGACATTAGTGAAAACCATAGCCATTATTCTTCAGACTTTCTTATTGATGATGATAACCATATTGATTCAATCTTTAACTCTGAGCAAGATCAAATGATCGAACCCAAATTGGAGACTCACATTCTTGAGATTCCAGGTACCGCCGTTGCTCGTCAAGATGCAGTGACTTGGATGTTGAAGGTTGCTACCGCACTTGTACATCTATATTCTTAAGTATTTTAATTGTTCTTCTAACTCGAGTATTCTCAAAACTGCAGGTGCATGCTTACTACCAGTTTAGGCCTGAAACAGCATATCTTTCAGTTAACTATTTGGATCGCTTTCTCTTGTCTCAAACTGTACCGGTAACATATATTCTCTATCCATCAATGATCTTTGGTCATAAACTCCAGGTGAATCTGGATTTTGTAGATATCAAACCGAATGGTTTGCATAGCAACCTGCATGTGGATATCCCGTACCTGCCAATATAGTCATCGATGAAAATGTCTTCATATCCAGTAACTAATCTTACTGATAATTGCAGGCAATACCATTTAATATACATTGATAAAACAGCATTATGGTTTAATGTCACTGATTTGCTCACTAATGTTCTATCCAGCAAGAGAAGGGATGGATCCTGCAGCTTTTAGCAGTAGCATGCCTTTCTCTAGCAACAAAAATGGAGGAAAGGAGAGTTCCACTTCTGCTAGACTTGCAAATACTAGAACCTAAATTCCTGTTTACCCCGAGTACAATACAAAGAATGGAACTTCTGATCATGAATAGCCTGAACTGGCGATTACACATCATAACCCCATTCAATTTTCTGCATTATTTCATTGTCAAACTTCCATATCTTGTTCCCGACTGCTACACCTTCGATTATGTTTTTACCCGATCATCTCATCTCATTATCAACATCTCCAGTGGTAATTTCTATCCCATTATGTTTCTCTTTTCTGGGTGTCCAACACTTAAGATTGATACAAGGTTTTTGATCAGTTACCAATTTCTTGGAATATGCTCCATCGACAGTAGCAGCTGCAGTAGTGACATGGGTGACCAATCGAGCAATTGATGACCCCAATTTCTGGTGTTTTGACAACAGGGTGAACAAAGTAAGTACTATAAATCTGTTATAGCTATAAACCCACGCCTCAGGAATCTAGAAAAACTACATAAAGTCTACTGCTAAACCCTTCCACAAATTAGGCCTCCTTGTTCTTGTTAGAATTTTCTTAGAGTATGAAGCTTTCTTGTGCATGTTATTTCCCTTTGAACCAAATGTGGACAACAATGACAGTGATTTGGCACCACTTTCATGAAATGAGTACTGTCATTTTCCGTACCGATTTTGTAGTTTTTACCGAAAAGGAAACTTGAGAAATCAATTTTGCAAGCTAGATTTCGGTGCCATTAGATCCTATCCGTATTGGAGCTGAAATCCTATGGCCCTAATCTGTTTCCCTTTGATCCAAGCCATCTATTTATGTAACCCTACATAAATGGATGGCTTGGATCAAAAGGAGACAGATTAGGGCCAGAATAAGGGGCCAGAGGATCTGTCCCCTCCGTATTGAGTCTGGTTGAATTAAAATGTCAGCTACTTTGGACTTTCCGAAACACCTTTCCTTTAGTTTGGAGCCTTTTGAACCTTTCTTACCCCAACTTAACAGGGGATGTTTCTCTACTCTATAGTCAGATTTTCAGTTTAGAATATGAAAGATAGTTAAAAGGGAAATGATGAAACTGGGTAATTGCAGGAAATGGTGAAGAGATGTTACAATGTCATCAAAAGGAGCAAATCTCAACTGGCACAGAGTGAAGTGATTGATGCCATTGTCAGGGGCAAATGCCAGGCTTAAAAGTCATCTAACAAGTCACTTAAAAAGAAGCAAATAGAAAATTTTTAATCTGCAAACCCTTGTTGAGAAAGGTGTTAATATCTTACTGATTGTATTTCTGTGAGAATATGTGGCCTTACAATACAAGTACAAGGCAATCCTTAAGCAAGTTTGTTCTTAAAGTTTCCAATAACGGTGATATGTTTGTCATCGGTTCATTATCTTCATCTTTATTTCTGTTAAATGTTACTGTAAAAGAGGAATTTTCTGAGTTGAAGCCAAAGTTTCATGCTTCTTTTCTTCTTTCTTTGTCAAATTTCCAGTAGGAATCGCAGTAAGTGACAGTCAATTTCAAGTTCTGTCACTCTTTTTAACTCAAAAACATCGGAAACAACAAAACTAATTTCGATTTACAGTTTCTTCAGTCGTAGACAAAATACATAAGAAATCTGGAGTGTATATAGAACACAACACGTAACGTTTCAGATTTCAATGAACTAATTCTTATCAGTGCGTTGCCCTGTTGGAGTTCTGAGGATTGCTTGTTTGTGTATAACTCCCCTTTCCGTCCGTAGTCCACGATACTACAATGCTGAGAGCCCTTTTGAAAAGGGAGAAGCAGATTCGGGTCCTTTCAAGTTTCTAGCTCAAGAAAACATAAAAGCAACCAACTTTCTGATCAAAAGTTTCAGACACGTGATTTCAATTATTGTTACTAAGGGAGTAGAAGACAGAAACAAGAAGGAGGAAGGAAGGATCGTCCATGCAGGCAAGAGGGTCCATCGGTAATAACCATGCTACATTTCTGATTTCCTACTAATGATGTGAAATACGAAATTTCTCCTGTGCCCGACATGCCAAGGTCACATTCACAGGTTTCTTTGCCTTGCTTTTTAAGTAAGATGATCTTATAACCTAAGAACTAGATCACATATCGCTTATAAATGTAGATATAAGTTAAAAATTTTACTTAAAACATTATTATCACTAAGTTGATATCCTTTCCACTAAATTAAAATTTAATTTTCTTAAATTAGACTATTAAAGGATATTATGTTCAATATTTCATAGATTAGCATTTATGTTTTAGGAAAGTAATTTTAAATGAGCAATTGACAAATAAACAAATAGTTAAACAAAAAATTGCAATAGTAGCAATATATTGTTGAGAAAATAGATAGTAACAATAGAGATAATCAAAAGAAAAAAAATAAGAAAATTTTAAAGAAGTTCAATTAATTTGGTGTGCTTACATAATTGAAAGATGAAATCGATTTCACTATATTAATCAATAATTTACTTGAAAATTTTGTATTTTCTCTCTTTATATATAGACTAGGTTTACACAAGTATGATTACCTATAAATTGTAGTTGATATAGTAAATAATTCCTTATCAAATTGAACCTATTTTAACAATAATTATAACAAGTTTTAAAATCCTTTCAGAGTTCGTTAAAAAAAAAAAGCCTTTCAGAGTTTGAAATTTGGCCAAGTGCATATCCTGATAAGGCATTTGTACATACATGATCATGTCTGAAACATCTCTTAATAGATAATTGAATACACCAATGATTTTTCTATGTTTATGGTTTAAAAACTACCGTGAATCGTACTTTTTTTCTTCATAATATAGACATAGGCTCAGCCACATTGGTGTTTTAGATTGTGAATTCTTATGCTTCTTTGCACACTAACATACGATTTGTGATACGACCATGTCCTAAACCGCGTCTTTCATAAAAAATCACACCAACAAGTTCGTGTCTTAAAGTCATATCTTTGCCTCTAATTTCTACAAAGGAACATGCCTTGGGACACGTCTATATTGAGGGCCTTGTTCACCTAATGACTTCAAAAAAAATATGTGTTCTTTTTGAAACACTTCAAGATTGTCACCCATATATATGCAGCATACATAATAATCTCTACCTTAACGAATATAATATGTTCATCTAACACCCTTGAAAAACAAATTCAAGATTGCACATCAATGTGTTTGAGTCATACATAATAATCTCTACGTTAAAGAATATACTCTTTATAGATTGTTTGTAACCATGTCTAGCATTTCGAAACATTAATCAAGTCCAAGCAATCTTAAACTTCTTTATAGTAACCAACTTTGTCAATATGTTAGCTGCATTCTTCAAAATATGAACCTTTTTCAATAAGATCTGTTCATATGTACTCAATTCTTTAACCTTGTGAAATCTCACATCTTTTACCATAAAACCCATTTATCTATATTACTCTTGACTTTTCATAGTCCCTGAAAGGTAATTGGATCTTTATCATTGATGGAAAGAGTAAATGCAACGAAGTCTTCCTAACCATATCTTTTTTGCTATATGATGATCCATCTCGCTTTATATGTGAATATTCTATATTGATGCTCCCTTTTTGACATTGTTATATTTCTCGAACTAGAATTTTAAGTTGCTTTAGTATCTGTTTCAAACTGTTCTACTTCTACTTATACCACCTTAGAACCACTGCTACTCACTGCTGACCTTAATACACATCCTTTTCATATAATTGGTTAAGGATATATTACTCCCTAAATAAAGTTGCACTAAATTTTTTATTAAATGTTTGAAACTTGTAGAAATCTATTTTTCAATATTTGGCATCTTTCCATAAGCTCCCATTATGAAGCTCCTTTATCCTTTACTCACAGAGATGATATAGTCGTACATGTTATTGTACTCTTTTCCACCTTACTATTGTCTCCATCAATTTTATATTCAAAAATATTCACATGTAAGGTACCTCAAGACATCATGTTCTTCCTTAGTTTTGATACATGTTGGACACTACTAACATCCTAACAATGATATTCAACATCTTAATCAAGATATGCCATATTTTGACGATTTTTAATGCTTTATCATTCCCCAATTAGACAATCCCAAAGTTGCTTGACATATATAACATAAACTAATACTTGTTTGATATCATATGGTGTCAACATTTAGTATCCAAAATCTATGAATCCTAAAGTTAATTGACTAAAATGTAGGGCATGTATCTATTGCTATAATTTGAATCCCTGCTATGGACTCTATTAGTATACCTTAACAAATCACTAAAATTTCCCCCTATACTCTTTATTCAAACAACCCCTCTTGATATATATAGTTTGCTCATACTTATAGTAGTAGATTATTGTTATACTCTTGGATTTAGATCTAGAACTCCACTTAGACGAGTCATCCTTACTTTATTTCCATCCACGATTTTGGTTTTCCCTTATATACAACCCTTTAACTAGAAATCTTTTACTAGTGTTGAATCTCTATTGGTTTTACTACAATAACATAGCAACAATATTCTTTACACCAACTGTCTCCTTACCCAATATGAACGTGATCGTTAGATGTCCATAAGAAAAAGGTAAAGAACAAAGCAAAATCGTTCCTTTATCCTCATCTACAATAGTAACTTTGAGCTTTATTAGATCACTAACTATTTATTTAAATACATTGATATATTGGTCCAGATCTATTCCCTCTTATATCTTCAGCCTGTATAATTTTTG
Organism: Erythroxylum squamatum; assembly: GCA_025629845.1. Taxonomy (NCBI): domain Eukaryota; kingdom Viridiplantae; phylum Streptophyta; class Magnoliopsida; order Malpighiales; family Erythroxylaceae; genus Erythroxylum; species Erythroxylum squamatum. The sequence continues at coordinate 25,266,792 of JAOTBA010000203.1, forward strand.
CTTTAAATACAACTTGATTGTAAGAGACTTTGACATGTACAAATCTCTAGCTTCTTCCATATCTCTATAGGAAATGCAATTTATATAGTACATAACCTCATCAGCTAAACATAATGGAATGATTATAGCTTCTTATACTTGTAACTCCCCTAATCGAACTCATCCATATCTTTTAGTTTATTCTTTTACATCCGTTTTAATAAGCCTTGCTACATTAACAGGTCCTTCACTCTTTGTGACCATAGTCCAAAGTCCCAATCCTATTGAAATTCCTTACTTCAAATTCTGTAACTGATGTCATTATTGCCTCAATTATGCTTGCATACTACTTTTAGTAATAAATGGTAATAATAAATTATAATAAAAGAAAAATAACATAAGAAATTTTTTATTAGGTTCAATCAATTGTGTTTGACTACATCTTGGGGAGCCAAGAGTGATTAATTTCCCTATAGTAGTCAAAAACTAACTTAAAGATTGCATATTTCTTTTATATATAAACTAGTTTTATATAGTATGGTTAACTGTGAACTCTACTTATTCAATTATAATCAGATAGCTTCTTACCAAACTCAAACTAACTTAACTATAATTATAATAGGTCTTAGAATCCTTTAAGAATTTGTTTAGGTTGATGACCTAGACCATTAATCCTTCTGTTTCTTTAACATTTGGATATGACCATCTTAAATATTGTATCTTTTATAATAAAACCTCTATCACTTCAACTCTTTTGTCTGTGTCTTTATGTCTAATTTTTTGAAAGGAATCATTACCACCATTTCTAGAACATTATTAAAAAAAACTGGCATTGGCAAGTTGTACACACCTTACATTAAGCAAGTTGTGGACAACTTGCTTAATGCAAGTTGTGGCAGTGGACAGCTGCAGTTTACATACTGCAAGTTGTGACAGTGGCAGTGGCAGTGGAGGGTCTATAAATAAACATAAGCATTATATATGTGACATATATGGTGAGTTTTAAGAAAGAGTTTAAAGGAGCTATTTGTGTATTCCATAAATTGTGAGAAAATATTTTTGGGTATTTTTAAGAAATGTTTTTCTAAAAAGGGTAAGTGACAAAATAGTGTGGATATTATCTTAGGGATATTAAATTTGGAAAACACCTTGTGTATGAGTGTCACTATTTTGTTGTGCTATTTTTCACTCTTTATACCTGCTATTTTCATTTGTGGTAGATTTATTCAAAGTTTAGCTCGTGTACGTAGCCCAAATTAAAAGCTGAATCACGTTAAAATTTTGTATATTATTTCCTTGTTTATTTTACCTATGGGATATAATTCATAATTTTTCCTGACAAACGATATCAAAGCCAGGTTCGGTTCTGTGTCAAAGGATTTCTCATCGAAGATTGAGGAAAAAATAAGCAAGATGATTAGCCTAAATGGTTCCAACTACCACATATGGAAGAACAAGATAAAAGATCTTTTGTTCGTCACAAAAGTGCATTTACCGTTGTTTACCACAGTAAAACCCAAAAATAAATTGAACAACGAGTGGGTTTTTGAGCAAGAGCAGATATGTAGTTTTATTCGTCAATTTATTGAAGATAATGTATATAACTATATCTATAATGAGGCTCACACACGGACGTTGTGGAAGAAGCTCAAGGAGTTGTATATCTAAAAAATTAGTAACAATAAATTATTTTACTTGACAAAATTAGTGCAAATAAAATATCGAGAAGGTACCTCTATGGCATATCACTTGAATGAATTTCAAGGGATCGTGGATCAATTATTAGGAATGAGCATAAAGTTCGATGATGAAGTGCTTGCCCTTTTCTTGCTACCTCTTTGCCAGAGTCTTAGGAGACTTTGAATATTTCAATTACCAATTTGGCAATTGACAGTGTTGTTAATATGGAATATGTAAAAAGTACAATTCTGAATGAAGAGATGAGACAGAGATCATAGAGTTTGACCTCTTTAACACAGTTAGAAGTGTTGGTCACAAATTCTATGGAGAGGAGCAAATCTAAAGGTCCACGTTCTAGAGATTAGAGTAGAGGAAGATCAAATAAATATGCAAATGTTGAGTGCCATCACTGTAAGAAAAGAGTCATATCAAAAGGTTATGTCGAAAGTTAAAAGAAGGATAGAACAAAGGCAAAGAAGTCAGGAAAGATGATAGTAGTGATGATGAACATGCATCGATGGCTAACACTATTGATGACTTTCACATCGTCTTATATGATAATGATGTGAATAGTGCATCCTATGAGTTCAACTGGAAAGGTGACAGTAGTGCACTATTCACGCCACATCATATAAAGAACTTTTCTCATCATATACACAAGAAGATTTTGGTATTGTTAAAATGAGAAATAGTGATTTGGCTAGAATCACCTGAAAAGGTGATATTTACTTGGAAATAGAAAATAACATGAGATTGCCTCTAAAAGATGTCAGACATATTCCTAATCTTCACCTAAATCTGATCTTTGTTGGCATACTTGATTATGGAGGTTTTTGCAGCACTTTCAAAAATGGTAAATAGAAACTTACTAAAGGGTCCTTGGTAATCGCCAAAGGTAAGAAGTACTTAAAGTTGTACATAATGCAGGCAAAGCTCTCCAATGATATTGTGAATCTAGTGGAGAAAGATGGTGCAATTGAATTGTGGCATGGGAGACTCAGTCATATGATCGAAAAGGGAATGACTTAGTTAGTGAAAAAGAATGCATTATTTGGAATTGGCCAGGTGCACTTAAAGAAATGTGCTGATTTTCTAGTAGAAAGCAAAACAGAGTTGCTTTTAAAAGTTCCCCTCCTTTTAGAATAAAGAATGTGTTAGATTTGGTACACTCAAATCTATATCAAAGTCAATAGGTGGTGCTCAATACTTTATGACTTTCATTGATGACTATTCTAGGAAGACTTAGGTATACACTTTGAATATTAAATATCAAGAGCTAGATGTTTTCAAGCAATTTCATACCTCAATTGAAAGACAAACTCGAAAGAAGTTGAAATGTATTTGAACAGACAATGGTGAAGAATACACTGGACCATTTGACTTTTATTACAAAGAGCATGGTATTTGACATTAGACTCCTCCTCCTAAGACACCACATTTAAATGGCTCAGCTGAGAGGATGAACAAGACTTTGATGGAGAGAGTTAGATGCCTACTCTCACATGTAAATTTTCCTAAGACATTTTGAGGTGAGGCTTTATTCACAGCAGTACATATATTAAATTGTTCACCCTGCATCCCTTTACAGTCTAATATTTCGAAGAAAGCATGGTTATGAAAGGATTTTTCTTATGATCATCTAAGGGTTTTTGGTTGCAAAGCTTATGTCCATATCCCTAAAGATGAGAGATCCAAGCTTGATGTCAAGACCCGCTAGTATATATTTGTTGGCTATCGAGAAGATCAATTCAGCTATCGGTTTTATAATCCAGTTCAGAAGAAGCTGATTCGGAGCCGTGATGCTATATTTGTCAAAGATCATACCATTGAAGATTTTGGCAAAGTGAAAAAAGATGCTCCAAGAACTTATGATGACCCAGTGGACTTAGAGATAATTCCTCCAAAAATAGTGACAAGACAATTTAGAGATGAAGTTGAAAATCGCTAGCCAAACATAGCTGATGATAATGATCCCATCCAAAATTAATAAGATGAAGATAATTTTTAGAATCAACCATCAGCACCAGAGACTGCTCAGATTTCAATAAGGAGATCTACGCAAGAAAGACAAGCCTTTACTAGATACTCCAGTGATCAGTATGTCTTACTTACTAATAAGGGAGAACCTAAGAATTTTTAAGAGGCTATGGATGAATGTAAGATGAAATGGGTTAAATCCATGTAAGATGAGATGAAGTCCTTGTATGGGAATAAAACTTTTGAGCTGGTGAAGTTTCCAAGAGGTAAGAAAGCTTTGAAAAATAAGTGGGTGTTCGGGATTAAGCATGAAGAACACAATCCTCATCCAAGATTCAAAGCTAGATTGGTTGTTAAGGGATTCAACTAAAGAAAATGTATTGATTTTGACGAGATATTTTCACCAGTTGTGAAAATGATATCCATCCATACAGTGCTCAGTTTAGCAACAAGTCTAGACTTGGAAATCGAGCAATTGCATGTCAATACAACCTTTCCTCATAGAGATTTAAAGTAGGAGATATATGTGGAGCAGCCGGAGGGTTTCAAGGAAAATGAAACTATGTGTATAGATTGATGAAAAGCTTTTATGATTTAAAATAGGCACCAAGACAGTAGTATAAGAAGTTTGAGACAGTTATGAGGAAGCAAGGCAATAAGAAGACTACTTCATATCACTGTGTTTCTGTGCATAAATTCTCTGATGATGATTTTATTATTCTTTTGCTTTATGTTAATGATATTTTGGTTGTTGGCCAAATTATCAACAAAATTAACAGTTTGAAGAAGCAGTTAAGCAAGTCTTTTGCCATGAAAGACTTGGGGAAAAAGAAATTCTTGGCATGACGATTGTTAGAGACAGGGGCAAAAAAAATTATGGTTGTGATAAAAGAAGTACATTGAGAAAGTACTTCAATAGTTCAATATGGATAAAGCTAAAGCAGTTAATTATCCTCTTACTAATCACTTAAGGTTGAGTACTAAACAATGCCCTTCGATGGATAAAGAGAAGGAAGAGATGATGAAAGTCCCCAATGCTTTTGTAGTTGGAATTTTGATGCATGCCATAGTATGTACACGACTAGATATTGCTCACACAGTTGGAGTAGTTAGAAGATTCCTTTCAAATCCTGGTAAGGAACAATGAGGTGCCGCAAAGTGGATTCTCAGATATCTATGTGGTAATTCCAAAACATGCTTATGTTTTGGAACTACCAAGCCTATATTAGTTGGTTACACAAATGTAGACATAGCTAGTAATGTTAACGCGAGAAAGTCTATTTCAGGTTACTTAATTATCTTTGCATGGGGAGCTGTGTCATGACAATCGAAATTGCAGAAATGCGTTGCCCTATCTACCACTAAAGCAGAATTTATTGCTGCAACTGAAACATGCAAAGAGCTCCTATGGATGAAGAAGTTTTTAGATGAACTTGGCTTTTAGCAAGATAGATATCAACTGTTTTGTGACAGTTAGAGTGTTATTCACCTTAGAAAGAATTCCTCTATCCATTCAAGATAAAAAACATATTGATTTGAGATATCACTAGGTTTGAGAGGTGTTGGAGAATAAGCTATTATTCATACGGATGAGAATGAATCATATATGATAACAAAAGTTCTACCCAGGGGAAAGTTTAAGTTATATCGATTATCTGTAGGAATGATAGTAAACCCCATATAGTCAGGTGGGGGAGAATTGTAAGGTGGTACCGACTCATGGTGTATCATCACTTCTAGAACATTATTAAAAATAAACCTTACATTGGCAAGCTATACACACCTTGCATTAAGCAAGCTGTAAGGCTAGTGGACAGCATGCTGTAAGCTGTGGTTGTGGCGATTTCTTACATATAAGCATTATATATGTGACAGATGTGGTTAGCATTAAGAGAGAGTTTAAAGGAGCCAATTGTGTGCTCGATAAATTGTGAGAAAAGTGTTTTGGGTATTTTTAGGAAACTTTTTCCTAAAAAGGGTGAATGAAAAATAGTGAGGATATTATATTAAGAATAAAAAATTTGGGAAACAATTTGTGTGTGATAATTTTGTTGTGTCATTTTTCACTTTCTGTACCTGCTATTTTCGTTAGTGGAAGATTTATTCTAAGTTTGGCCTGTGAACATAGTCTAAGTTAAATGATGAATCACATTAAATTTTTGTTTATTATTTCCTTGCTTATTTTACATGTGGGATATAATTTGTAATTTTTTTCCATCAATACACGCTAGGATACATCGATGTCTCAAGTCAAATTCACCCCTAGACTTCCAAGAAAACACCTACGTTCTTCACGAAACACTTCAAATTTGTAACACTTATATATGAGCCATACACAATATGCATATACTTGGCAAGTGGATGATATGCCTTCATTTATAAGACATTTAATGTACGGGTGCAACTTTCAATAAAATAATTTGATTTATGCTCGAAGGTGTGACGGAACGCAACAAATCCCCAATTGTGACTAATTCTTCCCTTCACACGTACTTAAATCGATCAATAAAGTGAAGTATTGGATAGGTAAAATGACCTCTTATGATCATTTGAGGGTATTTGGTTGTAAGGCTCATGTTTATGTTCCAAAAGATGAGAGGTCAAAGTTGGATGCCAAAGCTAAATAATGCATCTTTATTGACTATGGTCAGGATGAATTTGGTTACATGCGTTATGATCTTGTTGAGAAGAAGTTGTAAGAAATTGTCACGTTGTGTTTCACCAAGACCAAACCATTAATGATATTGAGAAGGTTGAGAAGTCTAATTCTCATATTTAGAGTGACCTCACAGATTTTCATCCAGTTCCTGTGTCATAGTTGCCTAATAGAGTTTGTGGAGGAGTTGAAACCAATATGTAGCATGATGATATTATTGATGACCAGTATGATGGTGACTTGCATAATCCTATAGATGATACTGATGATGGTCAACCCACTATAACAAATCCACAAGAAGCTACACTTAGAAGGTCTACAAGAGTTAGACAATAGTTTACCAGATATTCCCTAGATGAATATTTGCTCTTTACTAATAGGGGAGAGCCTGAATGCTTTGAAGAAGCTATGGAAAGTATAGATAGGTAGCAATGGGTTTGTGTTATAGAGGATGAGATGAAGTTCTTGCACGATAATAACACCTTTGAGTTAGTAAAGTTACCAAAGGGTAAAAAGGATTTGAAGAATAGGTGGATTTACAGATTAAAGCAAGAGAAGGGGTCCTTGAAACTAAGATACAAAACAAGGTAGTCGTGATTAAACACATGATCGAAGGTCGAAACATTGTCTGATCGGCCTGAAGTTTTAACTGGAGGTAGTCGACATCCTAATATACATTCTGAACGGTGGAGATCAGATTTTGAGTATTAGATATTTAGCAAAAAAAATTTGTAAAGCTGTTACTAATTTTAGTGAAGTTTTTCACATGTTTTGTTATCTGTTTTGGGATTTGGTGCTCTCGTTGTTTGTTAAAGGCCATATCTCAATGGTGCACTTGTTAAATATTGTATTATACTTTTGATTGATGATAGTGAAGTTTTGGAGCTAGACTTATGAGTCCTGTGATCTTTCCTCTTCGCATCGAAGGAGTTTTTCGACATAAAAATTATTGGTGTTCTTTTGTTTGCGTTTTGTTGCTTGTTTTATCTTGCTTAAACGCTCCTAATATATTCTAGCAAATTGAGAGGATTCCACTTTATGTTGTGTTTCTTAGGAAACCCCGATTCCTCTTAACAAAAACCTCTATCACATCAAACTCTTTTGCCTGTGTCTTTATCTCTAATTTTTTCGAAAGGAATACACACTAGGATACATCGTTGTCTCAAGTCATGTTCACCCATAGACTTCCAAGAAAACATCCACATTCTTCTCGAAATACTTCAAATTTGAACATGTATATATGATCCATACACAACATGCATATACTTGGCACATGGATATAGGCCTTCATTTATAAGACATTGAAAGTACGAGTGCAACTTTCAATAAAACAATTTTATTTATTCTCAAAGGTGTGGTGGAATGCAACAAATCTCTAGTTATGATTGATTATTCCCTTCATACGTACTTAAATCAATCAACAAAGTGAAGTGAAGGAGGATTTTTCATATCTTATTTTAAAAAATATTGAAATGACTGTTCAAAATTTCAACTAATTATTTGTTTGAAGATTTCCCTAATAAGCTAATCAAAATTTCTTCTCTCCATTAAAATAATGGGTAGTGTTGGTCTAAGTTGACTAGTTTTAAAAACACACTTGAATTTGAGAAATTGACCAGCGTAACCCAAATTGTTTTCTCAAAATGTTGTCATTTTAAAAAGTGAAATTAAAATGATATCATATTTCGTCTTGATCCAACTTGACTTATTGCCAAATCTAATAATAGGATGGTTATCCTCATTGTTAAATTTGTTAAAGAGATTAAATATAATCAAGGCATATATTTAATTAGAGGTTGTGTAAATCATTAGAAGAATAATTAAGTTAAAAATTAGGATATATTATGAAAAAAAAATCAACTTCCAATGCCCTCCATAAAAAACTAGGAGGCGTGTTCACGTGTAGTCAAGGGATCGGATCCGATGAGTTGGAGATGTTTATACTTAAGCAACATGTCGTGAGCATTATCTCTTAGCACGACTCACGAGGGATTTTGTGAGTAGGATTGGTTCATTAACTATCATTTTCATTGTTATTATATATTTTCCTTTTAAAGTTTAATTGTTAAATCTCCCTTATCCTTTTCTTTTAATATATTACTTACTTAGATGAAACTTCATTCTAATATTATATTTCCCTTTAAACAATTTTTCAAAATGGTTAATTAATGTTTCGTGTAGATATAACAACATTAAATTTGTAAATTACATATTGAATTATGAAAAAAAGGTCAATGATTAAGGACTTACATTTATTTGAATTCATCAAAAAAGGAAAATAAGTTTATATGTTTAAATTTTCCTAGTATTCAAAAATAATAAGTTGATTATAAATATTTAAAATAGTTGAAGAAAATTTATACTTATTATTAATTACAAATTTCTTTTTTTAGAGAACAATATATTTTCATCCAGACATCGACATAATTCTTACCATAGTCAAACGTATGTATCGTGTTGAAGACTTTGACGATTCTGTTTTGTCTTGTGGTCAGAATCACAGAACCACAGATACAAATCTGGACAATTATGATGTCATTTTAATGACAATGATCTTTCCATAAACTATAATTTACACAAAACACAAGTAAAGAGTTAGCAATTTGCTTCCTTCGATAGCTTGTCGTAGGAAAATTAGTGCCAAACTGGCAAGTCGAGTGACAACTACAAGGAACCCGTCTTTGACGTCTCCGAATCTGCTGACAGCATCTTCCTTTCTCTATTGCCAACGCCATTCTTCCCTCCATTTCTTTCTTCATCTTTAAAAGGCAATGTTTTCCATAGTGGGGTTCTTCAAAGTTCCTGTCTTCGTGTCCCTTTTGGTGCGAGTGTGTCCTTTGGTTAATGGTTAGAATTCAAGCTCCTTTACATCTAGTATTTAGGATTTTTGTCTCGTAATTGGGTCCCATTTTCTTGGCTTCACCTTTTGAGTTTACCACGACGTTTGTTATATCCGCCCGCGAATTATAACCCAACATTCAAACTTTCTGCAGAGACCCCATCCGGGTTGTTCTTATTTCAGGAACTAGCTCTTTGTTTCCGTTCCTGGGTTTCGTTTGCTTTTTCTGTTCTTTTTGAATGCATTTGTGGATTGCTTCCCTATATAGTTGAGTTAGAGTAGCACGGTTTATGTGGAGTTGTTAAAATTGAGCTTGGTGTATGTTTATGCTTGTTAGTAACTATTTATCTACGTTGGTTCTAAAAGTAGGATTCTTTTTGACCTCTGCAACGTTTATGTTGGTTCTGACTTAGGATGGAAGGTGTAAGACTACCCGCTGAGGATTCTAAGGTGATATCTGAAACATTAGAAATGCATCAAGTAAGCTCATCTAAGAAGGGGAAAGGCAGGAGACTATGGAAGAAAGTAAAGTATCAGTTGGTAGAGTACCATTCTTTGCCAGATTATTTAAGGGACAACGAGTACATTTTGGGCCACTACCGAGCTAATTGGCCCTTGAAGGAGGCTTTGCTTAGTATCTTCTCTATCCACAATGAGACATTAAATGTTTGGACGTAAGTTTGCTCTCTCATGCAACAATATTCTCAAAAAAGAAAGTAGAATTCTTTCATGTATCTGTAGTTATTTGCTTGGGTTTTGACTTGTGTTTGGATTATGAGATGTTAGGATTGCTGGAAGATCAATCGCCTGATTTCTTTTTTTGGCTTCAATGTTCACGATGTTTTGGCTTTTGGTTTGGTTCTATGCTTATGTGGTTGTTACTTAACCTCTGAAATAAGAAATTGTAGAGAACCTAGAGAATGAACGCTTCATAACCTTAAAGGGTCATGATGATTTTGAAATACTAATCATGAGGTTACGAGTTTCTATGAAGAGGATCAGTGGTTGGACTTACTGCTTTATTATCGCTCACTCGAAGAGGATCACTGACTAGTCGGAAAGGTGCAGATTTCATTATGGTGGAACTTTTTTGTCAACGCGGATGAGAGTCCAGATGGAATGCCAACAGATGTCCTCAGATACGAGCAAATGCTCTTTACTCAATCAATCTGTAGGAACATTTGAGATCCATAATACTAGTTAGGTTTTTATGAGAGAGAACAGAGTAGCCATGCCATCAGATATGAGGGAGCATAATGTCCAATAATGGAATTAGATCTTTTTACATCCCATTTTCGAAGAGCATTTCATGAAGACATTAGCTGAACCATATCATAAATTGCAACCTATGTGTTTCTTTAATCGTGTCTATATCTTAGATATATGAACAATTGAACATTGAATCCCGGGAACAACAATTCTGTGATGCTATATAGATTTATGGCTGCTATATGTATTTATCTTGTTTAATCTTTTATTCAAGTTGTTGAAGGAATACATTCTGTTATTGGCTTGAAGGGTAACTTTCTTGTGGTTTAACTATTATTTCTTGCAGGCATTTGATTGGGTTCTTACTATTCCTTTCTCTGACCATATACACTGCGATGAAAGTACCAACAGTTGTTGATCTCCATTCTCTACAGCTGCCAGAGGTGTTGAAGGCTGATTTGCACAAATTACTTGCATGTCTCCCTTCTTTTCCCCACATGCCTGATCTGCACAGACTAAGATATGAATTGAAGTCAACCTTACCTTCTATGGATCTGATTTCTTCTCCTTCAAGATGGCATGTTTTGGAGCTTCTCTATAATTGTTTGCCTGAGTGTTTCTCACTTGGCAACTCCACAGATTTTTGTGTCCTGGTAATGTTTCTTTCTGTTATATTCCATTTATCGATCGAATATCTGATCTAAAGTATAGGAAAAATCTTGCACCAGAAAATTCCATTTTCTTCCTAGTTAATTATTCAACTTGTGTTCTTCATGACCAAATGCAGCGTAATATGACAGATGATGTGGCGAACATAATAACACCCCTGATGGTGAGGCCGATTACCCGATGGCCGTTCTTCGCTTTCTTGGGCGGAGCCATGTTTTGCTTGCTTGCTAGCAGTATTTTTCACCTTCTTTCTTGTCACTCTGAGAGGCTATCATGTATTATGCTCAGGCTTGACTATGCTGGAATTGCTGCGCTGATATCAACTTCCTTTTACCCTACTGTCTACTACTCCTTCATGTGTTATCCATTCTTCTGCAACCTTTACATGGGGTTCATAACCATTTTCGGAATTGCCACAGTCTTGTTTTCTCTGCTCCCCATGTTTCAAACACCTGAGTTCCGCACAACTCGTGTATGCCTCTTCTCAGGCATGGGTTTGTGCGGATTGGTACCGATTCTGCACAAGCTAATATTGTATTGGACCCTGCCAGAGGCACTCCATACGACCGGCTACGAAGTTTTGATGGGGCTGTTGTATGGAATTGGAGTACTAGTTTATGCCGCAAGGATTCCTGAACGATGGATGCCCGGGAAATTTGACATTGCAGGTCACAGCCACCAACTCTTTCATGTACTTGTGGTTGCTGGAGCATACGCTCATTATCGTGCAGCGGTCGTTTACCTCAGGTGGCGAGACCTGGAAGGATGTTAAGTAAATCCTGCAAGTCCTGTATCATGATCATTTCATTGTACCTTTGATTGTATAAATATTGCTTACAGTATGAATTCAACTGGAATGTGAGATTTAGGGAAGTACTTCTTCTAACTAGTAGAGAGACTTTGTATAAATAACAAAGGTTAATTAGGTATGATGCAAAAACTAATGGCAGCTCCGTTGCCCATCATCATCAAAATCTAAAATTGGTTTTTGAATTGGTCAGTGAAGGCACATGAGTTTGCAGAAATTGTCTGCAAAGGATATTCCCGACGTTTAAATCCCTCACATGCATGTAGGCCTTACTCCCCTGCTACCCGCTTTTGTCTCTTTTGGTCTTACTTAGGGATGGCAGTTAGTTTTCAACCCGATTAATATCTGCATTACCTGACCTAATAAATTTAGACATGGGTAGTAAATCATAAAATCGATAGATATGGATATGGATATGGGTTGAGTCATAAAAAATGGATATAGATATGGGTAGAGTAAAACCCGAACCATGAATACCTATATCCTACCCGTTTTTATTAACTCTATTTTTTCTATTTTTTCTTGAATATTTATGGTTAAATATAATAAAATATTAAAATTTTATACG
>JAOTBA010000203.1:25293821-25311379 GCA_025629845.1 Erythroxylum squamatum
CATTTCCTAGACTTTACACGCACTCTCTGTGGGATCGACCTAGACTCACCACTGCTACAGTAGTAGTCTAGTTATTTAATTTTGATTAGCGTTACGACGCGCGGTCATATACCTGTTTGCTTCGAAGTGTGGGGGCATGAAATCTAATGAATAATCCCTGTCACAAGAAAATGTGATGATAATCTAGAGTTAACAAATTCTCCTCCACCATTTGAGTGGAGGATTTTTATTTTCTTATCGAATTGTTGTTCAACATACTGTTCAAATGCTAAATAGGCAACAACAAAAATCAGATTTGTGTTTTAATGGAATAATCCAAGCATACTTGGAAAAGTCGTTAACTAAACATGTATAGAAATTAAACTTGCCAACAGATAAAACAGGGGTAGGTTCCCACAAATCACAATGAACCTTATCAAAGATACCAGAACTAGAATGTTTAGAAGGAGCAAAAGGAAGTTTACTTAGTTTTCCTAATTGACAACTATCACATAAATGTTCAGTCTGTAAAGGACCTTGGACTTCAATTAATCCTTTATTTTTTAATAATTGAACTGCTAAAGCTTAAGGGTGTCTTAAGCGTTGATGCCAAATATCTACAATGTCATATTTGAAACATAAGAGAAGTGTGCTTCTGGTACATCAGATAAGATATACAGGCCACCCTTCCTTTTCCCTGCTATTAACGGATGTCCTGTTTTCCGTTCCTTTATACAAAAATCAACGTCAATAAATTCACAGTTGACAGGAAACTGAGAGGTTAATTGACTTATTGAAGGCAAAAATTTTTTCAGATTTGGAACTAAAAGAACATCATGAAGAGGCAAAATCTTTCCTTTTTGCTTAATATAAATCACCAATACCTGTTATAGGTATCGAAGAACCATCTCCGATTACGATTGCACCAGATCCAGAGTATTTATGAATATTAGTCAGTATACTTTGCTTTCCTGTCATGTGATTTGAAGCTCCTGTATCAGAAGTCCATTCTGTTTCGACAATGGAGTTGTCTAAAGTGAGAGCTACGAGAGCTTGTAGAATTTCATCATTTTGAGTCATTCGTTTTGGTATCCACCAACAAATTTTAGCAATATGGTCTGGTTTCCTATAATATTGACATGCTTTATTACGATACAGGTCTTGCTCTGTTGCTGTCATACGTTGTTCTCCTGGAGGTGGTGGTGGTCTTCGTTGTTGTGTAGCTGATGTTGAGTCTTCCGGATAACTTTGATTTTGGTTTTGAAACTATTGTGCTTGAAATCCACGACTTGAGGAAGGAAAAGTACTGTTGCGATTCCTTGAACTGGTACTTTGAGATTAATTCTGTTATTGGCTATAGAAGGCTAAATGTGGAGTGAGGTGAGACAGAGACACATCTGGTTGGTTTAAAAACTAGTTTCGACGCTGATCAAGATTTTGCAATTGCAAGATCAGCTCATAGTAAGTTGGTCTTGGAGGTTTCAACATCATTGTTGTAAATGTTTCATATTGTAGACCAAGACTTGTGAGGAGACAGAAGGCTTTTTCTCTTTCTGGTATAGGTTTTTTGATAGCAGCAAGATTGTCACACAAACCTTAAAAGACACGTATGTGATCTCTAATGGTCTTGTATCATCCTTGCGAAGATAAGTCAGTTGTTGTCATAGTGTAAACTCTTGCTCTTGAGAGTCTTGTGCATAAGAATCTTTCAGTGCTTCCCAAACTACATGTGTTGTGTCTAAGCCAATGACAAGTCCAAGAGCTTCTTCAGGGAGGGTTAGGATGATCCAACCCCGAAGAAGGCGATCAGACTTTTGCTAAGTAGTGAATTCTTTTTGTCAACTATGGTATGGTGTTTTCGATGTTTGAATCTAAGGTAATATATTTTGTTGGAACTAATGTTTCATTGGTGAGATGACCAACCAAATCTTAGTTCTCTGCTAATCCTAAAGCCTGTTCTCTCCATAATGGATAATTGGATTGTGTGAGTTTTAATGTGATAAAATTTCCAACATTTAAAGACAACGAAGTCATGGCTCTGATACTAAGAGAAAAAGCAGGTGCAGTAAAAAGAAAAGAGAAAAAGCACAGGTGCAGTAAGAGAAAAGAGAAAAAGTAAAGGTGCAGTAAAAAAAGAATCTTATTATTATGGAATTGGTTCTTGTCTCACAAATACTGAATACAAGACTAAAGGATTAATACATATATAGCATTTGTACAAGCTAAGGAAGGAAACAGATGGAGTTTCCTTTATCTAATAAACTACCACATCTAATGGACTACCACTTTAGTAGGAATTTGTTAATCCTTGGAAGTTCTTGTCACCAACCATATCTCCTTTGATAATTTTGTGAGTACGATCAATCTTATCACTCTATGATTTGTGAGACTCCTTATGATCATCCTTATCACTCCATGATTTGCTCATAGTATCATCCTTATCACTCCATGGAGGTTGTAGATTGTTAATAATCAAGAGGGACAATCTAAATAAAAAGGAATAGAGGGGCGAAATAAAAACTAGCAATTCATCAAAGTCTACTAATGTAGCACAAAGCGAGGACTCAAGTAGTAGCAATGAACATATGCTTTATGTTTTAACTATTCAACTTTAGGACTTATGGATTTTGGATAAAGGATTGTCATATTATATGACACCAAATAAGCATTGATTTATGTCATACATATCAAGGAACTTTGGTATTGGTCGATTGGAGATGATAAAACTTGTAAATTGAAGCAAAATATTTCAAGATTAAGATGTTTGATAGTGTTGTTAGGAGGTTAAGCAACATCCAGCATATACCAAATTTGAAAAGAACTTGATCACTTTGAGTATCTTACATACAAATAATTTTGAATATAAAATCAGCGAAGATAACATTAACGTTGTAAAGGGTGCCATGATTGTGATAAAATAGTCAAAACTAATGAAAATCTTGGATATAATAAGAGAGTATCCAAAAGATATAGTCACATTATGAAACATGCACTAAGTCATCTCAATGAGCTGAGAGATGACAAAATTTCAAAAGAAGAGTTTAATAAAGGTTGTAAAAAATTAGAAGATAGACTTTTGCAAGTTTTGTGCGCTTAGTTAAAAGCTTAGAGTAATCTTCAAAAATGCAATATTTGGAGAGCGATATATGTACATAGACGCAAAATCTTATAGGTGTTTCTTAGAGCATGTTAGTTAAAACATGATATATTCACTAAAGTGGAGACAAATCGTTCATTATATAAAGAAAATGATTAATTAGAGTTTATAATTAATTATATTTGTGTGAACCTAATCTTTATTTAAAGAAAATATTTAAGTAATTTATTGATCAATCAATAAAAATCAACTGTTTTCAACTCTCAAATATGTATGCATATTTAATAGATTGAACTTTGCTAATTTTTTTATTTCTTTCATTTAAATCTATATTTATTAGACAAACCTTAATTTCTCAGCATAATGTTTACTGATATTTATTCTAATTATTGATAACATTTTTCAATATATAGAAAATGTAAAAAATTCACAGGATTGTAAGGTAAATTCAATTAAATAATATTGAAAAGTGCAACCTTATTTTACTAGGTTTTGCTGGATTATTCTATGCTATTAAATTGAAAAATAGGTGGAGCTTACCTTTAAGCACAAATAATATGTTATTTTAAGTAAAAACTTTAACACTGCAAGCATCGAGTAAATTACTCCTAACATTTTCACATCGTCTCCAGTAAGCTGTAAATTGTCCAAATTCTCACTCAACCATCACGAGACATGTTAGGCCAAAAATATGAAATTCAACAACCAAACGCAATATGTAGATGATCACATTTGCTGGGGACCAGTATAACCAAAGTTACCACACTAGGCAAATTGCTCTGCCCTTGATTTTCTCTTTGCCTAATCCTTTGCGTAAGTCTATGGACCTAAGGAAATGACCTAAATCTGAAGGCTTGACAAGAAAGAGTAGAGAAAGATCTGTGTTCTGAATTGTCACACTTCCAATACCAAAATAGTAAAATATCATTTTGCTTTGACATTTGTGTTCTTTTCTAGAAATCGCCGATTTAATAGTTACGTGGGCCGCGCTTTTTCCCTCTCGGATCCCTGTAAGGCGACAAGCCAACTGATCCCAACTGGCACTATCACTTTAAATAGTTAATTGGCCCATGCTAAAATGCACCGTTGGCTAGCGTTTACAAGTTCATGAGTTGGATAGTTTGCGATGTACGCGCGTCGCGTCGGAATCATGACGCGGTGCGGATCTTTGAGAACTTGATGATGAATGGGACTGGGGAGGGGACCACACAGTTTAACAGCATATTGTGGAGCCCACTGCCGCCAACGGGTTAGGAATCTCTGTCGTAATGTCGTCATATGGTTCACTCGGGCGAGTTGACTCAAGAGGTTTAACTCTAACTTGATCTGTGGGTTGACGATGGGAAATAATGATGACAATTCATAGAGAAGATAAAGCTAATCAGATAACCGCACCGAGAGACATGCCAAATGGCCTGCCTACCTGACGTTCACGTGGCCTGCATGTGAGCAACTCTCTGTAAAAATTAAAAATACAATTAAAAAAAAAAAGAATCGTTAGAAAGCTTTGATTGTTTGGTAATTTGGCCATAAACTTTCCATAAAAAGGCAGGTGGATTTAAGAAAATGTTAAAAATTTTCATAAAGTTGAAAAAAACTTGAATGTCCGTACTGCAGCAATCACGCTGCGCTTGAATACCATAATCTTTCTGCACCACAAGTTAACCTTTACAAGACCTAGATCGCGGATTTTGAGTTTGATACCAAATTTCTCAAACTCACCTAAACTTAAAAAGGCTGTGGTAATGAATATGAACTTACACCTAAACTTTAAAGAAGGCTTCGGTAGGATTAATAGGCCGAGTTTGGAAGCCACGTCATGACCAATACATGAGATGAGAATCACTAATTGCCAGAAAACATCGGTAAATCCTGTCACAGCTTCTTTATACATCCTCTGCATCAATTTGGTATTTTACTAACTCTAGCCTTCATATGCTCACTGCTCCCAAGCATCGAACTCATCTGAGGCATCTAGCTGTTATTTAATCAAATGTACACAAAGAACAAATAAACTGCAACCGAACGGAACATACAAATAGAAATTACCAAGAATCCTACTACAAATCTAGAGTTCCTACTAATAATCAATTGAATGCCTGTCAAACCGAGAGTCCCTCTCTTGCTGGTGACGATGTCGCCACAGTAGCAGTTTGTGTCACCAGCGCCGAATTCTTTCTCGTTGCCAAAATTGTCCGGGTTCTCATCTCTAAAACCTTTCGGTGAGAGTTTGAATGCAACAACGGACTGAATGTAGGACTGGCAGCAGGTCGGTACTCTGGGAGGAGTCGCCCTGACCTGAAACGAACACCACAAGCATTGCAGAGTGTTTTTGGCCCCATTGGCCCTTCTCTCCACTGCGGAGTCTTCGTCACCTCACAATGGGTACATTTTCTAGTTTCAACTGCCTCCTGAGGCTGAGAGAACTGCTTCTCAAAAGCTTCACTACTGGAAAGCAGCATAAGATTCTTTCTCTTCTTCTCTCTTTTCTTGGCAGGGTTAAATACTTTCTCATCCAGGCATGAATCACTTCCTGATTCAGAAGCAGCCAAGGGATAAAAAGTTTTGCGAGTAGAGCAAGTGAAGACAAAGGGAAATCCACTTCGACGGCTACGTGAATGCTTACTACGAGGTCGAGTCACAGGGATAGCAGATTTTGCATAATTAGAAGTCAAATTTTCAGGGCAGCAGGAGCTGCTGCTGGAGCTGCTTTCAAGGACAGATATTGGACTGGAAGTTTGAAAACGGTGGGGATTTTTGCGCTCCAAAGAGTCATCACAGAGGGAAGTTATGCTTAAAGATGCTTCAGCAGTGCTCTGCCACTATTTCAACCAGAAAATCACCATTGTTAACATCAGACAGAAAAATTATCGAATAGATTAAACAGAAAGAATAGGAATAAAATTTGCAAAATGTTAGCAGTTTAATGGCAGCAGACCTAATAAACGAACATCAGGACAAATTATCCGGATGTTGAGACCAAATTTTGCGCTCAAATATAAATGTGAATTTACATGGATATATGGAATGGGCAACTGTTGGATCCAAACCGTTTTAATTATCAAGTTTGGATTCAAGAGGGATCACCAAAATAAAAACTGAATGGTGGGCTTAAGACTTCAAATTTCTTAAACAGTCTAGTCTGGTGGATGATTAACCAGAAACAAAAAGCACATCCTTACTAAAGAAATTGGGACTTCTAAACAGAAGGGAAATCTTTTTTAATCGGGCCTTAGATTATATATATAAATAAGGAAGCTCAATGAACTTTATCTAATACACTTCCATTGAATTTAAGCCTTCTGATGGATGGCTAGCAACATCATGAAACCTTCCAATTGCCTCTCATTTCATCTTAGTTCTTCATAACTAACAAATTGGTTTAACTGGAGGACACTTTATTTCAGAATTTCATGTGACTTTCTGCAGATTTAGTTTCAAAAGTACCAAGCCAGTGTTTTGTGCTAAAGAAAATCTTAAAATGTTACTGCTTCTGATAAAGAAGAGCATAGTCTATGACAGGGAGAATTGAAGCGGCGAATAAAGAATAGCACAATCCATAACTGGGACGATCTTTTTCATACATTGCGGATCAAAACATCACCACTTTTGGGGTTCCACATCCTTGAAGAAGGCTTATAGCCGTGAGACCACAAGTAACCTCAAGAAAAATTAGAAAGTTATGGCAACTTTAGGCACAAAAGGCAAAATGCATCATACAATATGTATGAAAAGATCAAGCAATATGCATAGCTAATAACATGATCAACCCAAATAAATTATGCTTTACACTTTCCCTTGGTCTACATCGATCAACAAACAATCAAATTCAAGTTATCAAGTCAACAGGTTCCTAAGAATTTGATTACTTTACTGTCCATCAAGTTGCAAGTCCAAGGTTGCTTCTTGCTTGCTCCAGTAGAATTATGGTGGAAGTCAAGAGAACAAACAATCACACTAGGTCATCAAACAATTCAAAACAGTCAATATTAAATGCACTTCTATTGGCAACTCACAAATTCAAATATTCTTTGAATCGCAAGTCTTCAATGATTTCTTGCTAAGTTTTTTGCATTAGGACTTAACCACTTAGTCAACGCAAAAACAAACTCAGAGACACGCCATCTAATACAATAAAGATGCTATAAATAATGAATGTAGCACTAACATCCCATCCTAGACAATCCAATATAGGATAAAATTAAATTCTTTTCTGAACATCTTATTCTCATCCTTGTTGAATCATTCACCCATTGGTTTCAAACTAAAAGTAAAGCACATGAAGGACATCGTTTTCTAGCTTCAATTTCATGGACATTCATCTAGTTTCTAACCTTCCCTAAGTCAATTGGAATTGAATCGTTATTTCCTTCTGATGTTTTTATTCAAACTAGACCATCAGCATTGTTTGGTCCTATTTTTAATTGAAAATGGTAAAAACCAAGATACTTGGTTGTATGATTTAGTGTAATGCTAGTCACAATGCAAATAACACCAATGATTATGAGAAAAGATTATCATACAAACTCTACTGGTAGCCATCATTATGCCCCACTTTAAGGAAAACGGTAAGAAACGTTACCGTTTAATGAGGGATATCCATAGGTGGAAAGACCAACATATAATCTTTGTTTAGTTACATAAATTCATGAAATCCAACAGAAGCTGACACAACGAAAGTAATTCATTAGTGGATATACCAGAATTAAGGAACTCACAGAAGAGTTTAAAGAAGCAACAAGGAAGTCAAACATACTACTGCGACAAACAGGTCTCGAAGAAAAGAATTCAAAGTGAAGTACTAAACCGTAAGGAAAAACTTCAAACAAGGCTATATCGCGACATAATCCAAGTCCAACATATGTGAAAACCAGAAAAGGCTATGGAATGAAATCTGCAAAACTCACAGAAATGGACAAGCTTTTCTTTACTTTGGAAGCATCATTGCTAAACCCACTCCCAAAACCTGACGACAAACTTGTCAAAACACTGGATGGTGGTGGATCAAGGTGTTGAAATTTAACTGCCCAGTCTTCACCATCGTTTGGTTCCAAATCCTCGTGCGGTAAATCGAGATACTTGTGGGCATCATCAAAAAAATCATCGGGGACCCCATTAAAATTCTCGTCAAAAAACCAAGAACCATTCATGATATTGTCCTGTACAACATAACATCCCCAAACGAAAATATTAGACTAAAGAACCATGCCACTGTCAGAGAGACGTACTTTACCTTATCCAACAAAAAATCCCACGTAAATATGAAGACATATTAAAGTAACATATCTAAGTGATAAAGATGTTCCAAAAACATCTGCAATTCAAAAATTTACTTAGATAAGCAGCCGCTTATATAGAATCTTTGGTATATTTGGATAATATTTATTTAAAACAAAAGTCATAATAAAAGTATAAATATTGCAAACAAAAAATACGTCCTTTTCAACCAGATACGACCAGTCGTTTTCTGTTCTTTCCCCCTTCAAGTATACACAAACCATTTATAAAACGAAAAGAGAAGCCGAGACCGAGAAGAAAATTACGAAATCACAAATCATAATAGGATGTTTTTTTTTTAAAATTCAAAATGTTAAAATTTTGAGCTACAAGATTAAAATCAAAGCTTCCGTTAACTAAAACAACAGGCCTTGTAAATTCCTCAACCAAATTCGTGGTGCCATTTTCTGTTATTTTCTAGGGAGCCGAACGGAGAGAGCGAGAAGAAAGCAAGGCGAAGGCAATGCAGCGGAACCATTAAGAAGCAAAACCACAGAGTAACAACAGAACCAAGGATAAAGAAGAAGAAATACAGAAACGGGGTAACAACAAAACCAAGGATAAAGAAAAAGAAATACAGAAACGGAGCTCCGACAGAAACAAAGGTGTGAAATCAAAAAGCGCTAAGAAACAGAACTCACCTGCATTCAAACCCTAGCGCTTCAATCACCGTAGACCTTAAAACGACGCCGCACTAGAGATTGAGTACGGACATTTCGATTTTCCTTGAGAGTCTCTGCGTGTGTGAGAGAGAGAGAGACAGTGAATGTGAGATTCCTTCTGAATCTGGCTGTGTCTAAAGATTGGGAGTTCTAGGTTTCTTATTGATTGTGAAGGAGCAAGTGTTCTGGTGAGGTCAGGTTTACGGGAGTGGATATTGTAGCCTTTGCTCGATCAGCATTCATTTATCTGGTAATTGCCGAAACTTTGCGTGTAGTTACATTATTTAAGAAGGGTATAAATAAAGTATGCAGCGTTAGTAAGCAAATGGAGTAGTTTATTAAACGTCCCAACTCTAAAAACCAAGAATGGGTTACAAATTGATAATTATGATTAGAAAAAAAGGATATATCGGGGTGAAAGGTCAAGGAATCAAGCGGCAGTGGAAGCACAGGTGATGTCGACAAAACGGACAAGATTGGGATAGCAGGTGCCACCGACGAGTGGAGAAGAGATGGGAAAGTGGGGACCAGTGTACGTGAGACGATTCGATGGATGGATGGATCATGGGGTCATAGCTCATAATGTAATGTGGTGTTTGGTTCGGTTTGATAGCCATCATGTGCTTTCACATGCATTACCGATCTTCTCTCCTCTTTTTCCTTTATTTTTATTTTTATTATTCTCGTAAAAAAGGAAAAGAAATTGTCTAAAGCCCCGGTCAAGTCAAACCGACACACACGTGTTTCTTTATCCATATTTAAATATCTTTTACTAGGAGAGCAATTGCTGCTTGTGATTTCAAAGTTCAAATTATAAAAATAACTCTTCATAAAATTATAAAAAGGTGCGTATATTAATAATCCTCGTTTAATTTATCGCGTAGCAGAAGCAAAGGCAAATTATATCTCCATACTGTAGGCAACATCGGACCCTTGGGTTGTCGACTCAGGTGCAACTCATCATATCACTGCCAACCCACAAAATTTGCAGGAGTATCGCGGCAATCAACATGTCTCAATGGGTGATGGTAACAAAATTCCTATAACTCACATTGGTTTAACTCAGTTACATGCATCAAATAAGGTCTTTAAGCCGTCTCATACATTATGTGCTCCTGCTATTAAACATAACTCACTCTCTGTTTCTAAATTTTGCCAAGATAATTTAACATCTGTTGAATTCTTTCCGTTCCATTTTTTGGTAAAGGACTTGAAAACTCAGAGACCATTGGTGCGAGGCCAGAGTAAACACGGACTGTATGAGTGGCCAAAGCCATCATCCTCAAGCACACCAAAAGTTCATCACACATCTGTTCCTGTCTCTGTTGATACATGGCATCGACGTTTGGGTCATTCTCATTTTCTTTACCTTGCAATTTATTTTAAATACATTTTCTTTACCTTCTGCCAAGCATGATCAATTCAGTTTTTGTAATTCTTGTTTGTCTAATAAAGCCCATCGGCAACCATTTCAGAATTTCACTTTGTCTAGCGCTAGATCTCTCCAAATAATTTTTAGTGATTTATGGGGTCCATCTCCAGTTTTATCTGTTAACAAAAAATTATACTACTGTGTTTTTGTCGATCAATTCACTCGATATATCTGGCAATATACATTGAAAAATAAAAGTGATGTCAAAGATGTTTTTTAAAAATTTCATCCGTTAATGGAAAACCATTTCAACACAAAAATTTTATCTCTCTATACAGATGGTGGCAGCGAATACAAAAGTCTTGATTCCTATCTGATCTCTAATGGCGTTGAACATCTGTTAAGTCCCCTGTATACACCTCAACAAGTTGCTCTTACTGAACGTCGTCATAGACATATTGTTGAAACAGCAAGAACACTCCTCCATGAGGCGTCTCTTCCCTCCAATTTTTGGTCTTTTACGTGTCATCATACCGTTTATCTCATCAATCGCATGCCAACGCCTCTTTTAAACAATGAGTCACCATTTCAAAAACTATTCGAAGATCAACCAAATTACAAGGCGTTAAAAACATTTGGCAGTCTATGTTCTCCTTGGCTTACGCCATATTCAAAAAATAAGCTTTAGCCTAGGTCAACACCATGTGTCTATTTGGGTTTTTCAGTTGTTTATCATAGTCATCAGTGTTTTGATCCAAAATCATCAAAGATCTTTCTATCACGTGATGTCCATTTTCGTGAAGATATATTCCCTTACAAAACCATCTTTTTCAAATTCACAATATCAATTTAACATGGGAACATTCTTTACTTAATCATCACCCACGTCAAACTGCACCTCCTCTCCATGTCGACTCCCAACTACCACAGTCCATAATCATTTCACGCAGAACTCCACCACCGAAACAGGGACAACCTCGTCAAGCCACTCACTCCCAGTCCGGTAATCTCGTGTCTCCTCCCATATCCCAGACTTCACATCCCACTACAGATTCTATCCCTAATATTTCTCCACCTTCCGAAACAAATCTGCCCACGCCACCTCTACCACCCTCATATACTCAACAAACCTCTTCATCACGCCAAAAAATCCGAGACAAAATCATCACTCGTTCTCAGCATAATATAACCAAACCAAAACAAATTTTTGACTACCTTGCTCTTTCCTCATCACTCATTACCCCAACTTCATTTCAACAGGCCAATCAAACACCTGAATGGCGGTCAGCTATGCAGGCTGAATTTGATGCACTACTGAAAAATCAGACATGGGAATTGGTACCATATGATCCCTCTAAAAATATTGTCTCTTGTAAGTGGTTGTACAGGATTAAGACAAATGAAGATGGCACGGTTGATCTCTACAAGGCTCGCCTCGTAGCAAAGGGATATACTCAAAGGCCTGGAGTTGATTTTCATTCGACCTTTAGTCCGGTTATAAAACCAACAACGGTTCGCATTATACTATCCATTGCGGTTCATTTCAACTGGCCTCTTCGCCAACTCGATATCAACAATGTCTTCCTTCAAGGACATCTTGCTGAAGAGGTATACATGTTGCAACCCCCTGGTTATGAAGATAAATCTCATCCATCACATGTTTGTCGTCTGAAAAAGGCCATTTACGGTCTTCGACAAGCACCTCGAGCTTGGTATAATGAATTGACAAAGCATCTGTTTCAAATGGGTTTTTCGAAATCGGAGTCAGACAACTCTCTTTTCATTCGCCATCAACTTGCAGCCACGATCTATATTTTAGTCTATGTGGATGACATTATTGTCACCGGCAGTCACATCAAGGTTATTGATCAGGTCATCTTGTCCCTTACTGCCCGATTTTCTATTAAGGATTTGGGTAATCTTCACTATTTTTTGGGAATTGAGGTTCATCGCAGCTCTACTGGTGTTGTATTGTCTCAATCAAATTACATAAATGAGATACTGAGGGATGAAAACATGACTAACTGCAATTCAGCCACAACTCCAATGAGTTCCACTTCCATGCTTCATGTTAATGATGGCGCCCAGCTGACTGATGCAACTTGGTATCGGAGGATCATTGGAAAGCTTCAATATCTTTCCTTCACAAGGCCAGACATTTGTTTTTCCGTCAACAAACTGTCACAATTTATGCATTCTCCGTCGGAAACCCATTGGAAAGCTGTCAAGCGTGTTCTAAGGTATCTTGAGGGTACTGTTCGGTTTGGACTGAATTTATCAAATGGCTTTGATTTTAATCTCCACATGTATTCTAATGCGGACTGGGCTGGAGATATCACTGATCGAGCATCTACCTCAGGATTTTTCTTGTTTCTCGGTCATACACCAATCAGCTGGTCTTTTAAAAAGCAAAGAACTATCGCCAGATCATCGACTGAAGCAGAATACAGGGCAGTAGCCTCTGCTCTTGCTGAATTGACTTGGGTCAAAAACTTGTTAATTGAACTACACATCTCAATCAAACAAGTCCCGATTATCTACTGTGACAACGTTCGTGCAACATATCTCTGTGCAAATCCAGTCTTCCATAGCCGAATGAAACATATTGCAGTTGATTTTCATTATGTGCGCAACCAAGTTCAACAAGGACTTGTGAACGTTGTTCACATTCATGGGGCTGATCAGTTAGCTGATACTCTAACAAAGGCTCTTCCTCACTCTGCATTTGATCTTCACTTAGTCAAGCTAGGTGTCCTTAAGGACAATCTATCTTGAGGGGGGTGTATTACCACATGCTGTAATTACTTGGTCTATTAGTCATATGTTATCCCTTTGTTCATGGGATTTTATTCCACTATTTCTGTTAATAATGGTGAACGTATACTCCTCTTTTTAAGGAGTTAGTTGTTGCCGCAATTTGTATTTAAAAGCCAGTTTATTGTTCAATAAAAATCATTTGGTTTTTATTCAATCCTTTGTGAGCTTCTTTATTTACATATTTTAAATAATGGTTCTCATTTGTCACATGACATTGTGGCTCACTTTTTATTTAAAAATATAAAAATAATATCACATCAATGTTAACATCATGTTTGACTAATATAAAATTAATCTTTTTAAATTTTCATCCAGTTAAGTTCTGTTTCAAATATTTTGAAAACGTTGAGGCTGAATTTAAACACTTCAAAACGTTAGGGTCTATTCAACATTCTATTGTAAACGTTGAGATTCAACATATATTTTTAGTTGACAATTTTATAGATAAGGCAAGACTAATTACACTTAAAAATATATAATTGTGTTCTAAAATATTTAAAATTTAATACTTTATTTGAAACATGCTTTTAGAGAGCATTCATTTTAATATATGAAAATTTGTGTGTGAAAGCGAGCAAATATTAAGTAATAACTTTTTATCACTAAGTTCGTTAGCCTCGTAGCTCATTGAAAAAGGATGTCAAAGATATCCTCCTATATAAAAGTTGAAGTTGATAGAGACCATATCACGTCTCTAAAGCATTTTAAAAAATATCAATTGAAAATGTTTATTTTGACGATACGAGTATCACATGAGAGAAGAAACATGTACTTTTTATTACGGGTTATATTATTAATTCATAATGCATCGTACTTTATATCGGTCAAAGATGCGGCTTTAAAGTCTGACGCAATATGAATTAAATATCATAACCCGCTTTACACACGATCAAACTAGATCTCAATCTAATTGTAAATAGATATCATCACATATCAATGGTCCAGTTTGTTCTTTATGGCCACCTACAACTCACGGATTCATTAAAATGATTAATTTCCGATCATAAAGAATAGCTGTCATGTAATCATACATCCGTAAGGTATGGATCTGGGAAGGGTGAGTTTAGGGCCATTCCTTTCCCAGCAGTGAAGTTCAGCAGATGCAAAATTGAAAAATACGTACAATTATACAAAACCGATGATGCTATTAAATGATTTAAGAGATCAAGAAGATTCAGTGATCAACGGAAAAGTAAAAAAGACATCTAAAAGCCATTTGAGCTTCATAAAAAAAAGGGCACCTCATCTTCTCTGTACCATTATGTACTAGACAAATGTGTGCATAAGATACTTTGGTATAGAATTAACACATAGATCGAAAGACTATACCAAGTGGAGAATAATCAATAAAAAAATAGAAAGTCATACCTACAAGAAAACACATAAAAAGACGTAACGTAAATTGCAGGTTTTCTATATTCCAAAAGCGACGAAACTGTGCCAGAATGGCTCGCCTAAAATATTTGATCATGTGGGTTAGGTCCCAATAAAATACTTACTGTCTTTGAGACAACCGATAATTTCACGTTAAAGCAATGCCACCTTGAAAAACAGCATCTGCATCTGACATTTTGATTTGATGGAGCTCAAATCTTCGAACATGTAGACTAGGATAGCTGTATATAGTCTTCGCCCTCCAAAACCTACTGGAGCTGGAAGGTTGCAAAAATTGAAAGCAAAAATTGATATATTAATACTTAGCTTCTTTTCTTCCACTAGCATACTAATCGGGACTTCGAGCAGGATTAAGTGATAAGAGTCTTACCGGGTCAAGATAATAACATCATCGTCATCATAGCATCCAGACTTCGAGCAGGATTAAGTGATAAGAGTCTTATCGGGTCAAGATAATAACATCATCGTAATCATAGAATCCACGTTGAAATTTTGCAGTGAAGTAAGATCTAGATAGGTCAAATACTACGAACTCTTACCCTATATAATAGAGAGGTTGCTTTTGATAAACTCACGCGTAGATGTAACATGCAAAATAATGATATAGGATATAAAAAAAAGCTTAATAAAATATAAATAAATAAATATAAAATAAGAAAATAATAGCAATAACGATTCAAATAATAGGGATAGAGTAAAATATATATATACATATATAGATAGATAGATATATATAAACATATATAAATATAGACAGCTTCGTGGTTGGAACAAATACAAAATAAAAAAACTATTATATAATGTTAGAGATGCAAATGGACGAACCATTCCATAATTAAATCAGTAACGTGAATTGCCAGCTACTGAGTGTTCAGGAGACCCACTTGGATGTCTATATTATTTATTAATATGAAGTTTTAAATCTGACAACTATTAAACCCACCTGGATGTCTATATTATTTATTAAAAAAAAGTTTTAAATCTGACAACTATTAAAATTAAATTTGATTGATGGAAAGTGTTATATCCTTACTAAATTCTTGTATTCTTTCTTTAGATTAGTATTCCATCCCTGAGAGTGGGCCACTATTACCATCTATGGAAATTAGGAGTCCGGATCGTCTGTCTAACCTTACCCTGTCTTATTCTGTCTACTGGGAGAACGACGTCGTTCTTGTATAAAAATTTGGCAGACGTTGCCACAGATGACAGGCGATCGTGGGACCCACCCACAGGCGCCGTTTGCAAGCCACAGCCGAAGCCAAAGCTCGACAATGGACTTTGTACTGCACAGGCGCCACTCCAGCGTTGGGTTTTCTTACAATAAATTTTTACCCATTATTATTATTGTAAACACTGTCTTAAACTTACACTTAATAAATTTATTATTATTAAGTGTAATGCAGAATTTATTGTTACATTTATTCTCATTATCATGAAATTCCTTCTTAATAAATTTAGTAATCTTTTTCTTATCTTTATTATGCAAATATATTATTATTATAATTATTATATAATGTGTATTTAATATAATTCAAATTTATTGTTATTATTATATTCCGACTTTATTTTATATACTTATTATTATAAATCTTATATCTAAATTTATTAAAATTAGTATTATTCTGATTATAAAATCTTATTATTATTATTGTTATTATTGTTATTCATTTGTCCATTGTTTATTTCATCTAATCATAAGTTTATACTAATTATATTTAGTAATTATTATTAATGTAGAGCATTTGTTAAATTTTTTATTATTACTATTAATTTCGTTATTAATACTAGTAGGATTAGATTATTGTTGTTATTATTATTATTGTTGTTAAATTTTAATAATGTAGTGTGTTTATTATTATCTTATCTTATTGTTATAATTTTAATCTTTATTTTTTTAATTATTCGTATTATTTTAGTGTTAGTAATTTAATTTGTATTATTTCTATCAAAATCTTATTATTATGACAAATAATATGACAAATATTTTAATCTTAATTTTAATATGATCTCATAATCACAATTAATATCATCGTATTATTATAATTATACTGATTATTATTATTATTATTATTATTATTATTATGCTTATTATTATTATTCTCATAAGTATTATTATCATGTTACTGTTATTATTATTATCATAATTAGTATTATCATCTTCTTCTTATTATTATTATTATTATCATAATTAATATCATCTTATTATTATTATTATTATAGTTATTATTATTATTATTATTATTATTATTATTATTATTATTATTATTATTATTATTATTATTATTATTATTCTCTGATTTTATTATTAATTTTATTATTATTATTAATCTATTATAATAGTAAATTTAATAATAATTATTGTAATCATTAATTTCATTAATTTTTTATATGAAAATTATTATTATTATTATTATTATTATTATTTCAATTATCTGAATTTTATTATCATTATTATTATTATTATTATTATCATCATCTGATTATAATCTTTTTATAATTCTGAGTATAATAACTATTATTATTATCATCTAATTATTGTTATTATTTATTATTACAATTTAATCAGGTTAATTATTACTAATTTCTTTAATCATATAAACTGGGTATTTATTGGTATTCATTTCTTGCATTATTATTATTATGATTAATATTATTATTAGTATTAGTATTATTATTATTATTATATATATTTTTATTTGAAAAATCGGGATTATTATTATTGTTATTATGAAAATTGTTTATCATTATTCATAACATTATTTAATTCAGCAATATTAGAAAGTGTATTGTTGTTATGATTTTATGTATATATGTATTGATAAAAGTTGTACATTGAGAGGAGGGAGAGGGCGAGGGCGAGCTGTGGCCCTCGCGAGCCTGGCTGCCTCGCCCTCGCCCGCCCATGCAAAGCCTGCCTCGCGAGGGCGAGCGAGCCTGGCTCGCCAGGGCGACAAGT
>JAOTBA010000203.1:25339574-25351022 GCA_025629845.1 Erythroxylum squamatum
TACTTAGGCTTCCGTCTGATTTTCTTCCGTCTGCTTTTCTTCTAAGCTTCCGTCTGATTTTTACTTCGTCTGTTTTTGTCTTCCGTCTGCTTTTCATTTGTCTTCTTTTTGTTTGTCATCAAAATTATTAAACACGTAAATTCATTTTGACTTAACAACTACACCAACAGAAATTAGTTGTCCATCGGTAAATTGATTACATTTTACAGACGATTTTGGTTTTCCGTTGGTAAGTAGACTGATACTATTTTTTAAAATTTTTCTTTGCATTTAATTTTATTTGATAATCTTACGATTGATGCATAACTTATACAGTTATCAGTTATCTTTTGATAATACTTTGATTTATTTCTACATTTAATTTGTTAAAATAGAAGTTTATTGATGATATAAACTAAAAATTATCTTAATTGTACAACAATAAATATTTAATAACTATTCATTTGGTGACTACAGCTACGCTATTCATTTGGTGAATGCGGATGCTCTGAATTTTGCGATGAGGTGTTACCCTTTACTTTCAACTTATTTGCCTCATTACAGAGCTGAGCTATGTACT
The DNA here is from genome assembly GCA_025629845.1 of Erythroxylum squamatum. NCBI lineage: Eukaryota > Viridiplantae > Streptophyta > Magnoliopsida > Malpighiales > Erythroxylaceae > Erythroxylum > Erythroxylum squamatum. The sequence continues at coordinate 25,340,134 of JAOTBA010000203.1, forward strand.
CCATCGACTATTGCAACTAAGTTGCCAGTGCCTGTACTGTGCTCTGAAGCTCATGGGCTTCATTAGGTGCGGATCGCCTACTAGATGCTGCTATATTAGATGTGGAAGATTGTGAATAACATATGTTCGCAAATGAACCTAAGCCGAATATTCTTCCAGGACGGTCCCTACCATCCCCTACATGAAGATAGGTTTTACTCTCATCAACATCTTCAGACTGCTGAGACTGTCGTTGAATTCTTTCTTGTATTTGGTCTTATCAAAAGGCAATGTTTATGTTATTAAGTGATAATCATTAAGCATAAATTTCACATATATTGAGTTCGTTACATCGGGTGTGGACGAAAGTCACACCGTCATGCTTCTTAGTGTGAGTGTACAAAAAGAACTGACGGGATATAGGTTTCGTGCCTATAGAGTTCTCTTGCATTAGAACAAAATGTTATAAGTAAATAACAATTTATAAAAATTTCAACAAAATTTTCTCTATTTTTATGATATTTACCCCCTGTTGAATAAAGAAAGTAACTCAACAATGCAGTCATATATGGCATAAGACATTTATAACATTATCATTCTCTATAATATACATATTTTTATTCCAAAATTCACACATCAAATTAAATTGAAATACATCAAAGTAAAAAAATCAGAATATAAGCGTAAAGTGTAGATACTTATAAGTCTCTTTGCATGTACGTGGTGGGTAATAGATACTCCAATATGTACGGGACGACTCTCTCCCCACGGTCCTCTATGTTTATTAGTAGAATTACGCTCTGAAATGGACATTGCCTTAGGTGATGTCAAATATTGCTACCAATGACTTCATATTTGTTCAGAAATATAAGGCAGTGGTACACTAGTCTTGTGTATCGCATCAATAAAATCTCGATAACATACGTGCTCGTCTCTCCCATACTTTATAAATGACCACGTTAATTCAGAATCTCAAAACAAATCTTTCTGAAAAATTATACGACATATACTTATAATCTATAATATTAATCTAAATAATGTGTAAAAATCAATTAAAAAATATATACTTTTTTTACCTTAAACTCCTGATAATAAAAATCCTTTTTTTCCTGACAGATATTCTTCCATATATAACCCTCAAGATCAATCTTCTTCTTGAATATGGATGTCATGTTTTTTTAGCATGGTCCAGACGGAATCAACCTAATATTAAAACAATTAAATTTATATCATTTTAAAATTTAAACCTATAAATTATATTTCATGTATTTTCAGTTACAGATTGTTGGCAGTTGTGATGTAAGTTCTTCTACCAACTCTCTCAGCTCCAGGCTGGAGGCCACCTTCTTCATCCACATCGTTTACCCCTGATATCTCTGTCAGTATAAGGGTGGTGGATGGTGTAGCAACAGGTACAGAAGGTGATGCCTCATCTGCAAGTGTAGTAGCTGGAGGTACAACATCTGATTCGGTTGCAGATGTAGAATGTGATGCTTTACTTGGATAGTAACTAGCTCCAAATTGTGGTTTGAACTTTGGTCGCATCATATCCTGTTTTCTTTTTTGTGACATATTTTAACCTATGAATTTCTTATGTTAATACTAAGTTTGTATTAATCACATTGAAGTTGAAGTATTTATGTTTGAATTAATCACCTACAATTGATTTCAATACTATGGTACGTGGCATTTTTTACACCTGTGAATCAAGAAAACAAGTTCTTACTGTAACTCCTAGGCTTATGGAATTTTTCACCGATAAGCCTCACTGGAGCTGCATCATGGGTTTCCAGCCTATATACCGTCATAGGAACTTAGTTATGCCTCAGATGATCCATAAGATCTCAAACTCATTCCACATACAGTAAATACTTAGACTATTAAAGAAGAATAAAAACTCATTAATGATTATAAGAATATTCTAAACAACAACACAAAATCAAGACCTCTTTTGCATTCACACAAAAACCAAACGCATCAGAATCGTATTATTAAAACAATACATATGGTAGACATGAGTTGATCAAATTACCTGGATGGACGGACAACTAATAAGTCAAATTATTTATATATGATTTTGGGATGAATTGGAACTAATTTGACTCATCTCTATATGAATTTTGAGCTTTATTTGGTTAATTCTCACACATTTCAACTTTGTTGCTTAATAGGTGCAAATGGATAAATTTTGGGAAAAGAGGCATAACTTTGGTTCTGGATGTTGGATTAAGGTCATCTAAGTATGCTTTTGAAGAAGATTCGGAGTTCTACAACTTTCGTGAAGACACCGAGGAGAGATTTCGCTGTCTAAAGGTCAAAATTACACATTTTTGTAGATGCTCAATGTATGTCCGCCCAGCGGACATGATGTCCCTTCAAACGGACATGAGCGGAGTTGGAAAGCTAGAAAACTCGAGAAAGTCCGCTCAACAGACATTCACTTGCCAAATTCACTCCAGAAACTTGAAAAGGTCTGCTTAGTGGACATGAAGTCCGCCTAATGGACTTTGACGGCACTATGACCATCTGCATTCCCTTATTTAGCAAAAACTAGGTTTCTTTGAGCCCAAGACACTATAAATACTCAATTTTAAGACCAAAAGTGGAAGTTGGACATTGAAAATGAGGCTGCAACATAAGGAGGCACCCAAAAGAGGCAAAAAAGAAGAGAAAAGAGGATTGAATCAAGCATTGGAAGCAATTTTGTTTTGTGTTCTCTCTACCTTCTCTCTCTACTCTTTCTTGGATTTTGATTGTCTTCATTTGTATGGATTATGTTATCATGTTCTAGAACTAAACCCCATTTAGGGTAAGGGATGTAGCTTATTTTGGGGGATTGATTCGTATTTTATGGATTGATTGGTGTTGAATGAAAGTTCTTGGGTTATGTTTATCTTTCTTGAACTTCACTGTTGTTTCTTTGCTTGATCACCATAGATGTAGCCTTAGGAATTATATGATGAACTGAAAGGTGAAGTGTGATTTATGCAGTAGGAAGATAAACACATTAGATTTAGAGATAGAGATATCCTAAAATAGTGTAGTAACTTATGGTTGCTTGTTCTTAATGAATTTGACTAGTTAGATTTCACATTGACAGATGTTAATCAACTAGTTGGGTATTCTTATATATCTTGAGAGAGAATATGAGAAAAGTGATGCAATTGTTATTATAACCTGTTATTCAATCAATTCCATAATTTATTGATCAATCTCTTAAATTGGTGAACCCCAAAGCCCTAATTTTAAATCATCAATTTACCCTTGTTTGTTTATTTCCAGTCTTTACAATTTATTATCTACTTAAATCCAATCATCTTTTAAGTTTCTTGTCACTTTCGTTCAAGTAATTAGGATTAATTCAGTAGTGAGTATTTTAGTCCTTGTGGGAGACGACCTTGGAATACTCGATTTGTAGGTACTAGGAATGACTCTGTGAACTTCCAGATTTTGTCGACCAAGTTTTTGGCGCCATTGCCGGGGACTATTTTATATTCTCTACTATTAATTCTAGTTATATTTTTCTTTTCTTTTTTTATTATTACTATAATTTTTCTTCCATTAATTACTTTTAAACCCTTTCTCTTTATTTTATTTCAGGAGTTGCATGCACTTAAGACATTCAAGAAATTTGAATAACGATCAGCTAATTGAGTTAAATCCAGAAATTGAATGCACTTGTAGAAGGAGCAATGCCCAAAGAAGAAGAGAGATGGCAAACAATAACCAAAATCTAATTTTGCATGGGGAACAAGATATGGGGAACGAATCATTCGAAGAAGGAAATCAACTTTAACCGGTTGTTGTTAATCCTGCGGTAAAGAGAATTAAAGATTATCAAATGCCATTTATTACTGACAACCCCTCTTGCATTCGATTGATTGCGACAGTAAGGAATTATGAGTTGAAGCAGATTCATCTATCTATGTTGTCACAATTTAATGGAATGTCGAGTGAAGATGCTCTAACCTTTATGAGAGATTTCTATGTGATAGTTCAAACTATTCCATTCTATAGATTGTTCGAAGATAAATTAGGACTAAGGTGTTTTCCCTATTGCGTGAAGGGATTAACAAGAAATTGGTTGTTAAGTTTGGAGGTAGATTTTATTGATACTTGGGACAAAGTAATAGAGACTTTCATGATGAAGTGGTACCCAGCCCACAAAATTCTCAAACTAAGGAAGATGATAATTGGTTCTCGCTAAAAGAAGGAGAAAATTTTCATAAAGCATGGGAGCAATTTAATGATCTCATTAACTAATGTCCTCATCATGGATTTGATGCATACTCTTTGACTCAGTTTTTCTACTATGGTCTCATTGATCACAATCAGACTTTGGTGGATTTAAACGATGGTGGGAACATTAGGAACCTGAGTTCCCAAGAGTTATGGAATATTTTCAAAAAAGTTGCAGAGAATTCACATTGTAAGGTGACTAAGAGCAAAGTTGCTGCTCTTAATGAAGGGGGTTCTAAACCCGACATGGCCTAGCAAGTTGCCAAGATAAATAAGAAGTTGAATATGTTAATGAACGATAACAAGTATGGTAGGGATCCTTGCACTTTTTGTGGTAGATTTGGACATACAGCAGCTGGTTGTATGAACATTGAAGCAATAATGCAAGAGGAAGAGGTGAACTATGTATACAATGGTAGATAAGGTCAGAAATTTGATCCTTTCTCAAACACCTACGATGAAGGTTGGAAGTTTCATCCAAATTTTTCAAGGAAAAATCAAGGGGCTACAAAACCAATGGGACCACGTGGGTTCAAGCACCACCAAAACGGCAGCATTCACCTCCTTCTGGTCTACACAACAATAATTCCCTTCCCCTTAGGAGAAAAAGGTGGACCGACTTAAAGATATGTTTGCTCAACTTATGAGCAAGATGGATCAAAGTGCACAAGCTAGCTCTCAAGCCATGAACAGAATGGAGCAGGACATCTAGTCTAACTAAGCTGTTATCAGAAATTTAGAGGTGCAAATCAGTCAAGTGGCAAAAGAGGTAAAGAAAAGCTACCTAGCAATACACAAGTGAATCCAAAACAAGATTGTACAACAATTCTTCTGAGAAGTGGTAAGGTGGTAGAAGGTGTGGTTCTTAAAGAGAAGGAAGCAAAGATAAATGAAACCAAGGATGCTGAAATTATAAATTTGGATGAAGAAGAAGAACCTAAAGAAACCGAACCAAAGAAAAAAGTCCCCACCAATTTTAGAATTTTCCTTTGTGCCACCTATACCATACCCTCAAAAGGTAAAGAAGAAGCATGATGATTCCAAATTTCAGAAATTCCTTGACTTTTTCAAGAAGATCCAAATCAAAATCCCTTTTACTGAAGCACTTGTTAAGATGCTTGTAACACCAAGTTCTTGAAGGAAATCATCTCCAACTAAAAGAACCTGGACAATTTTGCTATAGTAGCCTTAATTGAGGAGTGTAGTTTAATTTTACAAAATAAACTACCCCTAAGTTAAAGGACCCAGGGAGTTTCACTATTCCTTGTCACTTTGGTGCTTCTAATTTTTTTCAATGCTTATATGACCTAGGTACAATCATTAATCTTATTCCTTTGTCTCTCTATAATAGGCTTGGAATTGGTGAGCTCAAACCAACTACAATTTCATTGCAACTTGCTGATATACAATTTCGATACCCTATTGGTATAGTTGAGGACTTACTAGTGAAAGTTGGTAAGCTTATAATTCTAGCTGATTTTGTTGTGCTTGAAATGGATTTCGATATGCAGATTCCTATAATTTTAGGAAGGCCATTCTTAGCCACTGGTGGAGCATTGATTGATGTTCCAAATGGTAAGCTGACCTTGAGAGTTAGTGAAGAGGATGAGGTGTTTAACATTTTCAAGGTTTTAAAGGGACCCTCTTTCGATGAAGTCACCTATAGGATAGATGTAATTGATTCCCTTACATTTGAATCTATTCCTAAATTAATGTATGATGATGCTTTAGAGACATGCCTAGCTTTAGGAATGGATGAGAATGAATCGGATGATGAGCTAGTGGACTATACATATAGATTGCAAGGTAACGGTTTTAGGTATAGACCCCAAATTGAAGAATTGGGCCCTCCTAAACCTAAATTGTTACCTTCCATATTGAGCCCATTGAAACTTGAATTAAAACAGGCTCCAATTCATTTGAGTTATGTGTTCTTAGGAGAATCAAATATATATCCAGTTATTATTTCTTCTTTTTTGAATTTCTCTCAAGAAGAGAAGTTATTACGGGTGCTACGTGAATATAAATTGGCTATTGCATGGAATATTGCTGACATAAAGGGAATTAGATTTTCTATTTGTGTTCATAGGATTTTAATAGAGGAAAACCACAAACCTAGTGTGGAAAATCAAAGCATACTCAATCCTAACATGAAGGAAGTTATGCAATTTGAGGTACTTAAGTTACTTGATGCATGAATTATCTATCCTATTTCTGATAGCTCTTAGATAAGTCCTGTGTAGGTGGTACCAAAGAAAGGTGGCATGGTTATCATCTCTAATGATAGTAATGAGTTAATTTTCACTATAGTTATGACAGGGTGGAGGGTTTGTATAGATTACAGGAAGTTAAATGCAACAATGAGAAAAGATTACTACCCTCTCCCTTTTATCGATCAAACATTGGAAAGATTAGTGAGGCATCATTATTATTGCTTTTTAGATGGTTATTCAGGGTATAACCAAATTCCCATAGCCCCAGAGGATCAGGAGGAGACTACCTTCACTTGTCCCTATGGTACATTGCATATCGTAGGATGCCCTTTGGTTTGTGCAATGCTTCTGCCACTTTCCAATGTTGCATGATGTCCATATTCTTCGACATGGTGGAGAATATAATTTTGGTATTTATGGATGACTTTTTTTTGGGTTCTTCTTTTGATGTATGTTTGTTCAATCTAGAACATGTTCTACAGAGATGTGAAGAAACAAATCTTGTGCTAAATTGGAAAAAGTGTCATTTTATGGTACAAGAAGGAATCTTCCTAGGCCACAAAATTTCAAATAATGGAATAGAAGTGGATCCAACAAAAATGGAAGTCATCAATAAACTACCACCCCCAATTCGGTTAGAGCAATAAGGAGTTTTCTTGGATTTATTGAAGATTTTTCCAAGATTTCTAAACCCTTTTGTGCTTTGTTGCAAAAGGAAGTCCCTTTTGGATTTACTAATGAATGTCTTGATGCTTTCAATAGGTTGAAAAAGGAAATTACCTCAGCCCCTCAGCCCCTATTATGGCCGCACTGAATTGGAATCTCCCTTTTGAGCTGATGTGCGATGATAATGATTATGCACTTGGGGCTGTCTTAGGACAAAAACAGGATAACAAATTACCTGTCATTTATTATGATTAGCAAAGTTCTTAATGATGCTCAAATTAATTATGCTAATATAGAGAAAGAATTGCTAGCAGTAGTTTTTGCATTTGATAAATTTAGATCTTATCTTGTTGGGGCCAAAGTCATTGTTTACACTGACCATTCTGCCTTGAAATATTTTCTTACAAAAAAGGATGCCAAACCAAGATTGATTAGAAGGATTTTACTCTTGCAGGAATTTGACCTGGAAATTAAAGACAAGAAGGGATTTGAAAACTCAGTAACTGATCATCTCTCGCGACTTGAGCAAGGTGACAAGATAGGAGTTGAACCAATTAATGATGCCTTTCCTGATGAGAATCTATGGTCTTTTAAGGAAAATGTTCCTTGGTTTGCTAATCTTGTTAATTTTCTGGTGTCTAACATTATTCCTGGTGATTTTTTTTGGTAAATTATTCCTGATGATTATTCGTACCATAAGAGAAGGAAATTATTATCTGAGGTAAGGAATTACTTTTAGGAAGACCCGTTACTCTTTAGAAGGTATGTCGATCAGATAATTAGAAGATGTATACCTGATGAGGAGATTTAGTCAGTACTGCATTATTGCCATGCTTCTCTTTATGGCGGACACCATGGTGTTAACAAAACGGCGGCAAAGGTTTTACAATCCATGTTTTATTGGCCTACTCTTTTTAAGGATGCTAAAAATTTTGTCATGATATATGATAGGTGTTAAAGAGCAGGGAACATTGGCAGGAAGCACGAGATGCCTTAGTTAGGGATTTTAGAGGTTGAACTCTTTGATGTATGGGGTCTGGACTTTATGGGACCGTTTCCAGTATCCTTTGAAAATGAATACATCCTTGTGGTGGTTGATTATGTATCTAAATGGGTGGAAGCCACAACTTTGTCAAGCAACACTAGAGCTAGTGTTGTCAAATTTGTCAAGAAGCACATATTTTCAAGATTTGGTGTTCCAAGAGCTATAATTAGTGACAATGGGGTACATTTTTAGAATCATCAATTTAAATCTCTTTTGGCAAAATATGGGTGTCATTTTAAGTTTGAAACTATCTACCACCCTCAAACCACTGGGCAAGTTAAGGTGTTTAGTAGGGAAATCAAGCAAATTTTGGAGAAAACTGTTAACATATCAAGAAAGGATTGGGCATTGAAGCTTGCTGATGCTCTTTGGGTGTACAAGATAGCATGTAAGACTCCTTTGGGCATTTATCCATAAGGATTAATCTTTAGGAAATCTTGTCATCTTCCGGTTAAAATTGAGCACAAGGCGTTATGAGCAATCTGGAAGTTGAACTACGATCTCAAATAAGATGGACAAAGGGGACTGATGGAGTTGAATGAGTTAGATGAATTTCTCCTAGATGCTTTCGAGAATGCTCGAATATACAAGGAGAGAACCAAGGCTTTCCATGACAAGCATATCCTTTGGCAAGAATTTAAACCTAGTCAAAAAGTTTTGTTATTTAACTCTCGTTTAAAATTGTTTCCAGGGAAATTGCTGTCAAGATGGTCTAGACCTTTTGTGGTGACCAACGTATACCCACATGGAGCCTTGGAGATTGCAAGGGATGAACAACAACCCTTTATAGTCAATGGACAACGACTCAAGCACTATTTTGAGGGAGAAATGGTGGGATATATTTCCACCATCACATTCAAAAATTGAAATCATGATGGCCGAGTCTAGCTGAGGACATTAAATTTAGCGCTTGTTGGGAGGCAACCCAACGTTTCTAACTCCTTTTTTTATTTTATTAATTCATTTTGTTCATATCTTCTTATTCTAGTTTACTATGTGTTGCATAGGGTTAGTGGTTATGAGACATCCTAATGACACCTCCTATCAGTATGAGGAATAACGCGATCACGACTTATCGATCCTAGAGGGTGCATAATTTGGTTTCTTGACAATGCATCAGTTATTGCAGGGGGTTTCTTTACCCTTACTTCGTATTCTGTTATTTGCATTGCTTTTTTCTTATCTTACCCAACATTGAGGACAATGTTGACTCTAAGTATGGGGGAGGATAAATTCATGGTTTTGCATGTATTATTTTGCATTGAATTATCTTACAATTTCTAAATAAAAAAATTAACCTTTGTTTTGTGTAGTTTTACATTAACTAATTGTACATATTTTCATCATGCATGTTTGCATACTTATACATCTTTCTTGTTCTAATTGTCACTATAATCCAATTTAATGAGCTAATTGTATTATGGGTAAGATTGATCTTAAATAAGATTCATAATATGATTAAATTCATTACATACCTTGTCATAATTGGATATTATAAATTGATTGGATGAGTAAACATCACCGAGTGAGCTATTTGAGCCTAAAGGATTACACCCAATCCTATTTTTCTTATGAGTGATATAATTTTCTCTTTTATGTATGTTTACTTTTAGAACTTGCTTTGCATCTTTTTAAGGTTACGTAATCTTATTATGGTATGTTTATCAAAGTGATAAAAGGCACTAGGCTTGAGCTTGAGCTAAATGGTTCAATCCCCTAGTGAAACCTTTATGCCTAGTGATTGTATTTGAGCCTTTTTCTTTGTAATCCTATCTCAAAGAACCTTGAACCAAGAAAAACAAATTCACCCTTGTTCGATGGTTAGCAGGGCTATAAACGTTGTGCATTCAATATTCTTATTGATAGGCATACAAAGGAAGAAGTTTGGGGGTGTTTTCTATGAAAATTGAAGGAGCATGTTCTTGAAAAATAAAATTAAAAAGAAAAGAAAAAGAAAAAGAAAAGGAAAAGAAAAATTGGCATCTAAATGGTGTTTTTCAAAAATTGGCCATGTTCACTTCAGATTTCAAGGTAAAAGAATGATGGAAATTGTGATAATAGAGTTGGTGGAGTTTCTTAAGTATTATGGCTATTTAGCACTTTCTCAGTAAATTTTGCCAATGATGATTATAATATTTGTAGTTTCTGCTCTACTAATTATTGAAGGTTTGAATTCCTATCCTTTCCTTCTTAGCCTACTTAACCCTTGGCCCCATTACAACCAAAGGAATAAAGACCTTTTTGATTCATAGATATGCCATAGATGCAAGTCGTGGAGAAGTAGATAAGATGCAAGCTTATCGTAAGAGACATGCATGAGAAGATGATTGAGAGTCACCCTTAAACTCTTGTGTGTGAAAGTGAATGCTTTATGAGAGACTTCATTCGTAGCATGTGACTTATGTCTATGTTTCAATTCTTAACTACAATGCTTTCAACTTATTGGATTGAGCTGTGATGATGATTAGGTGTGGAATGATGGAAAGAAAATGTTTGTAGGTGTCGTTCATTTTAAGTAAACCCTCAGGAGACTATAACTCCTCCATTATGGATGCATAGTGGTTTAAAGGCTTATGGCATATGCTAAATGCCACCATATATGTAACATCCCACCTCCTACTGGAAGGGTAAAATAGTAAATTTGGCATAGGAGGAGATGGATTGGAATGCCTTAGGACTGTTCATGCTAATAGGATTGATACGCAGTATCAATCGTGCACAAGAAATAACTGTTCATGCATACATGA
>JAOTBA010000203.1:25351122-25362911 GCA_025629845.1 Erythroxylum squamatum
ACTCCAAGATAGTTAGAAACTTTTGTAATGAAGTTAGTTTAGGAAATTTTTGTAATTTAGAATCATTGTAAGCATAAGCATTCAAATTATATCGTGTGTATTTCATATTTTTGTATTTTTTTGCATTTTTTGAAATGGGCTTGTATAAATTCTTTTAGAATTTATTTATGAAATATAATTGGACTTTGGCTTATGACTCTTAAAATTTTAATTGTTCGATGTTCAACTACTGTGGGCACGCCACTAACATGGGATGACGGGTTCATTTTGTCTCCGAATGTTGGGCTCTGGAAACGGGGTCCAACACTCTACATGGTAGAAGGTCAATAATTTTTATACAGGAATGAACCCATCGACCAGGAGTACTATAGATGCTACCGCAGGAGGGAGATTAATGAGAAAAATGCCAGATCAAGCCTACAGGTTGATTGATGAGATGACCACTAGCAGTTTTCAGTATCATACAGAAAGGCATCCCAGACGACCTATAGGAGCTTGTGTAGTAGAAAATATAGTGGCTTTATCTGCTTAGATGGATGTTTTGAAAAAGAAGTTGGATAATCTTATGCATAGTGTGAGAGGAGGAGCTAGTTCTTCATTAAGGAGTTGAGCTTTATGCGAGCATTGTGGTAGAGATTCCCATTTATCTTCTGAGTGTCAAGTCGGGAATCCTTTTGCTTAAGAGACAGAAGAGGCTTATTATGTAGGTAATTATAACAGACAGCGAGGGGATCTATATTTTAACACCTACAACCCAAGGTGGAGGAATCATCCAAATTACTCTTGGCAGAATGATCAGGTGGCACAACCACAGTCATCTAATGTTCAGAGACAGCCACCTCCAGGTTTCAAGGCTCCTAATCCTGCACCACCATAGCAATCTAATCTCGAAGAGCTACTCTCGAAGTACATTTCCACTACTGAGGTTAGGATGCAGAATCAATAATCTTCTATCAAACATTTGGAGAATCAGATGAGCCAGATTGCAAGTTTGTTGAAGGAAAGACCTTCGGTTTCATTGCCTAGCACTACTGAGGCCAACCCAAGAGAACATGCAAAGGTAATATTATTGAGAAGTGGCAGACAACTTGAAGAAGTTAAGGAGAAGCAGAAGGATAAAGAAGTGGAAAAGAGTGAAGAAGAAGAGAGTTGGGAAAGTGGCAAGGAGGCCAAGGAAGCACCAACTAAAAAGGAGGATCATCCAAGGTTATTTGCTGACCCCATCACACATCCGGTAAGACCTCGGATTCCTTATCCTCAAAGGTTGAAAGGTACGCAATTAGATAAGCAATTTGGTCATTTTCTCTGGATATTTAAAAAGTTGCATATAAACATTCCTTTTGTTGAGGCTATAACGCAGATGCTTTCTTATGCTAAGTTTTTAAAAGAAATTTTGTCTAATAAGAGGACGCTTGAGGAGTATGCCACGGTGAAGCTGAATGAGGAGTGTTCAGCCATATTATCGAGAAAGCTACCACTGAAGCTTAAGGGTCTAGGGATTTTTACTATTCCTTGTGTTATTGGTGATTTAAATATAGATAAGGCTTTAATAGATTTGGGTGCAAGTATTAACTTCCTCTTTCTGTTTTCAGAAAGTTAGGATTGGTAGAGCCCAAACCCACAACTATTTCGCTTCAGCTAGCAGATAGGTCAATCACTTATCCGAGGGGAATCATTGAGGATGTATTGGTCAAGGTCGAGAAGTTCATTTTCTCGGTGGATTTCTTAGTCCTTGATATGGAGGAAGATTTAGACATCCCCATCATTCTAGGGAGACCTTTCATGGCCACTGCACGGACCATCATTGATGTGCAACGTGGAAAGCTCATCTTAAGACTTCCAGATGAAGAACTAGTGTTTGATGTGTTCAATGATATGAAGCATCCTTCTTCTCTTGACTCTTGCAATTTTATTGATATTTATTCTTCTGATGTTAAAGATTCTTCTACTATTTGTGCAGATTTGTTGGAAGGGGAAGCACAAGGAATGATCAAAGAGCTAGGGAAAGAATTGCAAGAAGAGTTGGAGAATATTGTAGTTGAGTTGGAGCAGGCATATTGGACACATTATAGAGCATACGAGCTTCTCCAACGTGCAGCCAAGCTAGTTCCGAAGCCTTCAATTGAAGATCCCCCTTATAAGGAGCGATTGTCTCTTCATGACACTTTGCCTCCTTAATCGCAGTTCATGGCTTTCAGTAGGACTGTAATTTTCTTTCTTTTATTTTCTTGTTGTTTCCTTTGCGTTTCTTTTTAGTTTAATGCATTTCTTCAAGTTGTTTTGAGTTTTCTTCAGGTTTGCGTGGTTGGTACAAAACAAAAAAAAACAAAAAACCAAAGCGGCTAAGTTTTCTTCAGGGAAGTTTCTTCTTTCTCTTTACCCTCTTTGTGTTTGATTGTTGACTACTTGAACTTTAGGGACAATGTTCATATTAAGTGTGAGGGGATTGAGTTTATGTGCATGCTGATGATATTGATGTTGAGAGATACACACTTGAATGGTTGCGACTCTTTTGGTAGCTAACTTGGGTCCCCGTTGTGATGAATTTGATCATATGATTCTGTCAAAGTAGTTGGATGAAAAATTGAGTTGTTTGCATGAACTTGGAATAGGCAGCTTGAGAGGATAGTGAACCATGTGGATTGATTAAAGTAGTCAATTGCATAAACTTAGTCAATAACTGATGCTGAGTGATGAAGCAATGTATGAAATTTTGATGGATTTTCATTTAAACACATGTGAGATCTTGAGCCATATGACTACATCTTACAGTCATTTATTTTCTTTGTCATATGTGATGCTTCCCTATGTGAATTACCTTCAGAACTTGCTCTGAACCTGTTTGGTACTGCTAGTTACATGCTTTATGGACATGATAAAGGCCTTCTTTGTTTTAAACCTTTAGCTTAAATGACCCACCAAATCATTTTTCTCTTGTTACCCCCTTTGAGCCTTTAGCCTTTAACCTTGTTTGTTTTATTATTAATCGTATTACAAAAAAAAACTTGAAAACTTTTAGCCTTACCCTTTCACAAGTTGAATGAAGTACTAAGTATTTGATATCTTTGATTTAGGAACTTTTGTTTTATATGTTATTCTGAGATGTTTTCAAGGTACATTTACTCAGTTGTTGTTGATTTGTACTGCTACTATCTTCTTTATGTTTTTACCCAAAAAAAATCAAAAAATAAAAGAAAAAAGAAAAAAAGAAGAAAGAAAAAAAACAAATAAATAAAAAAAAGAAAAAAAAACAGAAAAAAGAGAAAGAAACGAAAAGAGAAAAAAATAATAATAGCGTTTGATACCGATGAGTAGTTGTAGTCCCGTATTTCTGTATTTCTGTATGTACATTTCAGAAATTCTTTTTGATTGTTCCACGTCAATTAGTACTTTGTGAATGCTTGTGAATAGCCTTTGCCCTTTTTACCTCACCTTAACCTAAACCCCATTACAGCCCTTAATAAAAGCCCTTTTGATCCATGATGGCATGTCTTCTGTGTAGTAGAAAATAGGTAAATTTGCAAGCCTATGGTAGTGTAATCTCTTAGAGGAAGTTTTGAGCGAAACACAACCCTTATACACTTGAGCGACATGAGTGAATATCGTGAGGAAAATTCATTTTAATTTTGTTCTTGCTTTTGATCAAACATATCTACCTTTGATTTTGTTTATGTGCATTGACAAAAATATTACGATACATGTTGTAGTTTGATACTTGAGATTCGCCGAATTTTAAGGGATTGCAAACACTTAATTTTCTTTGAAATTGAAATGACAGAAAATGTTGGTTGTGACCTAAGTAAGTTGCTTGAGGACAAGCAACAAGTCAAGTGTGGGGGTGTGGTTTTTCTTGGGGTAACCCTAATCCCTTATGCAACCATGTACATCAACTTAAAAGTTGACAGGGGGTTCGGTTTTTCTTGGGGTAGAAGAAAGAAATAACAAAGTGTAAGTGGTAGTGGATAGGAAAAACCAAGATTTTATTATGGTGTGGATTTGATGAGAAACTCTATGTTTAAGAAAAACTAGGGAAAGAAGCTTCAAGAAGGATAAAGACAAGGACAGTAGCTTGTCTTTCAAGGTTATTAAAACTTAACTTTAAAGCTTAGATACTTGTCCATTTCGTAACTACTTATCCACTTCCCTTTATTAAAACTCACTTAAGTATAATTTATACTTAAGTTTTTAACTCAATAAAACCACTATAATCATAAGTTATAACTCCTTACTCACTTTCAGATTTTTCCCATAAAAATATCATTTCGTGTCAACTTTACATGTTGTTTTTGACCCCGATACTGAAGTCATTTTGCAACACTTTCTTCTAAAAACATGTTCCCCTATGTCTTATGTTTCCATTGACACCAAAATCATCTAATTTGGTTCAGTAATTTGAAAGATATACTTCAAACATTTTCGGACTGCTCTTGTCCAAAATAGTATACTATGCACAACTTCCATCCAAAATTTAGACATCTTAGAGACTGGTTCAAAATTCTACTTCTTCAGATGATTTGTAGCCCTATGTTTCTAGTTTACTTCAAATTAAAAATCATCTCATTTGTAATCCTATAGATCCATATATAATTAAAATACCAAAGTATGTTCAGTAAAACAATACCAGTTCATTATTCCAACCGATTCGCTCACTTTCGTTTAATCAATTTTTTCAAATCAATTCAGAATGCTATCAATTTTTGTGGAGAGGTAGAACAGTGTCTTATGCATCCAATGGTTCAAGAATCAAGTCATTTGGATGTCTAGAGAAGAAGTTATGGCCAAAGAAGCAAGGTTGTTCAGTAAAAAAAGGAAAATCTCAAAAGCACGATCGTGCTAATCCCATTTCATCTCTGAAGCACGGCGGTGCATTTTTAATATACCCCAAACTCACCGTCGTGCATCCATTTCTTCATTCAATCCAGCACGACGGTGCATTTTCTCTTAACTCAAAGTTGCATTTTCACTAAATAAGCACGACGGTGCATTCCTCCCTTTTAACCCAAAACTCACCGTCGTGCTTATGCACGACGGCACATTTTACCTTAAACTCCAAAAGTCAATGTGCATTTCGTTTTCTTCTCAAAAGTCACCGTCGTGCTCATGCATGACGGTGCAAATTCTCCTTCTTCTCCACTGTGCTTCTTCTTCCTCAGACTTTATTTTTTTCCTCTTCCAACTTAAATTCCTCTAACTTATTGATAAATCATTTCATTACTCCATTCACTTTTTAAACAAAGCAGAATCAAACTTATACTCTAAGGATTCAAAATCTGAAACTCATATTCACTATCTCTCTCTACTGTATTTTTCCATTTTTCCATTTTTCCATTTTGTGTCTCTTCCCATTAGTCTTCCCATTCCTAATTCATATATTCAGTCTTTCTATACCCACTACAACCTCTAAGCATATCAAAAGTAAACTTATATTGTAGTTGATCAAAACCGAAAACTTCTCGTAAGCTTTCTCTCGTTACTGTGTTTTCATCTTTCTCTCACTACTCTATTTTCATAACTCTTGTTTTCAACTTCATCATTTTCAACAGCACTCACATTTTATCCTACGCTTTCCATTTTAATCACTAGAAACTTTTCCTTAGCTCTAAATCATTTACATCACTTATTCACGCTCACCTCTATTAACACTTCTCTTTTTTTTTCATACATGCACAGTACACAACAAAACACAAAGCAACGTAAATGGTCCATATTTTTCTACAATTTTCTACTTCACTAATCTTTCATCTAACCCATTCCTCAAGTTATATTCACCGAACTCTACCGCCAACTTCTCATGCAGTGGACCCTGCACGATAGCGATTTTTGTCATTAAGCATCCAAAGTCAGCACAACGGTGCATTTTCATTATAAACATCCAATGTCGCTTTTAACCCTTCCAAAGTCCATCCCAAAAGAAATCCAATGTTGCACGATAGCGACCTTCTCCTTTGAAAAACCAGAGTCACCGTCGTGCTTATGCATGATGATGCATTTTCATTATAAATCCAAAAGTAGCACGACGGTGCATTTCTTCTTCTTCTTCTTCATCGAATCACTTCTTCTTCTCTCTACTATATATTGCCAATTTTTTTCCATAAAACTTCATTTCATCAAAAACTTATCATTTCTTCAACTCTACTCCACGACCTCATCAACATCTTCATTTTCAATCATTAACTCATTTATATCCACCTCAAAAAGAAAACTCCACACGTTCACGTATGAATAGTAAAACATCCATATATGATCTTCTCCAAACCAGAACAGAATATATATATATATATATCCATCCATAACAGCTTACAACTACTTTCGGGTATGAAAATCGGAATCAAGTCAAGAAACTCGTCGGATATCCATGCAGTTGTCAACCCTCAAAGTTGCAATCGTGCATATGCACGATCTTGATTTTCGCCCTTGAGCCTTCAAAGTCGCTATCGTGCATTTGCACAATAGCGGCATTCACTTATAAACATCCAAAGAATGCATGATAGCGACGTTCATCCCTAAAAATCCAATGTTGCATACCCAACTTCCAGCTTCCATAACTTTTAATCCAGAACTCCAAAAATTGCAAACTTTATATCAATGGAAGGCTGACAGAAAGATCTACAACTCTCATGAAGACAATTTTGTCAAAATCTGTCTAGATCAATATAGATTTTTCATGGAAGTTCATATCAGTACTAACCTTTCTAGCTTCTCTTCTTCGATCAACTAACGTAAATTTTTATAAATCACCATCTAGAATCCATTTAATCTAGTTATAAATAATTCCTAATTCTCAAATCCACCTTCTAAATATTTCATCACAATAACCACAATTTTCCACATATCCCATTATAATTCAATTATACCCAGAATGTCAATGAGTATATGTACAATTATTTTCATGTGTGCAAAAATTCAAATCCACATGCATGTATGCTGACATTTTGCTGAGCATGAAATGCAAATTTTTTTCTAACTCTCACATTGCTATTTTCTCTATTATTGAAATTTGGGTTCTAACCCTTAATATGGGGACGAGATGTTACATATAGTGAATATGAGGCCTAAGTTTGGAAAAGACAGGCAAAACTTCGACATAAAGGAAGGCAACAACCTAACAAAATCCATTATTATCAACCTTCCCAAAAACTCCATCCTAGGCATGCTGATCATGAACTAGATTCAAGACCTCGAGTTAAAAACCCGCGACCTAAACCTGCAACTTTTTATGAGCTACTTAAAGCTATTGGAAAAGAACATCTATTCCTTAAAGAACTAATTCCCAACAGACTTCAACCCATTATTTCTCCCATTCTTGTTATTACTCCAGCACTTATTCCTTGTATGATGATGAGACCACATGAGGATGAATTTCCTCCCTTAGAGAGGTGCACAGATGATACTAATCAGGTTATCTCCAACCCTTATAGTCGTTCAACAGGAATCACTTCTCATGGTACCCTTATATCCAATTCTACAGATGAAGTACTAAACTGGCACACTAATGATGTTGTAGCCCAAAATAAAGTTCTTTGCTAAACCAAACCTAGGTGAAATGTGTTTAATGTTGATATATTTAATCATTTGCACTTAGCAATTCTTGACATGAAAATGCTTAAGATACTAATTTTAATTCATATATGATTTTAGGTACAATTTGGGAGCAAAGAAATTAAAGTGAGTTAGAAGCATTACATTTGGGTCATTTTTTTGAAGATTTATTTTTGCTTGTCTTCATGGAGCAAGAAGAAAAAGAAAGAAAACAAAGAAAAATCAAAATAGGAGAATTAAAAGTGTTTGCTATAAAATTTTTTAAAAAAGGAAACAAAGTTTGGTGGCTGCGTGAAACACAGCGTTGCTGCGTTGAACACGCGGAGAAAAACTCATACGGACAATAGCGCTAGGGGAGGAATAAACGTAACAGGCCTAATAGAAGCTACAAGGGAGAGACGACGTAGCAGAGAGTAGCGGAGCTGGAGAGCTGCGGCTGCAGCTTGGTGTTGTGGCTTGCGGCTGGAGAAGCAATAGAGCTAGCACAGGCATGGTGCAGGCATAGTGAAGAGTAGGCAGCGAAGTGAAGCGCAGGAGCAGAAGGTTTTAGGAGGTTTGTGAATTAAATTGTCAAATCATAAAACGATGGGGGACTTCATAGCTACAGTAGACGTAGGGAGAGTGCCGAAGGAATGGGAGATATTACTTGTGGTTGGAGCATGGAAAAGAAGATGGAGGGCTATTTTCCCAATGCTAGTTTGGAGGTAATATCGACGCCGACGACCCGGGTTAAGTATTTTTTAATTATTTTGTTGTTTCTTTCTCTCATTAGTAATTGACCGTGTTATCCTATTTTAATTGATTTAGATATTGTGTATGGATAAATCAGATTTTCGTTATTATTCAGTTATTTTTTTATGAACCCATTGGGTATTGTGATTTGATAATTTTAATGCATTCATTAAATTGCTAATTGCAAACCCATTGCTAGAATTTTGATATATTCGCAATTGTTATGTTGAAATTCATGTGTAGCGACTAATGATTCATAATCATTAGGGATAACATGACCTAGGTTAAATGACGCATCGTATATGGCTGTTGCCTTGATTAATCGGTTTTTCTAATTTGTAATGTTACTGCCTAATTGAATCTAGAGATCGTATCCTAGGTTGTTCGGTGATTAAGTTTAATTAATGATCGCATATTGATTAAACAAACCTAAGGAAAAACTCATATTAATTTTTA
Source organism: Erythroxylum squamatum (assembly GCA_025629845.1). NCBI lineage: Eukaryota > Viridiplantae > Streptophyta > Magnoliopsida > Malpighiales > Erythroxylaceae > Erythroxylum > Erythroxylum squamatum. The sequence goes on from JAOTBA010000203.1 coordinate 25,359,850, forward strand.
ACCCATGATTAATAGTTTCTAGGAGAGTTTAAAGAACAACAAAATAATAAAATATGCTTAGTTAGGGTGTAGGCTGAGATTGAACCCAAGAACCAGGTCCTTACTAAATTCCCCACATTTATCATTTTATTGCATGTTTTCTTTAATTTATTTTTATTAGTTAGTTTTATTTTATTTTCTTCTTTAAAAATCCCAAACCCCCAATTTTTCCTAAACACTGGTTAATTTTATTTCATAAACTTTACACACACTCTCTGTAGGATCGACCTAAACTCACCACTGCTATAGTAATAGGTCTAGTTATTTTAATTTTGACTAGCGTAACGACGCGTGATCAATAAGTTTATATGGAGTAATACCTATGGGTGTCTTAAAGGCTATCCTATACGCCCAAATTATATCATCTAACTTCAAAGTCCAATCTTTCCTTGAAGGGCTCACTACCTTCTCCAAAATCTTCTTCAACTCTCTGTTCACCACCTCCACTTGGCCACTGATTTGGGGGTGGTAAGGGGTCGCCACTCAATGATGCATATTATATCTTTTCAATAGAGCTTCAAAGGGTTTGTTGCAAAAATGACCCCCTCCATCACTGATTATCGCTCTAGGCACTCCAAATCTAGTGAAAATCTTCTTGATAAATCTTTGCACCACCTTGCCATCATTGGTTGGAGTAGCTACGACTTCCACCCACTTCTAAACATAATCAACTCCAACCATTATGTATGTGTTACCTGAGGAGGATGGGAATGGTTCCATAAAATCCAAGCCCCACACATCAAATATTTCCACTTCCATGATGTTCAAAAGTGGCATCTCATCCCGCTTTGACATGTTGCCCACTCTTTGGCATCTATCACACTGTAGCACAAAGTTTTGGGCATCCTTGAACAAACTTGGCCAATAGAACCCACATTCCAAGATATGAGTTACCGTCTTGTTCACTCCATAGTGTCCTACATACACTGAACTATGACATTGAGTCAAAATGTTAGGCTTTTCATCTTCAAGGACACACCTGCGAATCACATTGTCAGCACAAATTTTATATAACATAGGTTCATCCCAAATATAATAAGAACACTGGAATAAGAAACGCTTCCTTTGTTGATATGAGAGATCAGAAGGAAGAATACCACCAGAGAGGTAGTTTGCAACATCTGCAAATCAAGGATGAAACGGATTTTCTACCATCATTAAAGCCTCATCAGGAAAGCTCTCCTCGATTTCCACTTCTTCTTCATAGTGCCCCTTTCAAGTTGTGATAGGTGGTCCGTTACAACGTTTTTTGCTCCCTTCTTGTCTTTAATCTCAATGTTGAATTCTTGGAGCAAAAGCACCCACCAGATGAGACTAGCTTTGGCATCCTTCTTGGCAAAAAGATATCATAATGCCACATGATCTGTAAAAATAAGAACAAATGAACCTAAAAGATAAGAAAGAAATTTCTCACATACAAGTACCATAGCAAGCAACTCTTTTTTCGTAGTTGTGTAATGCAATTATGCTCCCATTAAGGTCTTGCTTACGTAGTAGATGGCGTGTAGCATCTTTTCCTTTCGTTGTCCAAGGACATAACCAATAACATGATCGCTTGCATCACACATAATCTTGAAGGGAAGAGACCAATCCGGTGATGTCAGAATAGGTGCTGTTGCAAGTGCCTTCTTTAATCTATTAAAAGCATCCAAACAAGCATCATCAAACACAAAAGGCACATCTTTAACTAATAAATGAGTCAAGGGTCTAGTGATAAGATAGAAATCCTTGATGAACCATCTGTAGAACCCTACATGACTAGGAAAAGCTTGGATACCCTTGATATTGGTGGGAGGTGGTAGCTTTTCAATCACTTCGGTCTTATCTCGATCCACTTCAATCCCCTTGTATGAGATTTTATAGCCCAATTGAATTCCCTCTTGGACCATGAAATGACACTTCTCCCAATTCAAGACTAAAGGAGACTTTTGACATCTTTGAAGCACTTTGTCTAAATTAAACAAACAATGACCAAAAGAATCTCCAAAAATAGAGAATTCATCCATAAATACCTCCATGAAGTTCTCATTCATGTCTAAAAAAAAGGCAATCATGTACCTTTGGAATGTGGCAGGTGTATTCCATAAACCAAAAGGCATCTACCTATAAGCGAAAGTCCCATAAGGACAAATGAAAGTGGTCTTCTCCTGATACTGTGGGTATATAAACACGTTATTATACCCGGAGTATCCATCAAGAAAATAGTAAAATGCATGGCCAGCCACCCCCTCAATCATTTGGTCCACAAAAGGTAAAGGGAAATGATCTTTCTTGGTGGCCAAATTGAGCTTCTGGTAATCAATACACACTCTCCAACCTGTAATGGTCCTAGTAGAAATCTTTTCACCTTTTTCATTCTCCATCACTGTCATGCCTCCCTTCTTAGGCACACACTGTATCGGACTCACCCACTTACTATCTAAAATGGGGTAAATGATCTCCGCATCCAAAAGCTTCACTACCTCCTTCTTCACAACCTCTTGCATGTTTGGATTTAACCTTCTCTGTGTCTCCCTCACTGTTTTACATCCTTCTTCTAGGTTAATCCTATGCATCACCATATTGGGGCTAATCCCCCTAATATCAGACATTTGCCACCCCATAGCTCTCATCCTCTTCTTAATAGTCTCCACCATTTTCTCTTCTTGCTCACAATCCTATTGGTTGGAGATTGTAGCACCCCACTCCTGTAAGACCCGAACCCGACATTGACGGTGATATCCGAGTCTGTGCCCCGCGAGGGTGGCGTGCTAAAGTACTCACTCAATCAGCAATTGGTATAAACCCTTTTTTTTAATCACAAAACACAACATGCGGAATTCCATAATCAAACAAGGCATAAGCCCTTTTCAATCATACAATGGATTTTACAATTCCCGTATGGCCAATTGGGCCCCTTCACAATTACAAACACAATCATTTCAAAATATAAATTTATACAAAAGGGCGGAATACATAATTCAGTACAAAATTAAGGACATGAAATGCAGACGCGAACTGATCCCGACCTCTAATCTTCACTT
>JAOTBA010000203.1:25409822-25427859 GCA_025629845.1 Erythroxylum squamatum
TGATGTTTATGAATTGCTTGATAAGTTGTGAATTTGGGAAATATGTGTTACATGGATTTCAATGTGAGTTTTACAAAGGAAATAACTATTTCAATGGTTTTTGCTTGTTTCTTGGTTATAAACGTGTTACCCACGAGCTGTAAGCTCATCCCCTTTCATTCTCATTCCCAGGTGATGAGAAAGAGATCGGGTGAAAGAAAGTCAAGGCATTTGTTTGATTATGCATATGTTGTATTTTAAGTTAGATTGATGTAAGAATAAGACCCTGGACATATGTTGATAATTTTGGGGTTTTGTATCTTTTATATTCGGATTTTTGATATTGATGATGTAATATGGCTTGGAATGTCATTAAAGTTTGTAAACATTTATCTTATGATGTTAATGAAATATGAATTGTGTATGGATGATATGAGTTGAGTTGATGAACCTTGAATATGAATTGTTGTTATATATATATATATAAGTGAATTATGGAGAAAAAAAAGATAGGATTTGTGGTGAATGATAAGAAGTTATTGAATATGAGGAGTCATATGAATAGAGGTTGAGGGTTGGATAAATTCCAATTGGAAGTTGAATTGCTTTGAATGACGTTGTAATAGAGGAAGTGAAGTTGGGATAAATTCCAAGTTTTCATGAAGGTAAAATGTGTATGCTGATTTCCAAAGGAAAAATGTATCCATCTAGGTAGAATTAGCCAAAATTGCCTTCATAAAAGTTGTAGTTTATCCTCTTAACTTTCCAACGGTATAAAGTTTGTAAAATTTGAGTATCGGAGTTAAGAGATATGGCCATTATAAGTGATAATACTGTATAGGAGGTATGAACATGACAGCTATGGTGAATGATGTGAGTTTGTGTATTCTATGAGTTATTTGAGTCGAGATTTGGGAGTTTAATGCATTCAAATTGGTAATTGAATGTTTGAGGAGTGTTATTGGACTAAAAGGATTGAATCTGTGGAGATTATGAGTGGTTATAATGTTAGATTGGATGTTGGAAGCATTGGAGAGGCTTTGGAAGGAGTTTCGGTTCATCATTGTTCGTTTAAAGGACATTAGGTCCCTTTAACGGACCTTCTCGGGTGAAAAAGGACCCCCTGCCTTGCCAATATCCGTTAAATGGACATTAGTTTCTGGTAAACGGATGTTCTCGGATGAAAAATGGCTTTTAAGCCGGTCTATGTCCGTATGTCCGTTAAACGGACATTCACAGGACGGTTACAGTAAGTCACAATTTTGACCCTTTTAGAATCTGAATCTCGCTTAAGGTCTTCATGAAAGTTGTATATCTCGATGTCTTCTTTCTAACGGTCCAAAAACGAAATCAATCTGACATTTGTAGAAAAAGTTATGTCATTTGCGCCAAGAGATGTACAAATGGAGTAAGGACATAAACATATTGGATTCTTTTGGCCATAACTTCTTCGTCCGACTTCCAAATTAAGTGATTCTTGAAGCATTAGATTCCTAACACGTTTTGCTACCTCTCTACATAAAAATTGGGTAGCTTTTGGTGTTGAATTTGAAAAGATTGATTCAAAGAAAGTAAGGGTTTGTTGAAATAACCCTATAGGAAATATGCTCATGCCTTATGTTTATGATATTTGGAGCGATTGTTGGGCTTCGAAAACGGGGCTCAACAGCTTGTGGTAACAGAGCAAGAAGTTGGACTCCGGAATCAAGCAGTGTCTAACAAAGTAACTTTCTGCTTAAGAATAATTTTGAAAGAGGAAAGGTCAATAAAACCTTATTTATTAAAAGGAAGGAGAATGATTTACTCACAGTGCAAATATATGTTGATGATATAATATTTGGTGCTACTAATCTATCTTTCTATGAAGAATTCTCAACATTAATGCAAAGGGAGTTTGAAATGAGCATGATGGGAGAATTATTATTCTTTCCCGGATTACAAATCAGACAAATAGAAAAATAAATCTTCATTAGCCAAAATAAATACACAAAGAAACTCATCAAGAAATATCATTTTAAGAATGTCAAACCGATGGGTACTCCCATATACGCTGGAACTAAACTTGATAAAGATGAAGAAGACAAAGCTACGGATGAGACAAAGTATAGAGGAATGATTGGATCATTATTATATCTTACAAGCTTAAGACCAGACATTATGCTTAGTTTGTGTCTTTATGCATGCTTTCAATCAAATCCAAAAGAAAGCCACCTTCAAACAGTCAAAAGAATCTTTCAGTATCTCCACGAAACTATGGACTTTAGACTATGGTACCAAAAACTGATTCATTTGACATAGGGGGCTATTGTGATGTAGATTATACAGGTGATAAAGTTGATCGAAAAAGCACAAGTGGTCATTATCAATTTCTTAGAAGATGTCTTGTATCTTAGTCCTATAAGAAGCAAAATTGCACGGTGCTTTCGACGATTGAAGCGAAATATATAAAAACTACTAGCTGCTACGCTCAAATCTTATGGATGAAGCATCAACTATAGGATTTTTCTCTAAACTTTTATCATATTCCTATGTGTGATAATACGAGTGCTATAATCTTTCTAAAAACCCTGTGCATCATTCTATGACTAAGTATTTAGAAATTAAACATCATTTTCTTACAGATCATGTTTTAGAAGGAACCATTGATCTTTTGTATGTTAATACCAAGAATCAAGTAGCTGAAATTTTTACCAAGCCACTCTCTAAAGATATATTTTATGTGTTAAGAAAAGAGCTTGGAATGTGCAAACTCTCTAATATTATTTTTGCATGAATATTCTCTGTTATTTGTTTTTGCATGCTCCTTCTATTCTAATTCCTTGTAAAATTTATATTAATATAGTAGGTCCCTTCTAGTTTAGAAGGCCCTTTTATTTTAAAATGCTTCTCTTCTTCAGAAGGTGTCTCTCGAGTTGACATTCCAAGTGACACTTATATTAAAAAGGAATTTTTTTGTCATTTCAGCATTTAAAGATGCTCACAAAGTTCTGAAAAGTGGTTGTACTGGTTGTCAGAAGATAAGCAAATCACACTTCCTGTATTAGCGTATGATTGTTCATCTTCACACGAGATCAATGCTCAAGAATATGCCTAATATACTAGAAACATACTTCTCTTCTCTACTTACCCTCGTTGTTCTTTGAAGCGCTGATCTTAACTCTCTGAATTCCAACTTTATGTTTTTCACCTCAAATCTTCTAAACCTCATCCATTGTTCTTACAATGGCACGAATTAGATCAAAAGGACAAAAGAAAACTCCATCTTCTACTAATAGTCATGGTGAAGATCATGTTACTGAACTATCTCCTCCAAGCTCCAAGTATCATAAGTGCACTGGGTAATAAATGATGACTCAAAGAACATTCTTGGTTGATTAGACAACCATGAACTAGAGGAAATATTGCAAAGCAAGCTGAGAAAATTTTTGAACAAAAGGAAAACCCTGATATTGGAAAGAAAAAGGAATAAGAATCTAGAAAAAGAAATAGAGAAGAAATAAAGAAGGAAAAGGCACATATGACTGAAGAAACTGCTGATAAGTTGTTTTATAAAGAGACGATTCCTAGAGAAAAAATGGCAAAGGAGATAAAAATAGTTAAACAAAAAGGATAGCCATCAATACCACAAAAATGTTTCAATCAATGGAAGCTGAAGTTCGTTAGAAAATCTAGTACAAGAAAAGAAAGATGGTTGCTGGGCGGAACTTGCCTCCCTGATGTTAATGACGTAGGTATACCTATCTCTCCCTACTTTGTTACTATTGGTTAGAAAAAATTTCTGAATTAAATGAGACATTATGCGATAAGCTAGTCAGGATATTCTACACACATATGAGAAAGAAAGAAACTAATAGAAAACTAGCCATTGTCTCGTGGGTGAAGAATTTGAACTTCTAGTTTTTGAGAAAAGATTAGGAGATATATTGGAAGTAGCTCCTACGGGGAGAACTATTTTTCTTGTTATAAGTGGGATGTTAATGATCTGGAGTTAGTCAAAGTTGTGAAATTCATTTGCCTTCATGATGAAAACACCCAAGACGGAAGGCCTTGGAGTAGACAATCAGACCTAATACCTCGATGCCTTGATCGCTTTCAGCTACTTCAATTTTTTCTAAGAGTAGCTCAGTTGAAAGGTGTAGTATGCTAGACACCAATGTGGTATATAATATGCTAAAAGAGAACATACTAAATCTTCCAGCTATGATCTTGAGGTTCATGGTAGATAAGGGGAATCATAAAAATACCAACGATTGCCTGCCTTATGGAATGTTGCTCACCAAGATCTTCAACTATTATAGAGTTCCTTTTGCAAATCTAAATTGGTATGCACCAACTAAGTTTCATCATTCTATTCTCTATCAATTTGGATGCAGATTGCAAAACAATGTCTAGGTAAACAAAAGATCTCAAAGAGTAGCAAAAAAATTAGATCCTACTCTAGACCAACGAACCCCTGTTCTTCCTCAGGATGAATCTTCAACAATAGCTAAAGGATATTCAAGCCAATCAAGAACAAATGCAAGAATAAATAGATAGCATGTAGAATCAACTTCTTGACATGCAGATTCTGCTCAGAAGAATCCTTGAATATCTTAAATAACTTTGTTGATACTTGCTTTCTGCTTGGCTTATTTATACTAATGGTTTTGTTTAATGCATCACTTACTCTTATCCTATATTCTATTTTATTTCCTCCCTATACTCAATTTCCTTTTTATAATGATTGTTTTATCGCTTGGCATGGTTTTGTTTGATACATCATTTACTCTTACCCTTTATTCTGTTTTATTTCCTCCCTATACTCTATTTCTTTTTTATGGTAACAAAGGGGGAGAGTTTATTGATATATTTTTGCATACTTTTTGCATATATGATGGTATATTTCTGAATGCATATTTCACAATGTTGCTCGAATATATTGTGACTGATTATTGTTTAGTCCAATTCATATAGGTATTTAGGACATATTTGCATTCATTTTGCATATTTATTCATTCATGTTAGTAGCATTTTTAGGTTAATTTATTTATTCTTATTGAGTTTGTTATTTATTTTATTTTTCTTGTTTCTTCGTAGAAAGCATGAGTTTCATTTCAAATTAAACCCAAGAATTTGCTCACGGCATGTCCATAATTTTTTGCATGACCTAAGTGAAATTAAAAGTGGAAGCAAGCTAAAAAAGAATAAAAAATGCAGCAGTAGCATAAGGAAGACAACATAGAAGAGTCCAAAACGCAGCTAAAAGGAGGACTTCAAAAAGAGAACAACGTTTAGGTTTTGAAAGAAAGAAAGAGACGCAGCACATGAGAGAATAAAACGCAGCAATGGGAATTGTTCAAAACGGCCACGGAGAGGAGAACTAGTTAGGTTTTTAATTGGAAAAGAACGCACACAATAGAGGAACGAAGGGATTAGCGGCAACAGAGTTTTGATTAATTAAAGAGAATAGCGGCAGAATTGGGGGAGGACACCCAACGCAGAAGGCTTAACGCAAAATTGAGAGGGACGCACGCAGCAACGCACAACGCAAGCAGTAGCAGATTGGAGAGAGCAGCGGTATAGGAGGACTTTGACGCAGGAAGGGACGCAATACTTGACCTATTTTGACGCATTTCAAACCTGTTTTCTTTAACGTTTTATGTCTAAGACTCATCGGGTTCTTTGTTCCTTACTCCATAATGTTTATTTTTCTTGATTTAATATTTAATCTATTGAACATGAACATGATTGAGTAGATTTCTTGTTAGGTTTCAAAGATGGGTAGTAATTTTTGAATTTCTATATGATTTGATTCTGAATTTTATTCAATAAAATTGATTCGTGGTTGTTGATTCTTGTTTTAAGTATTATTGTGCTTGTTATGTGTTAGGCCTCACATAATTTGAATCGAAATTATCGGTTGAAGAACTGAAAGGTGAGAATCGGTAGTGGAAAGCCAAAATTAAGAACTTATAGGTTTGGACCTAGACATAGGCAAAAATCTGTGAGAGGAATTACCAATTAGATAAAAATCTTAATGGGTTTTAGTTAATTTCATGAGCCACAATAGTCGGGATTGATTTTAACTACGATACTTCTTTGACATCTCGATAGAGAATCATAGATAATTTAGATTTAGTTTCCTTCAAAGTCTAGGGATCAAGATTATTGAATAAACCAGAAGAGAATAATTAGAAGTCGATCACGAAACCAGATTTGAAACCTGTTTTTACATATCTAATTTATTCCTTACGGACTCATACTGCATAAGTTGTGCGGTTATTCTGTTTGCTTTAGAATTAGTTTTAGCTACTCGTTTATTAATTAATTTATCAATAATCAACATTTGAGTGATCAGCCTAAATAATTGAATGATTTTAACCTAGTAATTGTTCAGTAACTCCCTATGGATCGATACTCATACTTCCTTAATTACTTGCGTGACCCGTACTTGCGGGTCCTCGGACAAAACCACACCAAAATACCTTGTTGATCGCTAATGGCTTCCCATACATGTTTGTCAAGGACTTTAAAAATCCTACAATGGTCTTCTTATTCATGGTGTAAGCATAATATTCCTAATCAACATCAATCGAACAACACCTAACATTTGCCTATATAATAGATCCTACTCAGCCTTCACCATAGAATCTAGCTTCTTCTCGTTGAAAGGGAAGTGTAGACTTTTCTGGTACAAACAATTTTGAATCTGCATCTTCCAAACTCAAAATCCTTTCCATCGAGCTTTTTATTTTCACCTTCCTATCCTCCATTACTGTAAATCTTATGATTTCCTAACCTTACTCTGACACCAATTGTTAAGATCAACAGCCACAAACACAAAACAATAATAAATTTGTAAGAAAAAATAAAATAACGCAATATTTTTCCATGGTTCAGCAATGTGCCAGTGTCCACGATCGCATTAGAAATTTTATTCTCTATTGTCTTCTGGTGTATAATAACACCATGGCTCTATATATAGTGAGAACCTACGATAGAATATGGAAACAAATTTTTATCCAAATTATAATAAAATATGGAAACGTAATCCTATCCAAATTAGGATACCAATTGACTTTTCATATCTAACAAAATACAACTCCTAAGCATACAAGGAAACTAAATATTCTCATCAGGCTCTACATCCCAACAGAATTAACCAAGACCTGAGATTTGAAGGAAACCTATTTACTTAGGACCATAAACAATAAGAAGGAAGAAACTAGACAGAGTTATAGTTACTAGGGAATAGATGCTTACCTTTTCTCATGCATAAGAAAATTCAACAACCAATTGGGTTTTGATCACAGCTCAATCATAGTTTAAAGCGGAACAACATATCCGAAAGGATTGCTCTTTTTAGAAGTAGCAACAAATACAATCTTTTTTCCAGGTCCGTTCCGTCTGTACTTGCATAATAAAACTCAAAAGTCAATATTACAGATTAGGGCAAATATATTAGTGACAACATTCTTTTAGGTTTAAGAGCTTCTGAAGAACTATCACAAGGTTTCATTGGATACCAACTGTATGCTTAAAATAGATTTTAGAAAAGCATATTACTCTATTATTGGAATTTCCTTACCCCATTGTTAATTAAGGGCATTCAAGTTTCTTCCCGTATTCATCAATTGGCTCATTAAGTGTTACTCTACCCCTCTTATGCAATTATCATCTATGGTGAACTCACTTCAATATTCAAAAATACAAATGATCTCAGACAAGGTGATTCATTTTATCCTTTTCTTTTTTTTTTTCAATTTGCTTGTACTATTAAGGTACCCTATTGACATCCTTATACTTGATGATGATGAGTTACATTAGGCTCGAAGAAGGCATACTGCTCATTAAATATTTAGGATCCTTATAGTCTCAGCAAGATTGACTGATAAGGCTCCTAACCGTTACTACAATAGTTGGAAAGAAAACCAAACAGTCAGAACAACAAACTCTTATCTTTTGTAGGAAGATTGCTTTCCCTCACCTCGGTAATTAATGAATTACGTACATATTTATTAGAGTATTTATATTGTGATCCCTATCTCAATTTGTGATTAGTGCAATGCTAACAAGGTAAAAGTGAAATAGAATGAGATTTGTCAGTTTAAAACAAAAGGTGGCCTAGATATTAAATTCATAAGGAATATGAATAATAAGATATTGCTTTGCTAACATATATAAATTATGTGAGTTAAATGGATAGAGAACAACTGTGAGGCATGCATGCCTTCTTCTGCGTTCTGACATGACCTGTGAGACACATTTGATCCTCTGCAAATTCGCATGTCCATTAGAGCTATTAGGTGCTGAAACAAAGGTTGAAACAATCGATGAGAGTCACCACTTCAATTGTCCAGGCATCCTTCCAATATGGGAAGCAATCTCCCTTCCTATCAATCGAATGAATCAGCTGAGGATTGAATGAAATAGACTCTACATCCTTCGAACTAGTTCACAAACTTTTCTTGTTTTCAACTCTTTAGAGGCACCAATCCAATTTCGTTGATGGAAAATCGTACGGCTCTCTTAGCAGTTAGCACCTCTCCAAAGGTCGTAGCTTCATTATAGCTAACGGTCAAAAGGAAATTGTCGGTCAAATCTCTACAACCCTTTATATTGATATTTTTAAAACTAAACCGATTTAACCAATTTAATAATAATAATTTTAAACAGAGTAATTTTTTGGTTCAGTTTTTAATTTTTTAGTTCGATTTAGTTTAATAATTTTTGTCGTTAAAAAATCAATTTAGATTATTAATTAATCAGCTAGTTTTTATAAATCAAAATAAACTAATTAATTTTTATTTAACAGTCTTTTTTAATTAAACATTAAATTTTTCGATGGTCATAAATAGTCTTCTTTAATAAATTTTCAAATTATTTAATTTTATTCAATTTTTAATATCAGTTGAATCTTTTAAATCTTTTAAATCTTTAGCATCTTATCGTATTGATTTAACTTTCATTTCAATTTTTAAAACATTGTTTTATATTTTATGCTCATGACCAGTAGAAAATCACAACCAATTCTTTTTTTTTTTAGGTTATGTCTTAGTTACTGACCCTTGCATTGTGTCCTTTTATAGACATGCTTGAGCAACCTTCTTTCATTAACATATTTTTTTAACTTCCAAAAAAATGAAAAATTTTCCTGCATTAGAATGCCTAAATGGGTAGTATTAAAGTTTGTGGAACTTTAATTAGAGTAATTAACATAGGAAAACTCTCTTCTCTGCCAACCCCGTGAGTTCATCATTATCATATGCATGTGCGCACATCTCTTTCGGCAAAAGAAAATGATTGAAGTATAATTTGATTTCTTTCGATTTAATTGAAAACTATGTCTACACATAATGATATGAACATTGGGAAAGACAGAGCCACACTATTCCCTCTATAACAGAACGTGAGAAGGCTATCAAATTATGAGTGAATCTGGACCTCCTTAATCACAATCAAGACATATTGATCCAGTCTGGAGTCGAATCAAAACAAATACATCATAGATTAGTTTATGGTGTGTTCTATGATGTGTTGGGACTTTATGTTTCACGATCAATTGCATTGCATAATGCATTATTACCGTTTTTTTTTTTGAAACAAAGTTAATGTCAATAGCATTAATAAGAGAGTTAGGGGAAAATCCTAACTACAACAGCTAGCATGTAAATGTGAGCCTCTTGCCAAGTTATGAGCCTCTATATTGGTTTGCCGACAAACCTATCAGACCTTGATCTAAGGTCTAGCGCTTAATAATTATTTACATTCCAAAATGACTCTACTAAATTCAAATTAATTATCCTGAAAACTATTTATAGCAGAAACTAGTTTTTGAGCATCTGAATAAAAAGCCTCTCGACTATGACAAAGAGGTAAGACCCAAGTTAACGCTTCCCGCAACGCCACAGCTTGTATTAATTAATCGTAATTTTGTTTATTTTAATTATCTCATCATGATTATTGAATAATACAGCCCCATTAAAATAACTTGTTGAGTTAGTGGATCACGTTACTAAAATCCTACGCCTACAACCGTGCTTAGAGACGAAGCCAGCGATTAATTCGGACAGACAACAAACAGAGAGGTCGTACTGAGGAAGGACAGGAAGTGACGTGGAAGGGTGGCATTGGTGGATGAGACTAACACTCTTGGAAGCACAGAGCGGGCGTGGCAAGTGAAGTGGGGAATAGCAAAAGGCAGTCAAAGGCTAAAAAGGGCAATTAAGAAAAGTGAGACGTAGACCATACCTTACCTTTGCCCAAATCTAGACAACGTACAGTCAAAGCAAAAAAAAAAAAAAACACTCTGTTCTGGTCAAACTGACACTTTACTCCAACTTATAAAATTTCACTTATTTTACAAGCCCATTTCCCAATACTTTAATATTTTAAATTAACCACTAAACAAAAGTTTGATGGTGAAATTTCGATTTTGAAATTTAAATAAAGCTTGATTATTAAATTAAGGGAATAACTAATCTACAATTATTTCATCTTTTAATTTAACATCAAAAATTTAAATCTTTAATTTAATGATTAATTTTTTAAATTTTATATAAATAATTTAAAAATTATTTCATTAATTTATTAAATCTTTCTATTTAGTTTCGTATTTCTGGACCTCTTCAAATTTTACATTTAAACAAGACTTCTAATATTTCTCCAAAAAAAAAACAAGACTTCTAGTAATAGGTTGTAATTAATTGGTTGGTTGATGAGTCTATTAAATACTCCCTCTTATTCAAAATAAAAGTCGAGAGATTTTAATTATTTAAAATAAGTGTCGTTAATGACTTTTTATGCATGTTTATGATTTTACTTCCAAAATTACCCTTTGATTTCTCTCACATCTTAATTACACAGATTATATTTTCAAGGCACTTCAACATGTAATTAATAAGGGTATATTAAACATTTTATTAACTTTCTTAATAAGTGTGCATCCCTCTAAAACGACTTTTATTTTGGATAGGAGGGAGTACTATATAAATATTCATATATTAGTCACACTACTAAAACTAACATTTTTATGTAAATTTTAAAAAATTGATTATTAAATTAAAAATTTTCAAAGGGTTAAATGCTCTTGAATTTTTTATCTCTTCAATTAATTAGTTACATTAAAAAATATTTTAATTTAATTTGTACCAATTTAAAAAAATTAACTAATATCATAAAAGTGTAATTTCAAGTTACAAAAATAATCGCTTCTTAAAAATATCAAAAAAAAAAAAGGCTGCGTACATGAATGAGTTCCGGCATCCTGGCGGAGGGTTTGGTGGAATTGAGTGAAAATGGACCGGTCTTTGTTTAACAATTATTTATTTATTTATTTTAAGCTTCGTGCGGGTGGTCTGTTTTTGTGTTAAAAGACGAATTTGTCCCTTTGTACTTACCTACTCCGACCGTCACTTGTGAATCTAAGAAAAGATTCTTTCCATGTTCAAAACAGAGTTTTGAGTTTTGACCGTCAAATTTCCTATTTTGGACAAAAAGTTAATTCATCAGAAAATAAAATAAAATAAACTATTTAATCACTTTCTCTCTGTCATGAATAAATCCATAAATATTTTAATCACTTTTTTAATATAATTTTCAAAATTACATTTATTTGTAATGAACAGAAATAGTTATTTTCAATTTTTATTATTTTCATGTAGCTTTCAATCACTCTCGCTCGGAAAACTGTACCCATTAAAAAGAAAGAAAGTAGTAGTAGTAGTAGGGAAAGCCTTCAGGTGTGCTCAACTCTCCCCCCCTCTTCCTTGCTTCTTTTCTTGTTACTCTGCTTGGTATGGCCTCTCTTTTTGATACTTATTCCTGATTCTTTTTCGTGATTTTGGTTCTCCTCCATTTCTCTCAGGAGCTGTTCCTCCATTTTTATTTCATAATCTGGTGTTGTTTTAATCGCTTGGTGTGTTTGTGTAGCCTTATTACTGCTTTGGTTCCTTTTGGTGGTTTGATAATTTTGAGCCATTTTTGAGGCTTCAACAAGAAGTGTGAGGAGCTTGATTATATGGTTATGATGTGTGTTATTATGATAGCATTGAGTCTTTTGACCACAGAAAGGGATCAGATAAAGCAAAGGGAAAGTAACAGGGAGGAGATGTGGATGTGTGTGCTGCAATAAAAAGAGGGAGTTGTTTGTTGCTTGCGATTGTCAATGAGTGAGTGAGAAAGATTCATTTTCTCTTTATCTTTATCTTTTCCTCTTTTAACATCTCTCGCGTGCCACCTAGATGTAATGTGCCTTGAGGAGTGTTTGTCTGTGCAGTGATTGTGGGGAGAAGGGTTTTTGTTATAGTGCTTGTTTGTTACTGGGTTTTGGTTCTACTTTGAAGAGGTTCCAAAGATGCCTATGTTTCAGCCCTCTAAGGGGGATGGGGCTAATGGGCAAGTTCTAGATCTGGAAACAGCTGTGAAAGATGGAATCTTGGGAGGTGTTGGTGGTGGAGTTGTTGGTGCTGGTGTGGGTGAGAAATTGGAACTGAAGAACATGATTGAGGAGCTCGATTTGTCAGAAATTCCTTCTGTGTTTATCTGTCCCATCTCTTTAGAGCCCATGGAAGATCCTGTAACTCTTTGTACAGGTCAAACCTATGAGAGGTCCAATATTCTCAAATGGTTCAGCTTGGGGCATTATACTTGCCCCACCACAATGCAAGAGCTCTGGGATGATTCAGTTACTCCAAATAGGACCCTCTACCATTTGATTTATACATGGTTTTCTCAAAAGTATTTGCTCATGAAGAAGAGAGCTGAAGATGTACAGGGCAGGGCAACTGAACTTATTGAGACACTGAAGAAAGTGAAGGGTCAAGCTAGAGTCCAGGCCCTGAAGGAGCTGCAACGGGTTGTAGCAGCTCATGCCACTGCGAGGAAGGCAGTGATTGATGAAGGCGGGGTTGCAGTAATTTCATCTTTACTAGGTCCATTCACAACCCACGCTGTTGGGTCTGAGGCAATTGGAATTCTTGCAAATTTGACTCTAGATTTGGAATCTAAATCCAATTTGATGCAACCTCCTAAAATTTCGCTAGTGGTGGATATATTGAACGAAGGTTCCATTGAGACAAAGATCAATTGCGCTAAGTTGATGGATAAATTGGTGAAAGCAAAGGATTTTCGAGCTGAACTTTTCTCAAGTCATAGTCTAGTGGTTGGGTTGATGAGGCTGGTGAAGGATAAGAGACACACCAATGGTGTTCTGCTAGGTCTAAGCCTTCTCAGATCAATATGCTTATTCAAAGAAGTTAGGAGCTTGATGGTGACTGTTGGAGCTGTTCCTCAGTTGGTGGAACTGATACCTTCACTTGATCCTGATTGCTTGGAATTGACACTATTCATATTGGATAGTTTGTCTTCTACTGCTGAGGGAATATTAGCCTTGAAGAATACTTCAAACACAATACCGAATATGGTGAGGCTATTGATGAGAGTTTCTGAGACTTGCACACAATATGCTTTGTCAATTTTGTGGTCTGTGTGCAATCTTGCTCCTGAGGAATGTTCAGCAGTTGCTGTGAATGCCGGTCTCGCCGCAAAACTGCTACTTGTTATTCAGAGTGGTTGTAATCCTGTCTTGAAACAACAGTCGGCAGAGCTATTGAAGCTTTGTCGTCTAAACTACACAGATACCATCTTCATTTCCAAGTGCAAACTGACAAGAACAATGCAATGACAGGAAAAGATATACACAACCTATTTGTTGTTGCAGCTAAGGTCGTTCAGGGGCTGGACACCAGATGTTAGGTTTTTCAAGGTTGAACATCTCACAGAAAGAAGTCCGAGTAAAGATTCGCTCACTTGTATATAATCAGGCATTTCAGTACCCGCAATTGATTCAACAAACTGGAAGAATGATGAATAATGAGGATCAATAAATGTCTGTGAACAAGGTGATGAAGTTAGATTAAGGTACCACTGTTGGATAAATGATTACTTGAATCAGAGAAAAACTTGTGGAAACAGGTAGAGGTTCAGAACTCAGATTCCTCTAATTTTTCAAGATACTCGGAATGTTTATTTATATTTGTAGAAAGAAATCAACCATTTTGTATTTATTTACCCTGATTTTGCCTTGCAATGTTCTTTTATTACCAGTATTTGTTACTCTTTTATGTAACTTCAGCAATGGTTAAAATTGAAGATATGGGACTTTGTTATCCAGGAGCACTGTGTACTTGCCTGGGGATAGGACCGATCCTCACCTCTCTAATGAACTGATAAAATGAACTGAAAGAAATGAGAGTTGAATTGCTCTCTGGTATCAACAATAACCCTTTCCCAACTGCATCCATTAACATGAGTAAATACTCTACAGATAATTGCTGACTGAGGAACTGTTTGAAATCAACAGATAAATACATAAACGTATTTGATAAGTTTTAAAATTTAAAGAATAAAGTGAAAAAACGAACAGGAATCTTGGTATAGTTAACCTAAAAAGCATATTAAAATGGCACCTTTGAACGTATGGCTGCGAACCCAAGGACTATGGAAAAAGCTCGAGCCTCGACAGAACATTTCGTCTGCGGCATGTTCTGTGATTGGTATTCCTTAAATTGTGTCAAACATGAACTGGAAAGTATGCTTGACCATCCAATTCACTGGGACCATGTTATTAATTAGGATAAAATGTTAAAAGTTTAACAGGGTTGCAACTTTCAACCCCATTATTACCATAATCTAGATACGACAGCTAAAACATGTCCCCTTTGAATGTGAAAACAGAGTTCCTCTTATTTTTCCTTAATTTTTAATATAACACTAGACATAATGATTCTCATCTGTAAACAATGATACATGAACAATATTTCCAAGGCTGATGATGGGACATGGGCCCTTAGCAGTTTCGCTGACTTAGGTGACTGCCAGAGCTTAAGTTAAACTTCTGTTTATTAGTCGCATGCAATAAACTTCCTAGAACTATTGATAAAAGTAGCCACCAATGAATTAAGTTATGATTTAATCGAAATTTGACTTGGATTATATTTAATCAATTAATTAAATTATGATCTAGTTGAAATTAGACTTGGATTGTATTTAAAAAATTAGACTTAAATCGAACCTCAAACGTAAGAATATCTGACTCAAAATTCGAACTTAAAATTTATATTAGCAAATAAATTTGAATTTTTAGAGTGTACTTAATAAACAAATGAGTTTCAACTTTCAATCCCTTGATCCAATTTTCAATTGAGTTGAAACTCAAACTTTTGCGCTAGCTATAATTTTTTTTTTTAATTTTATGTTTGCATCTTAAGGCTTGGGCTCCTAACCAGTCCAATTCTATAATCATCCCTGACTAACATTAGGGGATACTTGCTTAATGAGTTTGAGAAGATATTAATAGGTAAGAAATAAAAAACAACTGCTTGATAATATGTTATCATTAAATGAACAATATTTTTATATCTGAATTTGGGACATGACTCCGTACCCCAATTATAAGAGGAATGAAAGTTATTATAGTATTACGCTCAAGTGTCATAGACGTGACAAATCGTTGTCAAGCCTGTGAGTAGAGTGTCATGCTTGTGACATTTTTTTTCTTTTTCTTTTCTAGCAATTAAATATAATTAAATGAAACTAATTAAAATATAATTATTTATTTTTTCTCTTTTTAGCAATTAAATATAATTTATTAAAATATATTAAAATTTGATGTAAAACAAAAATTTAACAAATTTTATTTCTTTTTTTAGCAAAACAATATGATGATTAAACTGTATTTTGAAGACATTATTTAGCTGATGATATGTTGATGCAAGTAAATGCTAGAGCATTTTTTCTTCCAAATCTATTGGAAAGGAAATATCGTAATATACTTGATTTTAAACATTATGACATTATAAATGGGTACATAAATATACACCACGACACATCTCTTTGAATATTTTTAGTGAGCTTATCTATCACAACTAATGAGGAGTCTTGGTATAACTCACTATCCATAGAAAATTTTCTGTATCTCCTTCTATTATCCTTACTATGGCAAGTTAAAGGAACTCCCTTAACCTCTAAACACTTCCACCTGATTTCCTTAGGTAACTTGTCATATTCCTTCTATAAATCAATAAAACTAAGTGTAGATTACTTTGTCTTCCCTTGTAATATTCCATTAATCTTCTTAAGAAATATAAAGTTTTTATCGTGGACCTTCCTATCATGAAGCCAAATTGGTTCTTTGAGATAGGAGTATCATTTCTTACTCTCTTCTTAATTACTTTGTCTTTTGGCAATTATAACAGCATAATAGTACTTAGTGTTTCTGTCTCCCCAGGCTAGCCACTGACATCTTGACTATTGGTGATAATAAAATTCTTCTTAACAAAGGATTTGTTCAAGTTCATTACGTAAATATTCCTCCAGCTCCCAAAGAGAATCTGATTGCTCTTCTTCAAGTGTTTTTTGAATGCCCTCAATTCATGCCATGAGTCTCTTTTTGCGATGAAAATTATTGCCAAAAATAATAGAATTCCAATTCTATATTTTTTCGAAAGAATCCTGACCACATCACAAAAATCAGTCGTAATAGGATTCCAATTTTCTTCAACAATCTAGGCAAAGCATTCATGTGTCAACCAAGCTAACTAAAATCTGAATGGCCAAGGAGTAGGAGGTAGTTGAGTGCATTGTTTTAACGTCACAAGTAGCGGACGATGATTTGACTTGAGAAATGGAAGATGAGTAGCTTTAGTATCATGGAATGAAGATTTCCAAGAATTAGAGCAGAAAACTCGATCCAGTCTAGCGAGAATCTGTCCTCTCCTCCATGTGAACTTTGACCCGGAAAATCCAAGATTATGAGGTTGGCAACATTGTACACAGTCCCGAAACTGTGTATTAACTACTGGTTAGATTCTAGAACCTTCACGTTTGTCATTGATCTCTAACTTTGCATTGAAGTTCCCACTCAAAATCTACGGTTTAGAGATAACATTAGCAATTTTACGAAGATACTTCCATAAAAATTACTGTAAATAATAAGTAGGGCTAGCATAAATGGCGGTGAATTCGAAAGAAGTTTGCTCCCATTCAATATTAACATGAACAAATTAGCGGTGAGCTATCCGTATTCGAATACGCTCCAAGGCTATGAGGGGTGAACTCAACCCCCTTAGTCACGACGGCAACACCGCTAAAAAAGTTCGTATACATGAGCGCGAGGAAGACCCTCCTCCTTATCCTCCTCCTCTGCCTATTATTCTACCCAGCTATAGCGCAGCTGTCACAGGTCATCCAGTCCCAGATAAAGACGAGAGGGATTTAGAATGCCCTGAAGAGGATCCTGTTGAGATTGCAGAGGGTGATATTAACATGGTGCAAAGAGAATTTGGCATGGGAATAGAATTGTCCAATTCCTTTAAAGGCAACTAGATAAACAATGAGAGAAGGTCGTTGTTGTCAAGCTGCTAGGATGTCGAGTGGGTTTTAATATGCTCAAAAACTGACTGAACACAATGTGGAACTTGACTAGCCCCATGAAGATCGTCGATATTGATAATGACTTTTTCTTGATCAACTTTGTGAAAGAAGATGACTATATGAATGCTCTCACAAAGGGTCCTTGGGTGATATTAGGACATGTTCTTTCAGTCCAACCATGGAACCCAAACTTTCGTCCCTCTTCTAGCAAAATCTCTCATGTTATAGCTTGGTTCGTTTTCCAAAATTATCAGTAGCCCGTTATCATCCCTCTATCCTGAAAGCCCTTAGAAATTTGGTTGTACTTACAGTGAAGATAGATGGTAATACTTAACAATCTTAGCGTGGAAAGTTTTCGAGGGTGGCGATTGATATTGATATCAGCACCCCTCTTCATTCCATAGTCGAACTTGATGGCCAAATCATCAAAGTAGCATATGAAGGTTTGCCACATATTTGTTTCTCTCGTGGTCTTGTTGGCCATGGTGCTCTGGATTGTCCTACAAGGCCTAAAGTGTAGGAAAATCCCGGTGCGTACATCACATACACACGGTGCGGAAAAACAAAATTTTTTATTCCGGGACCTTCCCGAAAGCCAGGATCCATGTGTCTATATAACAAAGTCAAACCATAACGACCAAAGGAG
>JAOTBA010000203.1:25427959-25442486 GCA_025629845.1 Erythroxylum squamatum
T
The DNA here is from genome assembly GCA_025629845.1 of Erythroxylum squamatum. Taxonomy (NCBI): domain Eukaryota; kingdom Viridiplantae; phylum Streptophyta; class Magnoliopsida; order Malpighiales; family Erythroxylaceae; genus Erythroxylum; species Erythroxylum squamatum. The sequence continues at coordinate 25,427,961 of JAOTBA010000203.1, forward strand.
TCAAAGAATCCACTAAATATAGGAGGTATATTCACTGTCCATCATCAAGGTGCCACATCATCACAGAATAACCAAAAAGCTGCAGATGGAATTTTATAGGATTTCATTCTTATCACATTTATCTCATAGATTCCTTTTTAAGATTAAATAAGGAGGCAATAATTACATAGACTTTTAATAAAACACAAACTCCATCTTTTATATGTCTAATTTAAAAATGCTAAAATCAAATAAAGAATATATAAAATATATTCTAACAGTAAACACTCATGCCTAAGAGTGTTTACGTCTCCTCTTAATCTCTATTATTTATGTTGATCTTCGTATGGAATTGTCAGGTTGAAGGTAAGACCTTCAAGCCAATTCTAAAGAACTACGTTCAGATTTATAATCTTCTCCTTTTGTTTTGGTTGAGCTAAGAATTAGTGGGGTAGTCGTGCGCTGAAGGTTATTAGAAATTTGAGTTTTTTTTTTTTGGTTCTTTCAGAGTGGAAGCTGATGGATTCTTTAGAGGAATTTTCTATATAACCTGGAGCCCAAAAAAACCCACCACATTGTTGGTCTACGTAAATGGCCGAATTGCTGAAACCAAAGTTTCGGAAGACGACGTTAGATATGGTTGAACATGACGAGTGCATACGTAAACTCTTGCTCTAAATGCAAATGTCTTCAACCCCACGAGTTGGAACCTTGTTCTAGTCCGTTCAATGGCAGACTACGTTGTAACACATCACTTCTATTAAATAATGACACATAGCACCAAAACTTGGAAAATAAACTAATCCCAATAATGGATAGATCCGTCCGCAACCAAAACGAGTGGTCAAAAATTTGTAGATGTAAGCACACACGTCGTCCGACGGCTATTATCAAACAGAACTATTTGAATTTGTTCCTGTTCTCTTCTTTAACAACCTCACCGCTTGGTTGATTTGCATACTTTTTCTTGTCGTATTCAGATCCTCTCTCCATATAAAAGAAAAGTAGCAGTCTGGTCGTCCGAAAGAAAAGTAGCAGTCTTTTTGATCTGCAACTAAAGTCAAGGTTTTGAGTCTATTGACAATGGAGGCTCATTCTTCTAGCTCTATCTATTTCTCATCGTCTTCCTCTTCATTGCACTTAACAGAATACCCACAAGAGACAGCAAAGTCTTTCATGTCCTCACTGCATTCGATCCGTAAACCACAGGTTAAACCCTGGAAGAAACCGATCGCTCCATTGCCGCCAACACCACCTAGAGTGTACCAGGTGGACCCTGTGAACTTCCGGGACCTTGTCCAGAAACTCACAGGACCACAGGTGTCCCAGCGGCTCCACAACGTAGCTCCACCGCCACTCGATATCGCCGGCACAGTTGCATTGTCCGACAGAGTCACTCGGGCTGAGCCACTTCAGCTCGTCAAGACCTCGATGGCAAAATCATTACCGTTCGTTGCATTGAATCAGGACTTGGTCCTGTCTGAAAATGTTGTTGATTGCAAGGCATTGGATAGTGGAATTGGGTCGAGTTCATTCGAGTTGAAGCCGTCACCGTCCTCTCGTGATTGGTGTTCTTTTACTTTGCCGAGTCCTGGAACTCTTTCCAGTTTGGAGCAAAGCACAACTCTTTAGTTTATGCTTATACCCACTTTTTTTTTAAATTTCTTTTCTCCCAATATGGCCCGGTTTTGTCTGGTAGAACACTACAGTCAAGCATCAACTGATCACTGGTTAAGCCGCAAACAGTCATAGGATTAAGATCTAATACTAATAAATCCCAACGTCGCCCTGTTGGTTTCGAGTTTGTTAGAATAATATGAATGACTTTGCTCATTGTTCTATATTTGATATGAAAAATAAGCTTCTCAGTAACAACTAATGTTTCAAGGGACAAACTAAAATATTAAAAGAAAACAAAGGTCGTTACTTTCAGCTTGACCATGCAATTAGAAGCCTAAGAGTACTGTCAAGCATATAAGCAAAGGCTACCAAAACTGGAAAAGAGTCCAAATTTAAGATGAACTTTTACAGGCGAACAAGATCTTATACATTATACACATGGAGAGTGGCATGTCTTATATTTCAACGAAGCGTTCTGCATCACGATTAACACTGTACCGAGGCAGGCATAAAAAGAGCCAGGAATAGAGTAATACAAAATCGTGTTAGCATCACAGTTCAGACGCTGAGATACCCTTTTACAACGTGAAAATCATCGGCCATTCGCATTGATAAAGAACTCATTGATCCCAGTAGTTCCTTAGTTGAGACATATGTAGGAGAAGCTCATCTCTGCCCAAGCCAGTAATACTGCTAGTCATTATCCACGGGGGATACACTCGATAGTGTTGTCTGACTAACTCCTGAAAGTTCCTGATATTCTCGTCCGGCCTTTTCCCTTTTCCTCCCTTCATTTTGTCACATTTCGTAAACACAAAAGTCATTGATATCTGAAAAATAAGGTGGAAAATGCGGAATCAAGACTAGCACCAAAGACGTTTAAATCATCCGAGGAAAAAGTCCAAAAAGAGAGTAATATACATTGTTGCGTCCAAGCCAATTTGCACAATCTAGGTCAATCTTTTGGGGAGGAACACTAGCATCAATAAGAAGTAGGACAGCAACCAAGGTTTCTCTGTTTAAAAAGTAACCTTTTGTAAATGAGGACCAATCCATTCGAGCAGAATCTGAGGCCTTAGCAAAACTGTACACAGAGCCATTTAGAATTATCACATGGAATATGGTCTATCCTTCTAACTTGAAAAATATGTGGTTAACAAACTCAAATCAGATACTTCCATGGCATCAATCATTCCATAAATTAATCGGAGTTACTTCTAGTTGTATAAGCATCTAGTGTACTTAATGCGTAATGACCTAATCTAAGGTATGGCCTCAAGTTCCGTATAGGAAGTATGGTATTCCAATATTGGGCAATATCGTCTCAAATTCTCAAAGATTAATAGCTAGCTTTTGGGAATGGTTCTCATAATGTTAGAACAAGAATGATCCTATACAAACATAAGTAGGTACGCAAACTCCAACCAAAGTGGCTGCTTGATAAAAAACAATCATGTGGAACATAGTGTATTGGCTACCATTCTCTTTCATAGTTTAAACAAAACTGGCAAATTTTTGGAAGGAAATGGTTTTCTACAACCTCGTGTATGGCATGAAGAGAGATCTCTGTAAATACAACTAACATCCAATGTTTCAAATGATATCAAACATAGCCATGCATATTAAACACAGGCATTATTCACTAGGACAATGTTATGTGATCATCAGCTTGTTGAAGAAGACAATTCATGCATGTCGGATCATCAACTGGAAAGTGGATGCTGGTTGACAGATAAAAAGCCTGGAGAAATGAACTTAATAGTACCAACTTATTCCAATTCAACACAAATGCTGGAGAACTGGCGACTGCAAAAACAAATATGAAGTTCTTTACTTCATGTTGTACTTTCTAACTAACTCCAGCCATTCAAACTTATTGTACATGAGTAAACAAAAGCAACATTTAATTAATGCATTTCTTTTAATTTCAGCTATAACCAATAACCTCTTGTCTTTCAAGGAAACAGATACGGATATGGCCCAGGATCACATCTTTGGAGTCCTAAATCATCCCTGACATGCACGCAACATGCCAATTCATATAATTTTTCCTCTTTCTTCTCTTTTAATTCATCTCAATTCAGAGGTCTTTGCCATTTGGTTATACAATTGGGGAGAATCAATGAAATTTTGCTGAAAATTTACATAGAGTGACAGGAGACGTTGGCAATAGAAATTTTCACATGCTCATAAACCCTACATCTGGATGCAAACATAAAGATGTCAATCCTTTATCAAGGGATTTCCCTAAAAACAGATCACCACTCTAAAGACAATTAATGTTTCATTAAGTTCTCAAGTTCGATATTGATTAATAGAAACGCTTAGATGTTAACTAGAAACACAAACTAACTTCACTGAAGTAAACTATGAAAGCAGGATACTTCTTTAGGCTGTACATCCTGAAGAAACCCCCAACAGTTACAAGCAAGCTCCAAAATTTCAAGCATGTTAACAGACCAATTAAGAAACTCCAAATAGGCAGGAGAGAAAGCTAAGCCATCGTGTACTAGAATTTATATATAAAAAGGAAAAGGCAATGGCATACTTACCCATAACCGGGCAAATCCACAATATACCAGCTTTTATTGATCAAGAAATGATTTATCAACTGAGTCTTACCTGCCATAACATCACAACAGTGTTAGTCATTTGCACCTGAAAAAGGAACTAAATCAAATAAATGAAAAAAAGCAAAGGTTGCAACTTTCTAATAACTCAAGAACTAAATCAGTAAAGACCTGGTTTCTTAGACGTGAGGGCAACTTCTTTCTTTCGAACCAGAGCATTGATAAGTGAAGACTTGCCCACGTTAGAGCGACCCAGAATAGCAAACTCGGGTCTTTCATCTCTGGGACAGTCCTTGGCTCTCGCACTGCTCTTCACAAACTCCACTTCCTTAATCTGAACATGACCCGCATAAGGCCCCATAACAATGTTCGACCCGGGCAGTAACATCTCCTCCGTCACCTCCTCCGCTTCAATCCCCGGAGGCACAAAAGGCGGAGTCCGGAAAACCGGAGTCGTCGCTGGTTTGGCTGTATTCGAGGCCGAGACATGGCGGGTCCGGCTCGAGTTGGGCTTAGAAAACTCGAGAGTAGAAAACTGATGGGAGATAGTAAACGGAAGACGAGTTTTGAAAGGCTGGGACAAAGGAGGTGACGACAACAACGTGAATAGGCGGCTCCGAAGTAGCATAGCTGCCTGATGGTAGCTCAGCCTGAGAGATAAGCTTAGTTGAGGCAGGTTTCCAGAGGAAGCCAAACGACAAGCCATTTGATGTCCATATGAGCGGGAGCAAACGACATCGTATATGCTATGTACAACTTGCTTAAAAGAGACGAGAAGCCGGATAGGAAAGAAAGGAAGCCATGTCATGGCTAGCAAGGTCACTTGCCAACTCTCTCAAACTCGACGACGATGACGGCGACGGCGACGGCGACGCGGTCCCTGTTAATGTTGACACCGTCCAATCACCGTCAAAATCAGAAGGTGATCAGCATTCTGATTTGTCGTCCACGACTCCGCGTGGCTTCAAGGAAGACCTTTCCGAGCTCTCCAAAACCCTAACGCGCCAATTCTGGGGCGTTGCTTCCTTCCTTACTCCTCCGCCCGAGGATCACAAGCTCTCTGAGGAGTCCAATGAAGATGTTGATGAGGATCTGATTGCAGGAATGCGCAGCGATTTCGCGGAGATTGGAGGAAAATTCAAATCCGAAATCACGAAGCTTTCGAATAACAAGACTGTGTCGGAGATCACTAAGATCGCGTCGAACTTGCTGCAGTTTGGGTCGGAAGCCGACGAGGATTTGATTGGAAGTGTAGTCGGTGTGACAGAGGAGGTGGTTGCCTTCGCTAAGGATATTTCGACGCATCCAGGGACCTGGCTCGATTTTCCTCTCCCCGACGACCTTGATTTTGAGGGTAAATTTTAGAAAAGACCTTGAATGAGTTGAATTTTACTTCAATGTCGTACGTTTGTATTATTATATAGTTTGTTTATATTGGTGAATTAATGTTCCCATTTCAGATCTTGATATGTCCGATGCGCAACAAGAACATGCTTTGGCTGTTGAACGTCTCGCACCTAGACTAGGTGCCCTGAGGATTAAGCTTTGCTCGGGCTACATGAGTGAAAGCAGCTTTTGGAAGATTTACTTTGTACTTTTGCACCCCAGGCTCAGTAAAGAGGATGCCTTACTATTGTCAACTCCCCAAGTATGTTGCATTAGTTAGTCATCTCAGATTTTTCTGTGTAGCTACCAATTTTTGAATCCTCTTCAGATGGGTATTCTCTTGTTGGGACTGTTGATGAAACAATTAGTAACTAGCAATTAGGTTTAGCATTCCTCAAGACTCACATGGGCACAGGAGAAACAGATATAATTATCGGCCAAAGACATCCTTTTTAAGTAAAGACAGAGACTTACATTACATAGTCTGAATATGCACAAATTAAGTGTCTCTTTTCGCTATGGTGACATTACTTTGCTTGCTTCTTGGTATTTGAGGTTTATAAAATGAGTGGAAGGCTTTAAATGGAATGAGATTATAACTCTGATCGTTAGAATTTGTTAGAATAGTTTAGCATGGGAATTCTTGTAGGTTTTAAACTGCTGATAACATCTAATCTCTATCTGCTCTATGGTTTGGGTCATTTTCTGTTTGTCCTCATGCTTATATCCATCTCTTTACCGAACTTGAGTGGGTTGGGAAATTGTGTTATTGTGTAATGTAAGAGCTAAAGTTCAAAGGCATATGATAGTCATTTCATACTGTTTATTGTAATTTACTTTCAGGCAATTTTTTGAAGTTAGAAACTTTGACTGCCTTAGATACGTATTGTTCTATATGTCCAATGTATGGAACTCTTTAATAATGGAGTCATGAGTCATGCTTATAAAAGAAGCTCCCCCTTTATTTTGATTGATTACGTTGCTAAGCAGCAGTCTGATCTTGATCTTGTGATGCAGATAATGGAAGCAAGAGCAATGTTGTCATATGAACGGCAGAAACGAAAACCCGACTTGTCACTTACAGATACTTCCACGTCGAAAGAAGTTTCTGATTTATACCATGAAGAGTCTCTATCTGTGCCCAGTTGTGTTGATTCTGAATCTCTGCCGCTCAGGGCAGTTTGCAGTGAAGTAATACCTTCTGTCATTGCGACTAAGGCATCTGGCAGTGAAGCAGTCTCTTCCAATGCTGCTAAGGAAATAGAAACTGATAAGCATCCTGTCCAAAGTATGGAAATACAAATTATTGACAAGGCTGTGGTTGAGGAACAGCGATGTAATCAGGCTTCGCAGCAACAATTTCCATCATCTTCCTCTTCTAGGATTTTGGATGAGAAATTTGAGGATGATGGTGATGATTGGTTGAAAGATGAAATTTCAGAAACTGTTGGTGCCAATGATACTATGGTATCACTCAACAATGATGAGGATGTCTCATTCAGTGATCTTGAAGATGATGATGGTGATGTGCCTGTTACTTACAAGAAAGTAAGTTCTAGTTCTGATACCTCCATAAAAGATTCCCGTGATTGGGTTCAACTGGGCAGAAGTTCTGATGACTTAGTTAAGGACATTAAACCTGTTAGCGTCAAACATGTTGGGTCTGAGCAGGTAAGTGCTCACTACTCTGATTCCAAGGAATCTAATGATTGGCTTGATGTTCATGAGGTGAGTGTGATTTGATGATGCCATAAAAGTGTAAGAGCTTAATCCCATCTTGCTTGTACCTTATTGTAAATAGGTTGCATATGGTTTCTTTAGTTTGATTTAGGCTTGGGAACCTTATGTTTGTACATAAATCTGTTTGTAAATTGGATGATAATGTGGGCATGAAATATGCCTACAACAGTTTAACGACTTCGTCACCATTCCATTAATGTGCTGTTTTCATGTAATCTGTGAATTATTATATCAACTTATGCAAGTTATACATTTAATTACTATCAGTTTTTAACATTCAAAAGTTTGACACATCCAATTATAGAAAAACTGAATCATATTTACAACTCAAAATTGGAATCTAACCATGTATTGGAGGATTGTGATTATTGCCTGTAATTTAGCACTCAGTTTAGTGATAAGTTTTTGCACCTCTGTAGCATGATACATATACAACTGAAACTTAAGAGCTTACATGCTTACTTAATGTTATTTCAATTCCCATTATACAACTAGGAACATATTTCACTTCTTAAGGCAGAATGCTGTAGATACTGTATATTGAAAAGTTGCTAATGCCAAGAAAATTGCAGTGAGGAGAATTTTATGTAGTTTGGCATTTTAAGTTTTCCCGACAGTTAAGTACTCTTAACATTTTAAGTTTTCCCGACAGTTAAGTACTCTTAACCCTGTTGGCTTAGGTTTGATATGCAATTTAAGCAGGCGTGAAGTCAAACGTCACTGGGGGTCATTGGTAATACACGATTCACAGGAGGTGTTTGCTCATCGGATGGTGTCTCTTTAGTGCCGTTACTCGGTTCTAATTTTTGCCACCAATTTTGACTTAATCTAGTGAACATAGTTTCTCAGGAATTTTACTTCTGTTGATTGGAGATTTTAACGCTAAACAACAGGCTGAGTAGATTGATGATCTTGCAAGTGTACAGCCTAACCAACCGATAAAACGTAAACTACTGATTTTACTTCCCTGAAGCACCTATTTACAGCAAGGGTCAAGTTCAGTGAACAGTTCGTGAGTTGGGAATTTTATGATCTAATGGAGCCGAAATTGCTAGAAAGCCTCTCCAATTTAGACCACAGAAGTGTTCCAATCCAGAATCTAGGCTTATCTTCATCTACACTGCTAATGCTAGTACTCTTTTTGGGAGTTTTAGGTGTCCAACCAGGGGATCTGTTCACTACAAGAACAGATCCCCCAATCTCCTTCCTTACCAATTCCACCGTTTGTTGACTAACTTCGTACCCTGAAGCATCTGTAACATAGAATGAACCAACTGCCTTATCACCGTGACTACCAATCTCAGCTCTGGATATCGATAACCCATTTTCCCGAAACACACGAGTGACGTCTGAGAGAAGTCCTATTCGATTCTTTGTGCAAACATCCAACCTCAATCCCTGCAAAAACATATGCATCAGCTAACACATTTAATGGTGACAAACACTAAGGATTGAATGTACCCACATGAGATACTCTTCTTTGAATAGCTGCAATCAAACACTGTGTTAACTTCCTTCTCTCGCACTCTGTGTCCAAGGTACATCCGTCTTTCTGCCGAATGAAATATTCCTGCAGCACCAGTCGTTTAGAGAAGAATGAAACTCCACCAGAATCTTAATATTTAAGAGCTTACCTGATCAGCTATGGCGCCTTTGGAACTAACAGCTGCATGGAAAACAACGTACTGCATGTCGGTCAGAACACACAAAGTATCGAACAAGAGCTTTGGTCGGTCTCTGCTGCTCATGTTAACCACCGAGTAACCTTTTTCCTTGCAAGACTCTATGGACACATGAATTTTGGTGCAACTGTTCCGGTGTGCAGCACCGCGACCTGTGCATCCCTGACACGGCTCGTAGTCGACGGCGGAATACATCAGCTGGTGAAGCCGGCGTTCGGTGTGAGTCCTGCCAGCGGCTGGTGCAGTGAGCCTCACGCTCTTCCGTTCTCCAATGGCATGATGGGCCTGAACCACATGCTCCAACTGTTCTTGCACTTGGGCAAGTCTTTTAGGGTCAGAAATTGGGCCACCACGGAAACCATCCTCCACGTAGATAATGCCTGCCGTTCGGGTGTTGTGGGTCCACGCTGCCGCTGCCGTGACGTGGCATTCCAACTCAGCGAGCACCGCCGATATCTCCGACAGAAGGCCTGGTCTGTCTGTCCCTGTTATCTCCAAGGCCGTGTGCTCGGTCGACACATGCCTTGGCTTCACTTGTCTCTTGATGCCACATGTTTCTATTTCCTTTGATGCCCCTCCTCTTCTATTTGCACACAGTGCCTGTAAATAAAAATTTTAAAAATCATAAATTGTTTTTTTGGTAATAATTTAAAACAATAATGACATATTTAGTTGAGTGGAATAGTTATTTTATTACTGATGTATTTTTGATGAATAGTTATTTCTTTATTTGGTTAAAAAATAACATACAAAATAACTAATTTCAAGTTTAGTTATTCTTACACTTTCAAGAATAAATAAAGATACCTCCTCATGTCTTTACCTATTCTGTGAAACGCAAAATAGGTAAAGACAACCTTTCTCCCTATTATTATTGTTATTATTATTATTATTATTATTGTTATGGTTATTATCAATAATTTATTATTATTATTATTATTAATTAATAATAATAAGAAGAAGAAGAAAATTAATAATAATAATATAATAAGAAATTAATAATAATAAAATAAAATAAAATATTAATATTAATAATAAGAAAATTAATAATAATGTTAGTGGAGACTATAAAAAATATTTTGGTCTTTTTGTTAGTTATTCCTTTGTTATCTCAAATTTATATTTTCAAACCAAACATTGACATACATCATCATTAAAAATTTTTAAGAATAAACCAAACTAATTAATATTCTTTCCATTCTATTCCTCATCTATCTATTCCTAAATATATTATATTAATAAGAATAACTATTACATTCCTTATCGATTATAGCATGTGAACCAAACGCCCGTAAGTGTATAATTTAGAATTAGTTAAAATAACTCAATTATTAAATCAAACTCTTTGAAACAATTAATTGCCAACCATTGAACTGAATTATGATCAATCTCCTTCCTCTTTGCCTACGCGCATATTCTCAGAAGTCTAATTCAGTTATATGTCCAGTAAATGGATACGCATGGAGAGAGAGAGACCTGTTGAATGTAAAGTATGAGGCTTTCGTCAGTAAGCTTGTTGCCAAGTTGATCTGTCACGTGGAACACTGCCACAAGAACAAACCCACATGAATAAGGCACAGCAGCAATTCTAATGGATGACTCATAAAAGTTACTTAAATTGTTATAAAGAACAGAACACAACCCAGATGAAAGCAAGTGCCGTTCATATTGAAAAAGAAGAAGAGTTCGATATGGAGGATGATGCAAGCATGACGTGGAGACTTACCATCCATGAACCATCCTCCATCAGAGGAAATATATGATTTTGATATGACAAGGTCGAGATCTGTCAAAACTTGAACCATCGCTAGTAAAATCCCGTGCTTGTTTGCACTATCAACCTGCCATCACCACGAGAACCAAATTCATTAGATGTAGACCATTCAAAAGATTTCATCGTTCTGGATTCTGGTCATGGAAAAGCACTGATAATAAGACCAACTTTGCACGTGTATTTCCCTGAATATTAGGTCTACTTTAGCTCGACCCTTCTAGTTTCTAGGGGTTTTACCGGTACAACTAGATTACATCATTCATCGTTTTGGGTGGCAGCAAAGGAGTTGATCCCAAAAAGCGAACTAACTTAGTTATGCAGCAACATACATGGATGGGGAACTCAGTCTTCTAACTTACACATGTTTGATTGTCTTTTGTCATGCACAAAACTGCTTTAAAGCAAAAGGAAACTTGGATGATGACATTAAAAGTCTTCTTCTTCTTCTTCCTTTTGCTTCATCTTTCCCTTTCCTTTCCCTATATTCACTTCTAGTGGCCCTCCACTCGGTGGGTCAGAGAAACCGCCTACCTCAACCTCTGACACTTTTCATCTTTTTCTCTAGATTGAAAGGAACCATCCTAATTACTAAATTATGTGCTAATAATAGATAGTTAACACATCATTATTGAATTAACACGTCATATGATTATGGAACGTCACTGCACATTAGTATTGCAGAATCCTTAATCTCTTCCAGTATAGATAACCTTGGATTGGATATTAGTTCAATAATCATAGCTATGGTGAGTGGAATCTCCAACATGTGGAGACTTACTGTCTTCTGAGATTATTTAAACCCAAAAGTAGAAAAGCAAAAAGCTTTTTAAACCATGTTTATCATCTGCAAACAGGGTGGTTTCATTAGAATATGGTTCCAATATAATTAATAATCATGTCCACTATATCATATAATATTAGATCTCACCTTCACAAGTGTGCAGTCTTGGCATACGTCGTTATCAATACAAACTCTGCAAAACCAAAACCAGCAAAAAGCTAAACCATCGACATCTAGTTCATAAATTCCATCACCACAGACCATTATCAGAAGCACCGTTAAGCTATGAATCGCTAGCTATAGCTTAAGACTTGAAGTATACGAATTATCACCTGGGAGGATAAATTCTTTCAATGAGTGATTCGTATTCAGGATCAATATAAGGCTGGTACGCCATCTCCATCATCTTTATCAGTTGTTCTTTAAGTTCTGATTCATCAGGAGAATAGAGCTAGCCTTGAAGAATCGTCCCCGAATATATGATCTTTCCTTTAGAATTTACTCAAACATAGAATATGGAAAGAAGCTAAGTGTTATTTTGCTGAACATAGGAAGAGGGTAAGCGAACAGAATCGTTCTTGTGGATTCAATGAAGAACATAAACGATCTTGAATTGAGTTAATTATATGAAGATAAACGAAAAAACACGTTCTTGAATCAGTCTTTTGGTTGAGATGAGACAAAGAAACGTGTAGCTGGCCTATAAAACTGCTACATAAACAGATTGGTTTAAGAGAGTACTCTAACCAGGAGAATGATCGTAAAGAAAGCTAACAATATTTGAGAAGAAATCAAACAAGAACACTCAATGCTCTCGATAGAAAAACAAATGATCATTCAAAACACACAAAAGTAGAGAAATTGAAACAAACAATTCAGGGATACGCACGTAGGCTACTAGTGGGTTAGAAGCAAGTAGATGATCACCAATGAAAAGATGAAAATACCTGGTGTGGTGTGAGAGTGTATATGAATATCACTATATTGTTCCCAGAACGAAGCTGAGATGGCGCAAAAGAAGATTGATGGTGTATGTGAGAAATTGTGGCAAAGGCATGAGGGACCTCACAGTCAGAGGGGAGGCTCAAAGTGTGTTTTGGCTAATTATAGATCATTTTCTTGGTATAGAGAATTATATAGAGCCGAAACAGAAGGAGAGTCAATATAACAGAAACTCTACCCAAACTTGGAAGCCCCAGACCCCACTTCTGGTTTTGTTGTTTGTTTGTTTTAATAAATTTTTATTTACTTGGCTAATAATATAATGTTTTTTTATTTTTTTTAAAAAGCGTTTTTGCGTATATTACACTGAACTCGAGTTCTTTTTTTTTTTTATTATTATGTCTCTTTTCTTTGCGAAATTCTCTCTTTTTCTGTGCATTTACAACGTGTTTGTACAGTGTCATGTGGTTACATCGTAAGAGGATTGTGACTTTCACTGGGTGTTTGCCACGTCAAGTGTCTGATTACACGTGGCAGTTGACTTGCTGCGGCTCGGTCTTGGAATCAGCTAGACGTGTTTCTTTCAATTAATTTTAACTAATTATTGGAATTATGATAAAGAGAAGCATAATTACTAATTAGGGGGTTTTGCTGAATCAAGAATCAACACCAGTTGAACCGGCTTGAAGGGTTACATTAACTGTAGTTAGTAGTTTCAGTTGGATGATACCTAAGTGCTGATTTGGCCACGGAACCTGTCTGAATTGAAAAACCTGTAAGTGGGTGTGTTCTCAATTAGTTGTATCCAAGTTATGCTGTTAAAAGTTGGATGAATTTGGATGTTAGCACACACTTTGGCCTTTTGACATGGAAGAAGCCAACAAGTAATACAAAATTGTCCAGAGAGTAACGTGACAATATGAGGGCTTAGAGCCTATTCTGTTTATGCTCCATGGCTGGTCATGCTAGGATTAAATTGGTAAGATATATAACATTTTATTTTTGATTTACTCAATATTTTAAAAATCAGACTGAAATTTAAACCGATAAGGCAAGAGGTTTAAAATTAAAAAGATTCAATTGATCGTCATAAATCAGCTAAAGATTAACTAGAATTAAAGAATTTAAAATATGATTGAAAAAGATTATTTCGAAGAATTTAAAGTTTAATTGAAAAATAAACTTTTGGCTCAGTAGCCAAATAACTCTCTTATTTATAATTATGAATTCATTAACTTTTACTTGATCATTTTGTGACTGAATATCATATTGATAAAATTAAAATTTAATATTATTGACAATGATTCTAAGTTTAAAAATAAATTTAACTAACAACAACATCAAATCCTTACCATAAATTTTGAAACTGTAAACTCAAAATTAATTAATAGTACATAGATCCATATTTTTTATTTTTCTCTTTTAAATTATATGATTTGAAAATTTTATACTATGACACAAAATTTTAAAATTGTTGTAATGTAAAGTTTGTAATATAATGATATATAATTCTTATAGAAAAAGCAATGAACAATGATATATGATAAGTAATATAATATAGTGATACACGGTTAGTAATACAAGATTTTAATTAGAACTTTAACAATTCTTATAGACAAAATAATAAACAAAGAAAAAAGATAATGAAGTTCATGCCTATTCCATCAAAAAGAAAAAGATATAATTATTTTTCTAGATTTCAAGTGACATGAGACTCGGTAGATAAGATAAAGGAATTTTCTATGTCTAGATTCTCAAGAAGGCTCCTAGCATGTTGCAAGACATCAATTGAAACAGACAAAGATCTTCGCCCAAAAGTTGATTTATTAACACCCTCTTCCAACAACTTCTTCACTTTAACTAAATTAGTAGAAGATACATTGAATGATTTTCCAAATGCAGTATGAAACAGTGAATTTTAGATGAACCGCACGTACCATGTGTTTCACCTAAGGAATAATAAGTATAGAACAATCAGAGACGTAGCTATGCATAGACTTGGGGGGTCACTGGGCCCCCCAAGTTTTTTTAAAAAAATTATTTTTAATATAT
>JAOTBA010000203.1:25465121-25484607 GCA_025629845.1 Erythroxylum squamatum
TCAGTTTTGGAATGGACAAAAATTTCTGTCCTCGTCATCAGCGGACGGAACAAAAATTTATGTCATCGGTAAATAAACAGGCCCAAAGATAAAACTTTTGTGTTCTCGTCATCCGTCCTCGCGTTCGAGGACGCTAATCAAACGCTACCTAAATGACATCGTATACCGGACAATGAATGACATTAAATGAATGCATTGTCGGATTGCTCATAAATAGTGTCGGATTGCTCATAAATAGTTAGGACCACTATAGTAGTATATATATATAAATATAATGAGTGTTCTTTTCTTCCACAAATTTTGAGGACACAAGTTCTAATGATTGTACTTGCTTTCACTTGTATCCATTCCATTCCTATAGCTGTGATAACAAGCAGTCTCACTTTTTTTTATTGTATCGTGAACTAAATTCCAGCGAAATTAATTATGAATTATTTTTAATAACATATAATAACAAATTTAAAAACAAATATTTATTATTACAAGCACTATTTCATAACCAAAATTGTTAGATTAACAATACTAAAATAAAATCAATATTTGCCAATATTTCAAAAAAATTTAGTTATTTTTTTTGTCTTTAATCCATATTTCGATAATATTTTAATTATTTTATAATTTTGTCATCTAATATAATCAAATAGTGTTAAATCAATATTGAAAATCACTTTTAAGTTGATAAGAGAGCACTCGTTTATTTAATTTACAAACCTGGATTTCAACAATTCGTATTTGAATCGAATATAGCAATATGTATGTTTATACTCAAGCATTTCAATATGAATCTTTTTTTTTTTTTTTGGATTCGAGGAAACCCACAGGCGGGTCAAGCGGGCTCACCTCTCAGAGGGCCAAGTGGCTACACTCCAACAGAGGGCCAAGCGGCTACACTCCATTACAGAGGGCCTCACTAGTTCTCCACCCATAGGTAAAACTCCGGCTGTCCCAGACTCTTACAAGAGGGGCTAGCAAGAAATCGAACCTGGGACCTAACCGAAGCCAAGCCCTGCTCTCAACCATCTAAACAAAAAAAATATTTTCAATATGTATCAGTATGACAAATCTGAAATAAAAAACATAAATGTCAAAGTAATTCTTACCACGAGCAAGTATAAATAGTATATAGTGTAAAGCATTAAACTTAACATATTTTTAAACTTGATAAGAGTAAAATACTTTGAATAGTTCATATAATCGACACATTTAGCGTCTAAGAGCATCTTTATATGATCACATTTGATTAATATTTTTAAAATTTGAACTGAAAGTTAAACCGATAAAATAAAAAATTTAAAGTTTCAAAAGTTCAACTAAAATTAGACAATTATAAAATCAAATAAAATTTAAAATATAATTGAAATAAATTATTTTTACCTATAAAAAATTTGAAATTTAATTTAAAAAAGAAATTGTTAAATAAAAATTATTTGATTTATTTTAGTTTATAACAACTTATTAATTTACAAAAATTTATCGATTAATTAATAAATTGATCGATTTTTAATAATAAAAATTATTTAAATGAATTGAAAAAAATTAAAAGTTAAATTAAAAAATAGACAATTTTATATTTTGTTTTTTAAACCAAATTTTAATCATTACATTTGAGTGACGTGCATATGCTCACAAACAAATGGACACAACCCGCCTAACTATATGCACTGTTACTGCTTGATAGGGTTTTTTTAAAAGAAAAGATATTCTCCTTCTTAAACTATATTCTTCCAGCTCAGTGTTCACGTGGATTACGTAGCTAAAAAGATTTTATTCTCTTACAAAATCAGACATATTCTGCAATGAAAAGTAAAAAGATAAAGAGTCTGTGTTTTCTTTTAAAATTATATTAATTATCCCTTTTATAATATCAATAATTCCTGCCCATTTTTCACGTTCCACCAACTCTCTCCAACTTCCATTAAACCAAATAATAGAAAATTGAATAAATTACTTATTGTATAATAAAGTTAGGAGCTGTTTGTTTCCTTTTATTTTGGGTTTTTTGATGTTTTTTGTAAAATTAGAAGTAGACGCTGAGAAAATGTTTGGTCAAACTTGTTTTTATTTTTATTATTGTATAATAAAGTTAGGAGCTGTTTGTTTCCTTTTATTTTGGGTTTTTTGATGTTTTTTTGTAAAATTAGAAGTAGACGCTGAGAAAATGTTTGGTCAAACTTGTTTTTATTTTTATAAAAACAACAACCATTTTATGAAAATATAAAAATCAGGTTTTTGTGCATTTTTAAAACAGTTTTTTTTTTTGTTTCACAAAAACAAATCATTCTCACTCTGCGCCGATTTCGTCTTCTGCGGTGTTGCGATTTCTTCAAGTTTGTTTTTGTATCTGTTGCTGTTGAGTTTGGCTCCTTTGTTGTCCCATATTGGTTGGAGACAACAATTAAGGCAAAGCTCTTGCCTATATAAGGAGATTGCTACCTCCTTAGTTAGTACACCAATACAAAGTCAAAGATTTGTATGACAAATTTGACTCTAGTTAAATTACTCTTTTGAGGTGAGAGTTGGAGAGTTTGTCTTGGGTATTTCTTTGTGGGTATGTTGGTATATTAGGGGATTGGGTGAGAAGAAAAATTGTGTGATTGTAAAAAATTTTCACATAGTGGATTTTCTTCTCGGTACCCGTGGTTTTTCTCTGGTTTGGGAGTTTCCACGTAAATTCTCTTATGTAGTTATTTTCTAATATTTTTTCTATCAAATATTCTTGGGTGTGGGTTTGGGAGGTCTAAATTCTCAACAATTGGTATCAGAGCCAAGGTGTGTTTTTGTTGAAAATTCTGAGTATGTTCTGTGGTCGCAGTTTTGACTGATCTTCCACATCAGAAAAGATTTTTTTAAGAAAGGTTCATTTGATGCGGTGGAGCTTTGGTGTGGTAGTGTGAAAGTGCATGTCTGGGAAAAGTTCTGGCTAAGGAAAGACTTGGTATTTAAGTGTGTCCGTTGTGATCCACCTCTCTTTCCTAGGAACTTTCCTGGTGTACTATTCATTTCTACGGTAAAATTCATCAAAGCGGAAGAGCACAGAAAAATGTCAGAAAATATGGCTTCGAAAAATTGTCCGAGAGATGGAGCGGGTTCGGCAAAAAACTCTGGGTCAGTTAATGGAGAGACTGACAATGTCGCTAGCATTGTGTCCATGGATGATGATCTTGCTCTCTAAAAAGGAGGGCATGTACATCCTCATGGCATGCCGCTAATCCTAAAGTTGCCATGATAGAGGATGCGTTACTGTTAGCGGGTCCACAAGTTTGCACACAGGCATTAGTTTGGCATTAATGCAAGGTGTATGGTGGAATTTATTTTGATGACTGATGAACTTCCAGGAAAGCCAAACATGGGAGTTGCACCATAACTTTTCAGTAGGGTTATTTTCGACATGTGCTGAGTAAAAGGCTTAGAATTGGTTTATTCTGAGTGGGTATGCTTTAATGGTGGAGCATGATGCTATAAAGCATGATAATTCTCTATATTGAGAGTTATGTTATTTTCAGGAGATCTTCATTGAGGTGGAGTGTGGTTGTGGGATCAACCAAAGTCGCCAAGGTGGGGATTGTGGAGTTTGGCTCCTTTGTTGCCTCATATTAGTTGGGGACAACAATTGAGGCAAGATTCTTACCTATATAAGGAGGTTGCTACCTCCTTGTTAAATGCACCAAATCAAAGTCAATGATTTGTATGACAAATTTGACTCTAGTTAAATTCCTCTTTTGAGGTGAGAGTCGGAGAGTTTGTCTTGGGTATTTCTTTGTGGGTGCATTGGTGTATTAGGGGATTGGGTGAGAGAAAAAATTGTGTGATTGTAAGAATTTTTCACATAGTGAATTTTCTTCTTGTTGCCCGTGGTTTTTCTCCAGTTTGGAAATTTCCACGTAAATTATCTTGTGTTATTATTTTCTGATACTTTTGTCTATTAAATATTCTTGGGTGTGGATTTGGGAGGTCTAAATTCCTAACCGGATTAATATTGAATTTAGTTTTAGTATAATATGGTAATGGTACCGATAAATACAGGATATTATTTTAGATAATTATGTCATAATTATATCTTAAGAAATCGTAATAATATAAAAAATACATCTTTATTTTTATTAATATTATTTTCAAATGATTTTTATAAATTAAAATAAATTTAATTTCAAATATTATCTTTACATATTTTAAAAATTATTATATGTATATATGAAAAATATTTATTATCAATATAAAATATATTAAATTATTAAATTATTAAATATGATTATATTAAATTAATATATTTAATCATGTGAACTATAATCACTCCGTATAAATCTAATGATATAAAAATTTATTTAATACTTTCTTATTTGTATTTTTAATGTTTATTAAATAAATTATAGACAATTTTATCATATTTTTCTTTATGTATGAGTAATTATTATTTTATATAGGAGAAATTTTAATTTTTTAATTTAGTCCTAAATTTTTTAAAATTTATAATTCTAAATGTATTTTATTGCTATTCTAGGCACTGATCGGTACCGGACGATACTAATTGAAAGATTCGATATCGACCTATATGAGAGTTCTGTGTAAAACTTTTTTGTTTGGTAGTAATTTTTTATTCAACAGTCGATATTCGACTAATGTAGATCGATATTCTAAACAATGACTGAAGCTTAATTGCTAAGAAGGCATCATTAGTTTCGCGAATTTTCCGAATGTCAAGACCCCTCATCTCTTTTGGTTTACAAACTTTCTCTCAGTTAACTAAGTGAATCCGCTTTTTGCCATGAGACGAGCCCCACATAAATTGTCGCATTAACTTATCCAGTGCATCAGAAAGATTATGGGGCAGCCTAACTGTTTGCATAGTATAACTGGGAAGGGTTGTTAAGACTGATTGAGCTAAAGTGATGCGTCCTGCAAAGGACAAAAGTTTGGCTGACCAGCCTGATAAGCGTTGGTGAACCTTGTCAAGAATGTATTGATAGGTTCTTTTGTTCACTCTTTCGTGCAGAAGCGAAACTCCAAGATAACATGAGAGGTCCTTCGTCTGTTTGAAACCCCGCGCGCTGCTTAAATAGTGAGTCGTCGAAGGAGGAATATTTTTGGAATAATAGCACCTAGATTTATCTTGGCTGACGCGTTGTCCTGAAGCAGCACATAAAGAATTTAAAGTATCCCAAATTATGTCCACTTGATCAATAGAAGCTGCAGAGAAAAAGATGAGATCGTCAGCGAAGAACAAGTGAGAAATAGGCGGGCCATTATCTTAATTTAATAGGCTGTCGTCGGCCTTGTGTCACTGCTTGAGTAATTGATTGTCCTAGACGTTCCATACACTGGACAAAGAGGTAAGGCGATATGGGATCACCCTGTTGAATACCTCTGAAGGGACTAAATGCCTCGCTAAGTTCACCATTCCAACTTACTTGTAGGGAAACCAAGGAAATGCACTTCATAATGAGATTAATCAATGACTCGGGAATTCCTACGTCGAATAAGGTGTCTTGAATGAAATCCCATGACAACCTATCATAAACTTTCTCAAGATCCACCTTTATAGTCATTATGCTTTTTTGACCCGTTTTCCTTTTCATGGTGTGGATGACTTCTTGGACGATAATAATATTATCCGTAATTAAGCGCCCTGGGATAAAACTGCATTGAGTTGGAGCTACCAGGTCTTTAAGGTTTAAGCCTATTAACAATGATTTTAGTAATGGCTTTGTAGATCACAGAGCATAAAGCAATTGACCTGAATTGCATAATCGAAGTGGGAGACGGAATCTTCGGTATAAGAACCATAATGGTGCGGTTAAAATCAGATTCCCAAGCTTTATGTCAAAAAATTTACTAGAATAATAAAGTCAGAGCAGGGCCAACAATGTCCCATTGGGATTGGTAGAATAAAGCGGATAACCCATCAAATCCTGGTGCCCTATTAGGAACTATATTGAAAAAAGCCGTCTTGATTTCTTCAAGATGGAGTGGACGGTCCAAATCAGCTATAGCTTGGGGGAGTAGGGGGGAAACTAACTATGGATCTGCAGGGCAGTAGGATGCTGGCTATCAGTCGTATAAATATTCTCGAGGAAATTCTGTGCTATACTTCTAATGCTCGTTGGATCTGAAATCACATGCCCATTTTCATCTTAATCATCGCGTGCCGTTGTTTGGCCATGGTGATTGCATAATAGTATTTGACATTTTTGTCATCCTGGCCTAACCACTAGCTCCTGAAGCGTTGATGCCAGTAGAATTCTTCTTAGCAGAGGACCTGTTCCAATTCAAACCGTAGATGTTCCTCGAGCCCTCGAAAAGAGATCGAGTCTTCGACTTCTAATTTTTTTTGAATCCCTTCAAGTCTTGCCACGAGTCTCTTTGTCCGGTGATATTTATTCATACGTACTTCCGCAAACATGCTGACATAATTAAACAAAACAAAGTTAGAAACGTTACCACGGAAAGCTCCAAACCCAAATACACACTTCCACAAACATGCAGACAAAATTAAATAAACAAAGTTAGAAACGTTACCACGGAAAGCTCCAAACCCAACACTATGTAATAACCACTCTTTTTTTTCGCAAGTCATCCTCTATTCCACCGGTCCTCGAACCTATGACATTGTTAGATGTAGATACTGCATCAATACCAACATGACACAGGGATTGCCGGCATGTAATAACCACTTAATCCTTATCTTTGGGTGATAATTGACATGTCAAGTCAAGCTCGAACATATGTACGAAATCGTCGAATCGACTTCTGCATTAACTATCTCGTAAAGGCAAAGTTTCTGAACAGCGTGCACCTTGGCGCAATCATCATCATATATATCCAATGAAAAGTCGTCCCTAATACTAGTAATAGGGCAAGTAGGTTTCAATTAATAGGATGCTACTAGAATATATATTGACTAAAAACCATTTCATCAATTAACTCCGTGTTAATTTCTCTCTTTTCCCACAGAATGTTGTCTCCCTTTTCTAAATCCGGCTGATGAATTTGGAAACAGTTATAGTCTAGAATGCACTAGAAGAAGGTCTTCAGCATTCTTTCACTTGTCTCGATATTGTGCTATTGAGGCTTGATTAGGTCACGATGACATATGTGCATATACAACTAGTATTAGATAAATCACCAGTTGACTTTGATTATCGAGATGTGTAGATATGTGTTCATATGGACCATTCAACAATCTCTTGCATCCATTCGTAACCAGTTAGTGTCAGAATAACGAATGAGCTTGTGGAATGTGGATGTCTAGCCACCCAATGATGGCAGTTTGTATTGAATTCATAATTCACATTGATTAAATAGACATACACTGCCTTACTGAAGGGTTTTCTTTCACCTATCATCCCAGCAAAAATAAAATATGTCATTTTTTTGGGTGTGATTTTAAGTATTTAAACATTTTTATTTACTTTGAGCTATTTAAAAATATTATTGTAAAATCTAAAATTATAGTATTATATTAAACTTGTGTCAATTTATTCGATATAAATTAATTGTTACTCACATAAAAGCATTTATATAACTATCGTAACTTAATCATATCATTACAAATTTAATATATTAATTTGACAAATATTTAATAAAACTTTTATTTTAAAATTTATAACACTACAATACATTCTTAAATATTTTAACAGAATAAAGATACTTTAAAACGAATTAAACAATAGACAATATCCACTTCTTTTACCTACCCACTATTTGTCGAATGGGTGCAAACTTACATCATTGACATTGCCAGAGTGGGTTGGTGATGGATGTTGGTGAAGAATCAACATCGATCTAATGCTCTTAAGTAATTCTGTGTACTAGAATCCATTTTTTTAATAATATTTAATCCTTAAACAAACCGAATTTGGAATCACGTGGTCAAGACATTATGTATATGTTTTTTTTTTCCGAATTCAATAAGACAATCACATAATGTGAAACTCTTACTCAAGTTGGTGAGTGATATTGTGAATAGAGAAAATAATTCTAATGCAGTAGATATTATATTTTGACTATATCGTGATCCAGTTCTTAAGTAATAATCATGTTTTTTAAGTAGGGTTTGCTTGTACACTCTCATTCGTCATGCCTTTATTGATGAGGAAAGAAACAAAGAGAAAGTAGGAAAAAATATTTAGTAGAAAGATATGATCCCAGATATGCCTTGTTAATGTACATACGATATCAAATATCATATACGTCCACCTTCTATAAAGTCAAATGAAGATTATAATTAAGTGTATGAACAATCTATCATGAAGAAATATATAATACTAAACCGATTCTAATTTTTTTAAATAAACATTAAAAGATCATAGATTTTTCAACAAGTTGAATTCACTAAAAGTTCAAAGATTGTATACCATCTAGATGTACTGAAAATGCAACACATAATTTGAATATATATTGGCCCTGTTTGGCAATCAACTGATTGCATTAGCTTTTAGCTGATTCTATCAGTTGATTTGACTAGCATATTGCATTAATTGTTTGCTAGAGATGTTTGATAAAATTAGTTGTTTAGTATTAGCTGTTTATGTGTAAAATTATTTATGACGACATGATTTTAAAAAAAATTATAAGGGTTTGAATATTATATATCTTAGTATTTCGTTAAATTTTCTTATAAGAATCTAGAATTTAATGAAGTCATACTCATCTGTACTGTTTCATCATTTATGAAAAAATTGTGCAACTCTTTCTATTTTTATTTTCGTTTAAGGTTAATATTTTATTTTTAACCTATAACTGCTTAAAACAATTATAAGAACAAACATTGCGCTTAAAACGTAGGTATCTAAGAACCTCAATTAAAAGGTACAATTAACTTTTGATAATTAAAATTTTGGTCAATTGATAGGAGCATTTTTATTTTTGGCTGTTTATCTTAAATTAGCTATCGGATTTGCTATTCTTAAAACAGCTTTCGTAGTTATTTGAAGAGTCAAACAGTTGGTTGTCTTCCAAACGAGGTCATCACCTTTTATTCAATTTTCAGGGCTGGGTACAAAGTTATGATATTACGTAACAATCCATTTTTTGCTATATTAATGAAATTTAACTTTAGCTTCGATAAGACTACAATTCAAACTAACTATCATGATTCATGATTTTGATTGGTCTCCAAAAACATTACGGCATTGATAAACATTGAAGTACAGTAAACTTTCCATCACATTCATTAAGAAATTATGAAACACTTGAGGTCAAGATAATGAGAATCATGTTAAATAGTCACATAAGTAGGCGATGAGCCCCGAATCTAGAGGCACAAAGATCGTGCATTGATTAATAAGTTGACCAAAAGACAATCTGAGCTGAGCAGCAAACAAAAATAAATTTGATAAAGGTTGAATAAATAAGCCAATTACTTGAACGAGACAATAAAGAACACCTTGGAGGTTGTTAGAGAAGAGGTTCTTCTACTCATAGAAATCTTTATTTAATATGGATAGTCAAAAAAGCAAGGAATGTTTTAGAAATAATTACTTTTAAAACAATGAAATCCCTTATTTTTAGGGATTCAAAATCCCACAAGAGAAAAAGGAAATGTACCAAATGGTTGAGCTTTAAAGAGTCAAAAGCATTTCCAGGTACAATCCTTTCGGTAGGTAAAGTAAAGCAACTGTTAAGAACGTTGAGTAAAGCAAATTACATGTCGCTTTACACCGAAATATAAAATGCATATCCCTTTTATTATTTACAACAGCAGCAGCATCCAGTTGAACTATATTGAATTACGAGTCTAAACAAGTCCGTTAGTACATAATGTTATGTTAAATATTACGAAATTCTCAGCTTCTTCTCAGGGTCAAATATTACTGATTAAGATCAAATTGATTATAAAACATGCTTTTCCCTATTTCTTTATGTTTGTTCTTTGAAGCTAACGGTATGTCTTAGTGTCTCACTTTCACTTTTATCTTGGAAATGATTTCACACGAAACTACTTCACACTGTCTGTTGCCGAGGTTTTTCCTTTTTTTGTTGGGTCTGAAGAGCCCACTTACATGAGAAATCTTCGGTATGGGCCCAGTGAAAGAACATATTAAGGGGTTTTGATACTACACTTCAACTTAAAATCTTAAGGCATTAGGTTTATGGGTCTTTTTCACATATATGTCCTTCACTAGTTCCATCTCTTTTCAATATGAGATTTCTACTCACATTTGACATTCCAACAATCTCTCCCTCAAGTGTGACTTCTACATTGGGTTTGGGCTCTTCCTTGAGCGAAACCATTTTTGCTTAGCAGCTCGAGTATATAGCGTCACTAAGAGCCCTTCTATTCTACTGGTCTGGGCCTATCAGGAGTCTTCTTGCTCTTCTTCATGGGGAAGCAATCATGGGATCCGACTACTATCTCCATGCTCGTCCCTTGTCAAACCATCAGCTCTGATATCACTTGTTGGATCTGAAGAGTCCATTTACATGGGAGATCTTCAATATGGACCTAGTGAGGGAACATATTCAGGGGCTTTGATACCACACTTCAACTTAAAATCTTAAGGCATTAGGTTTATGGGTCTTTTTCACTTATATGTCCTTCACTAGTTCCATCTCTTTCCAACGTGGGATTTCTACTCACATTTGACATTTCAACAATCTCCCCCTCAAGTATGAACTTCCACATTGGGCTTGGGCTCTCCCTTGAGCGAAACCCTTTTTGTTTAGCAGCTCGGGTATATAGCGTCACTAAGAGCCCTTCTATTTTACTGGTCTGGGCCTATTAGGAGTCTTCTTGCTCTTTTTCATGGGGAAGCAACCATGGGATCCGACTACTATCACTATACTCGTCCCTTGTCGAACTATGGACTCTTATACCACTTGTTGGGTCTGTAGAGCCCACTTACATGGGAGATCTTCAATATGGGCCTAGTGAGGGAACATATTCATGGGTTTTGATACCACATTTCAACTTAAAACCTTAAGGCATTAGGTTTATGGGTCTTTTCCACTTATATATCCTTCACTAGTTCTATTTCTTTCTAATGTGGAATTTCTACTCACACTTGACATTTCAACATTTTTTAAATAAAGTAATGATTTACATTTAGAGATTACGATCATCATCGTCAACACCCAATTAAAATTCCACTGAGGCGTAAAGTCTAAAGGCTTTATGTATTTAGAGATTTTTAGCTTTAATCACTTCATGAATAAACAAGCGTTGCATATTTCTCTACCAAAAAAAAGAACCAAAGAACACAAAGACTTTTATATGTGTATTGTGTATATATCTCACATTTTAAGTGAAATATTAACCCTTTTTTTTTAAAAGGGAAAAAGATATATAGCTCTTAGATAATTTTAAAAACTTTAGAAAAATCTCTCATATTTAAAATTCTCGAATATCTTTTTAATTTTCAATTTTGTAGAAAGATGCCTTATTTTATACTTTAGTTAAAAAGTAATAATAGAACAGATGCAGTATAAATATCAAACATTTAAGTTGAATTATAATAAATTATTAATTTAAATCAAATTTAATTAGTTCAGTTCGAATTAAGAGGTGAATTAAAACATCATGTAAATATCATTTGATTAATCTATGTTTAATATTCACGTTACATGTGTTTTATCTTTAGTTTTTAGTTGAAGACGAAGAGAATTTTTTTTCTTAATAATAAAAAATGAACTGGTTTGGTCGATTTAACCTAAAAATCTTGAATCAACCAACTTTTTGATTTAATTTTTAACTTTTCGATTCGATTTATTTTAATAAATCTTATCGTTAAAAACTGCTTAATTTATTAATTAATAAATCTTTTATGTAAAATAATCGATTTTTATAAACTGAAATAAATAAATTTATTTTTATTTAATAAAATTTCAATTAAACTTTAAATTCTCAAACGGGTAAGGACAACCTCCTTTAATCATATTTTAAATTTTTTCTTCAATTTTTAATTGTTTTATAACGTTCTAATACCGGTTAAACCTTTTTAACTTTAAATTTTGGCTCAGTTTTTAAAACATTAGTTTTTCTTAAAAAATAAAATTAAAAAAATAATTTTAAAGATCAAA
The DNA here is from genome assembly GCA_025629845.1 of Erythroxylum squamatum. Lineage (NCBI taxonomy): Eukaryota > Viridiplantae > Streptophyta > Magnoliopsida > Malpighiales > Erythroxylaceae > Erythroxylum > Erythroxylum squamatum. Next base: position 25,477,137 of record JAOTBA010000203.1, read on the forward strand.
TCTTTTTTAAAGATTTCTTAAATTACATGAGATAGTTAAATAGTAATCGGATGATAAGACACAATTAGAAGTTGTCAGTGCACTATACGATTAGGAATATAAACCAAGCCAAAAGATATATATTAATTGGTGAGGCAATACATGACTTAGAAGGGTGGCATGAGGAGATGTTGGATGAATTATTGCTACAAGTTCAGCATTTTGAGGCAAGTCTGGAACAAATTATGTTATGGAAAATCGTGAGACTCTGTTCACGACCTAAAGCATTGGGATTGACATTCTAGCAATAATGCAACATGAGGGGTCCAACAACTAGACTGGAGTTACAGAATTATTATATAGTTTTAGAGGAATCAAATCTATGTTTAGAAACATTCATGTCTTTTTTTAGATTATATGACGTCCCACATCAAAAGTTTTTCTTGAGGACGAACCGTATTCACTTCTGTTAGTTGATCTCTCTATTTCTCAAACTATGGTCTCTAAATGTCACAAAATGATTGATCCTTACCTCTTCTAGGCTCTAGCATGTCCTTACCTCTTCTAGCTCTAGGCTCTAGCATCGGCAATAACGAACAAGATCCGAACGATCTATTTATTTTTTCAACAAAATTAATTAAATTGAAAATTAAATAATAAAAACTCTGGTCATATGATTTTTTATTTAGTTTTCATATTTTTAAAAATTATCATTCACTTTTTATTGTATTAATTATCACATAATTTCTCTGTCATAATTCGTTACTTTTTATTTTCTATTCAAAACGACATAATATTGAAATTCTTAAATTTTAGTTAGACATTATTTTATTATTATAAATAGACAAAAAAATAATATAACTGAAGAAGATATATAATAATTAAAAAATATTATTAAAAAATAACAAACAAAAATAAAAATTAATTTTTAGAAAGTTTAATGTAATTATTTCTTAAAATTAAACACCAACCTTTATGTCTAATTGCTTTCTTTGTGGTGGGCTCCGTGGGAGACATTGTGTGTACAACATGTTATATCAATGGTTGAACTTTTCAATGTCCTTCAGAATTCGAGCTATATGAAACCAAAACAGGATTTGACCAGAGCATGTAAACACAAACGAGAAGGGCTAGAAGTCCATAATAGATACATCTCGAGTGCTTGTACTTATCAGGAACATGAAGAGTAAGGCTTCTAATGATGTCCTCATCCATATGTCATCACTATACGAGCCAAACCCATACCCATGTTGTACAGTTGTAGTTACATGTGTTGGTCATGTTTCCTTAGTTTGCTTTCACTTCCATGGACAAGCTCTTCAAGCCTGCAACAGTCGGTGAGTACACATCAATCATATTGTTGTTGTGGATTAGAACAGGGTTTCAACAAACAAGAGCCATATATCTTGGAAACGAAGAGAAACTTGTCAAAGATGGGATATACATTCAGGAAGTTGCGGGTCAGGGCAAATCAACACCCAATAATTTTATGTTATGTGTCATGAATGATTGTCTAGAAATGAGATGGATTCCTAACTTTAGAAAAAGGTTGGTCAAAAAGTTGCAAAAAATAAATGCGTGAGTTTGATTGCTCTCTGTAATTTACACAAAGGCTCGAAGCACAAACAATAACCCTAGCTACCTTTAGCCACTTAAACATGTTTTAAGTAGCTGATGATGAAATGGTCCTTCGATAAACAAAAGAAAAGCTCTGATAATCGAAGTCCACTCTCGCATTAAGGACTTTCCCTACACAAGAAGACGAGATCTATGGACATGGGATTCAAATTCATATCCATTTATAGGTCAAAGTACCTGCAATATGAATGAATGGCCCAACTAATTTACCACTTCACTATGTAAACAGGTCTTTTGGCTTGATAAGCTTGACCAAATAAAGACAAGGGTTGCATTAGAAAAAGGATCAATAACAAAGTTAATTGCCAAGTTATACTATCACGTGATGTTTTTCGAGTTGATTTGTAGCAGGACTTGGACCTGGAAGCAACTACCAACTCCAATTTTCTTAGCCCCTGACGCCTATTCTTTTCTCGGTCTTCTACAACTTTGTTGCTAACCCTTTTGGGCTCCAGTCTTATCTCGTAACTGGATAATACAAACCAACCAGAATCAATTCTCCATTTCTCTTGAAGAGGGTTACTCTTTTAACGACAGGTTTTACGCTCAAATCCTTTAGACCAAAAGAAGTCTTAATAAATATTCCAGTAATGAGGACACATAACACCCTTTTATCATTGTATTCGAATCCTATATATGAGTTGAACAAGCGTTGGAAAAGAGAGATTATCCCGTTATTTTTATTGGAAGTTGCACAAAGAGAACCAAATGAGAAAAGTTTAAGGAGAGAAGGGAAAAAAACTAGACATACCAAACAATAACTCTTAAGAATAAAGAGAGGTTATCCCCGTTGAGGTATTAAATTAGTGATTATAGTTTAGGAAAAAGGGGTATAAAGATGGTCATGGTCTATGCTAATTCAACTTTATGCTGTGTAGTTGCAGGGCCGTTCCTATAGTTTTATAGGCCCGAGGCGAAATTAAAAAAAAGGCTCCAATAAATTGACAATATACTTAAGTTTACATATTTGTATGAAACATAAATGACTCAATTTATAAATTTACGTAACCAACTAAATATTAAATGATCATAACACTAACAAATACATAGAGGATCGTGATTTATGAAAAACAATTTTTCCGTGCATTTCTAGATGCAAAATTATTAATAATATTATCAAGATCAATATTGTCCAACATATCCTTCTCAATACATAATATAGCTGAACCATTCAACCTTTCTTGTGACATTGATGACAGAATCGTAAAAAATTTTGCTGTTAATTTTTAAGTTGGAGTACTTTAAATACATATATTGATAAAAATAAAGAAATTAGAAAGTAAAAGTATACTTAAATATTTCAAGACTATTTAAACGCATAAAAACCACAAAATTACCTTTACCTCAAAAATAAAAAATGTTATAAATTTAATGACTTTAAGACTTTAACATCAGAGAAAGGGGGCTGTATAAGACTTTAACGTTAGAGAGAGGAGGCTCTTGAAGTGGGGCCCCCTCTTATTGGATGCTTAAAAATTAAACATGTTCTTCTTAAACCTTCACCAGTAATAGAATAACTCCAAACCTTCAATGGATGCTTCTAAGTTAAGAGAGGGAGCTGTTGAAAGGGGCCCCTCTTGTAGTGGGCCTTGGGCAGGTGCCCTGCTGGACCTTGCCCAGGCCGGCACTGCTCAAATAGTTACTCCTATGACCCACAAACAATTCAAGATAAGCCGGAGGGAGCACAAGACGCTTCGGATCTTAATCGTTAATTTAGATGTTAAAATTCATTTTGAAATTTAAATGAGGATTCAATGAACATTTTTAGAAAGAAAAACAATAAAAATTCCTCCAGTTGGTATAACAGCCGCCGGGACGGTGATGGACAAAAAGACGTCAAAACCCTAAATCAGAGTGTCCCAACAATAGACGAACCTCTGCTGTAAATACATGGCAGAAATTGGAAATCAAGACCAACCTACATTGCCCACCAAACGGAAACTCGATCCAGATTGTGTGGACAGAAGAGCAGAGGTAGAATGCGAACATGGGCACTCAAATAAAGCTCAAAAAGTTCAATCTTTAACCACCACCTACGACAACGACAACGACAATGAACATAGCTCCTGCGCAGTGGCTCAGCAGGCGAATCAAAGTACAGAGCGTTGTACTACCAATTCTGGGTTCGACTCCTTGAAACCCCAAGTTAACATTGAAAATCCTGAGAGAGAGACAATTGGCCATGAAGAAGACGAAGAGGAGGAGGAGGAGGAGGAGGTGAATGGAAAAGATGCGCTGGTGGATAGGAAGGGAAAGGGAATAGTAATGGAAGATGACGAAGATGAAGATGAAGATGATAGTGACGATGATGATTCGAGTGACGCCGGGAGTGAGTTTGATGGTCATGATGGAAGTGAGCTAGAGGATGATCCGCTGGCTGAGGTTGATTTGGATAATATTCTTCCTTCAAGAACCCGGCGGCGAGCAGTTCAACCTGGAGTTTACATTGCTAATGACATTATCAGCAGTGATGATGATGATGATAGTGATGAGTAATTTGAGGCAGGTTAGTTTGGAATGAAGTTAATCGGTAGCTGAATTTGGGATGGTTTTTTAGTATTGGTAACTTTGAATGGCTTATGATCATGATCATGAGTATCTCTTGTTTGGTGATATAATGCAACAAGGTTGATGGACCTATAATGTATCTTTGCCAAGATTCTTTCTCAACTTCTTATTGGGTGACATTTGCATTTGAGATCTGCTATCCGTTTTAAAATAGTACTACCCTGAAGTTACTGGAGTTGTGGATATAGTCTCATTTCTCTTTTGAATTAGCTTTTGGTTTTATAAGATAAAACAGGGTCCTCATTGAAGTTATATCAATGGAGCTTGAATGCCTTCTTATTTTACTACGTAATAATGCCTATAATTGGACAATGAGTTAATACTTCAACCATTATAAATCAGCTTGTTTGACGTATGTTGTAACCATAACTGAGCTCTGTTTCTTATCCAAGTTGTAGTTTAAATTTTCAAATTCTCAAAGATTGGTGCTGAAATCAAGCTGCTACCCATTAACGTCTTTCATGTTCAAGTCATTAACTATTTCCAAATCTAGCAATATGGATTTTGGTTATCATTTCTTTATTTTCGGTAGGTGATTGTGATTATTACTTTGTGTTATAGTCATCGTCATAAATCCTTCATAGCTCTTTCCCGCGATAGTAATTCTTGGGAAATTCTGGGGAGCCTTGGGGTTTGAATATGTGCTACAGAGTGTGCGAGTTGGGTTAGCAAAGGACTGGCAGATGGGATGCTGAATGTTGACACATTCTAGAAGCCGGCAAAAGTCAGAATTGCAAGCTTGAAGTTGGGAAATAATTTGCTAGGTATATTTGGGCTACTTCTCAAACTTAGTCAATGTAAAGTTAATTTGGTTGGAGACTTTATTGCGCAAATGCCTATTTTGGTACACTATATTAGCAATTACAATGGGTCTATCACCATCTTTTTGTAATACTTGTATTTATTTTTGTCAAACATCAGATAAACTCCATTTGTCTTTTTCGTTTATATGATTCGTCAACTTTGATAGCATGTCTGCCCGATGGTTGCACCAGAGAATTTTCCTTTATTTTGCTAATAATATGCGTAGCTTGTCATTGTCCTTAGAATTATTAAATTTCTGTTAGTTTCCCTTTATGTGGCTTAATTAACTGCATTGAAAGAGTGGTTCCTCCTTCAGCGGTCATTATGATACCATCATCGTGCTGTAAGATTACTTGCCTAGGACAAACAAACCAAAATTTTCTTGCTTAATGGGTATTAATTCTGCTGATATTATGTAATATTATAAGTAAAGTGCCAATTCCAGCTTTTTAAGGTAGCATAATTGAGCTGTTAGACTGCAATTTATCCAGATCTACAAATGTCCTTGGTTAAAAAAAATTGTCATTCACATACTCTCTTTTTTGGCTTTTCCCCCTCTCCATCCTTTTCCTCTTTGAACATCATTTCTTAGTCCATTTGTTGTTGATCTTCCCGAAAAGAATTCTGCTGCAAACACATTAGAAGTATGCTTTTGGTAAATCTGGAACATTTTCAACTTCCCTTCTGCATTCACAATGAAAGTGCAAGCTTATAACAAGCATTGGCGTCTTCAATATTTGTTAATTCACAACCTCCTTAAATTTTTGGAGCGCGAATTTGAACCCTGAACTTGTGACCTGTAGCTTTGATGTGTAAATTGATATATTTACTTGCATTCAATACATAATCTCAATTTCTAAGATATGGTTGCAGTGAACTTTTAGGATTCTGACAAGCACATGGTACGTTGAGCTAGAACAGGTTTTGCATCAGGCAGAAATCTAATATGTATAAGGGCATGTATGCATTTCGTTATATGAGCACCCTTGGCTTGGCATTCGTTGTGGCTTAGGTTCATGTGAATCCCAACCGGCTTGAGCATGAGTCTTGGTTTTATACATTGGCTAGGTGCTCGACTATTTTGACGTGGAATTGGCTTCATGCTCCTAAAATGTTATCCACTCTGGGCTGCAGTCACTTGGCTTGTATTTTCTGTTTTCTTCTAGAAAGTAGTATTTCAATGATCTACAGAAAAAAATGAAAATTTATGTTGTCTTGGTGACTTATTTTTTTTAATCAACATTCAAGAAATGAAATACTCTGGAAAATTGCGTTTGCAATGGGATCACTTCATAACAAATTATGCAGTAGATATAGTGAACCTTATAAAACCAAAGCTGATATTTAATCGTTTTACTTTTCACATTTTGTTACCCTTTTTGTTGATGATGATGATATCTGTATTACTTGAGCTATAAGCTATGTTATCACCTTTGTTATTTCTCTGGTGTCAGGTATTTGGTGACATTTGACATTTTCATATTGTGATGCTCTTTGGCATGAGAGATGTAGATTTTGCTGCCCAAGTTATTCATCTGTGTACGCTCCAAATTATTATGGTATCATTCCCAAGTTGTCGGTAGGCGTGTCTGTCTTTGCAGGTTGTTAGTTCGTGTAATTCTTTAGCTTTGGCTCCAAGCACATCACGTGTGTTGCCACACTTCACTATCGCCATTTGCATGTTTGGGAAAACCCCTTCCCATTTGTCTTTAGTTTACTATCGTTGTTACAAGACTTATGTACCAACGTAGTAACGTCCTTGTAAGCATCGAAACTTTGCATCTTTACATGTCTTGTGGGAGTAAAATAGAGACTTGGTTATATTGCAGCATCGGATATATCTTAACCTGTTCATGGATTGTAGATGTTGATGTTGAGACCTGTGGTCAAGGCCAGTGATGTTTCTCTTCTACCAAAGTCAAGTTGGTATTCCTAAATTTCGTGCAAACTACCCTGCCCGCCCATTTCGGTTTAGTTTGCTCAAATATGGAAAGTCGAACAAAAGAGTTTCACTACGGGGAGCAGTTGAGGTCAGATAGATAAAATGCATGAAAATGGTTTTGCCATTTTTTTAAAAAAACCGAAGATAGGAAACTGATATCAGGCAACCAGCTCCGGGGTCCTAGGTCCTTACCTCTTAATGTTGTGATATGGCGAAGAGTAGGTGACGAACCTTCTTCCTTGTTGCTCCCGGATCTATCTTGCACACAAGTTTAACACTTTTTAAACTTTTTAGACCATCTGATTCGGATGAAGAAAAGGGACACTAGTTGTCCGTCGACGTCCTCACAATTATAGTACTAGCAGAATAATACTATGCAAATGCGCAGTAATAATGTCACGTGAATTTAATTGATTATATTATTTTATAATTTTAATATATAAATTAGAATAGAAAAAATAAGAATATATAAAGCAAGATTGAAAACTTTGTAATTAAATTATAAAATCGTAACTCAATAATATGAAAACGTAATCAAAT
>JAOTBA010000203.1:25497086-25512119 GCA_025629845.1 Erythroxylum squamatum
CGCGCATATGATTGTATTCAAAAAAAAATTATACTGAGTTTTTGACTGTATTCGAGTGCTCTAGCATGCCACCCTCGTGAGGCACGGACTCGGATATCACCCACGATGTCAGGTTCGGGTCCTGCGGGAGTGGGATGCTACAATAGGGGACGAGGTTACTGGCGCTATCCAAAATTTCTTCATCCATGGCAAATTACTTAAGGAGCTCAATTCCACTTTCATCTCCCTTATCCCCAAAACAGCTCAACCCTCCTCTGTCTTAGACTTTAGACCTATCTCCTGTTGCAATATGCTCTACAAGGTTATTGAAAAAATCTTAGCCAACAGGCTTAGAAAAATTCTCCCTCTTTTAGTTAGCCCTAATCAGAGTGCCTTTATCAAGCATCGCCGAATAGAGGATAACATTCTTTTAGCTCAAGAGATCTTTAAGAACTATCACATTTCCAATAATCATAAGTGGTGTGCTTTCAAAGTGGATCTCCAAAAAGCCTATGACTCTATCCATTGGGACTTTCTCCTTAATACCCTTGAAGCTGTAGGCCTTCCGTTGAGGTTCATTGAGTGGGTCAAAGAATGTATCTCTACCCCTTCGTATTCCATATTGGTAAATGTGTCTCCCACATAATTTTTCAAAGGTAAATCTGGGTTACAACAAGGGGATCCATTATCGCCTTTCCTATTCATTATCTGTATGGAAGTTTTTTCTAGGAATTTGAGAGCTAATACAGACAATACTCCTCAGTTCAACTACCATTGGAGATGTCAAGGGCTTAAGCTCAATCATCTTCTTTTTGTGGACGATCTCTTAATGTTTTTTCATGCAGACTTGTTTTCAGCTCAGCTTTTGCTTGACTCCTTGTACACCTTCTCTATGTTTTCTGGTATGGAAATGAATACCTCTAAATTTCAATTCTTCTTATCCCCGGATGCTAGCTATTTGAGCCATAGGATGAAACTTATTTCTGGTCTTCAGGAAGGATCTCTCCCTTTTTGGTATCTAGGGGTTCCTCTCATTACAGGTCTCCTAACTAGGCGGGATTGTGCTTCTCTTATAGATAGGATTGACAATAGGATCAATCGGTGGACTCATAAGAGCCTTTCTTATGCGGGCAGACTTTAGTTGGTTATTTTTGTCCTTTCATCCTTCCATGTCTATTGGTCCTCACATTTTATTCTTCCCTCTTCCAGCCTGAAGGACATAGAGGCTAAGCTTAGGACTTTTTTATGGGCTGGTAAGGCCGTTTCTAATATGCAGGCTAAGGTTAAGTGGAGTGACATTTGTCGCCCTAAGAGGGAGGGGGGTTTAGGAGTTAAACATTTGACTACTTGGAATCAAGTTTTGTTAGGAAAACAAATTTAGAATTTGTTTGAGGATAGGGAAGCTTTATGGGTTAAATGGGTACATACAATCATACCGCGAAGGCAAAATTTTTGGAGTGCTCAATCTGCTTATAATAGTTCTTGGAGTTGGAGAAAGATCTTATCAATGAGGGACAAGATGTGTCATCAATTCAGATTTAGGATTGGAAACGGTATATCTACACTTTTCTGGCAGGATCCTTGTCACCTGCGAGGTATACTGAGGACCTTGTCGACTCCGAGAGCGATCAATGGATCGGAGCTCCAGCTCACAGCTCGAGTTTTTGAAGTCATACTTAATGATAATTGGAGATTGCAGGAGGTTTTCATGGACCTCATACGGCACCTTGATCCACCTGGGTATGTCCCTAATAGCCCCCTTACCCGGTTGCCTGGAATGGTTAGCTAGCCCTACCAAAAGATATACCAATGTTTCAGCCTATCAACTCTTGCCACCCCCCTTATCGGAAGTTCCCTGGCATAAGCTGGTATGGTCCAAATATAGTAAACCTAGGTGCTCCTTTACCTTATGGCTTGCCTTCCACCAAAAGCTGCCAACCAGGGACAAACTCTCCTACCTTTATACCCCTAATCACTGTTCTCTGTGCATCGCCACTAATGAATCCATTGACTACTTATTCTTTGAATGCACCTTCTCTAAAACAGTTTGGAACCATTGCCTCACCCATTTCCATTTTCCCATCCTTATCCAACCTAACCTTTCAGCTATCCTTTCCTGGTTTAGAACCTGTCCTAAGATCTTGGCCTTTATTTACTTTCCTCTTCTACTTTGCACTACCGTGTACCATATCTGGACTGAACGTAATGCTAGAACCTTCAAGAATGAAGCCATGGATATGGAGCGACTGTATCTCGGAGTAATCTCCCACGTTAGGGAACTTCTCAGCCTATACACAGAGAGGAGGTAATTATTTTGATGGTCTTACTAACCTTGCAGGTTGTTTCCTCAGAATATTCTCGGTACTCAGCAAGTGTGGTCCTCACCGGTACTGTGGGCCTCTGCTCCAGACACCTCAGCTGATGGCCGACTATATTGGGAAAGGGATGCTCAAGTGCGGATTTGTCTTCAGTATCTTATTGATTGCCTCTACTAGGTTTGAGTTCAGCCAGCTTAGGTCTCCCATTTGGATTTTTGCTCCTTGATTGTTTCTAGTTGAGCTTATGTGTTCTGTAGTTGAGTGGTTGTAAATGCTCCATCTGTAGCTGTAAAATCCACGGGGTTGTATCTTAGCTGCAGTGTAGCTAGTTGCTATGCATTAGCTTGTTGTGTCCTCCATGGCACTTGTGTGAGCACTCTTTATGCATATTTTTTATTCATTTTGGTTGGGCCGGCTGCGCTAGGCCCAGGCCCATCTTCACATGACCACAGCCCGTCCGGCCCATCAGGAGTTAGACTCCCATGCAAACACAAAGATCTACGTAAACCTAGCATCCACAGCATATATAAGGTACTATTCTACCGTAATTCAGGTATGAGACGATAACCCTAGCCATTCGTCTACAATTTCAGCTACCAAAACCTCTCACAAATACTGACTTGAGCGTCGGAGGGGCCTCCCGGGAAACAACTCCAACTCCTGGGAAACAACGGCCCGCCGTTGTCTGTTTTGCAGGTATCTCACAGCCAGAATCGCACAGACCATGGATCAGAACAACGATGTTCAACCTCAGCAGAATCTGGCTGAACCAACTTTATAAAGGAACAAATTGCTTTGGACAATCTTGACATTCAGATCATCTTTTCGATCAATCAAATAGGTGATATTTTCACTAAGTCGCTGTCCACAGCTCGATTCAAGTTCTTATGTGATAAGTTTCATATCAAGAAGTGTCAAATGACTTGTGGGAAGTGTTAGCGAAGTAATTTTCTCAACAAATTATAATTATGTTAACTGGTTATATTATATTTATCCATTTGTTAGTTAGAAACTAATTCATATCTGTACAGCTTCTCCATAGTTATCCATTTAATACTTTATAAACTCATTCATATTTATAGTTATCTTTTGTTGTATCAAAAGCCTGTAAATATACTGTACCGAAACATTAATTGAATATAGACGGAACCTTCAGAGTCTCGTGTCTCACTTTCAAATTATCTAATCATTGCAATTAACATGAATTAAGCTTTAATTGGTGAAATTTAATTATTTTAAATTAATAAAAATACTGGAAAAATCAATCCAAAGTCTATTGCCACTTGTTTATATATGCTCGTATGCCTACTAGTCAAGTTCGTGCAATGCAGCTTTCCTTGTCCAAAAATCCAACTCTATACGTAATAGACACCATTGAAGCTACCGTTGGTAAGTTATCTCTTCTATCTATCTCTCAAAATTCCAACTTTATACGTAATAGACACCATTGAAGCTAGTATTGGTAAGTTATATCTTCTTTCTATCTCTCAAAAATACTACTTCTCTTTCCAATGAAATGGTTGGTTTCCTTTTACATTTCTTCAATGAACTTGTTTTACATAGCGTTAGTTCTTCCATTGCTTGACAATTTACATGCATTCCGTGTCATCTTTGGGAAGTCGAACACGATGATGCCAAGATCACAGTCAAGTTCCTGAAAGTTCAAATGATTAAGAAAAATAGAGAATTAGATAAGTTTAAGCTCATAATCTGTTTGCAGAAGTATCCAATTAATTAGTAGCCTTGATGATAACTGGGCTGTGTCACTTTCCTAATAAATTGACAGATCTGGAGCCTTGACGCACCTGTAAAATTCCACTTAACCCATAAGTTTATTTTCTTACACGCATTTTAACTTTTGGAAGCATTACTTAATTTTCAACCCTAGAAGAAGCCACGCTTGCGAGTTCTTTCAACATCAAGATAAGGAAGTGACGAGACAGATAGAAACCAGGGAATTAATAAAGATCCAAATTTAACTGCAATTCAAAGAGTGTGGAAAAATTTAGTAGTACTTCACGATCTAGTTTGTTATTATAATTATAATTACAGTATTATTATTAGACTCGTAGTTATTTATTCTTTTATTTTTTCAACCTGTTTGAAAATGACAGTTTGGTAAAACTTTCACCACCATTAACTATGAAAACTTGGCTTAAACTTTTTTTACATGCTTATGATTTTCGTGGGAGATAGAGAGATAAACATATCATATCGATGTAAATCCACCTTCATAAAGGAGATATCTAATTAATTAAAAAGAGAAGGCTAAGAATATCTGCTGTAAACAAAAAGTTACATGTGATGGCCCTAATTAAAAATATCTGAAAAATATAAATGGAAGAAAAGTTATTGTAGAAAATAGAAGGGCACGCAAGATGTTAAAGTAGCTAGAGAACTCCAAAATGCGCTCTGTACAACTACTCTGATACGTGCACAGTAGAACCACTTGAAGGCCGGCCAATGAACAAGAAGCACACTGGTATGGTCAATTTGAAAAGGTTGTACAATTATGTAATATGGATTATCCTAATTTCTTTTAGCCAGTGTTATAAAGAATGTAGAGACAGATAAAAAGTCGGGTTTCCAGACTACTGCTGCAGGTGGAGGTGGCATGCATATATACGAGGCTCAATCTTTCACTTGCATCACTACTTCGTATTGAAGAGCAACGTATACAAAATTTACATCTTATTTGGAAATGATTTATTAAGTCTGATTTACACTATGAAATATATATCATAATAATAATAATAATCTGTAATGGAATATTTAAAATATTTTTTAAATCTTAATATTAATCCTTATCATTTGAATCTCCTAGAAAAAAATTCTACATCTTAATTCTACAAATACATTAACTATTATCAATGTGAACGATCACACACGGATGGTTGCTTTTTTCTTATACTAATATGTCTAGATGGTCGATGCTTCCAGGCTGCTTTTTTCAGAAATGAAAATGACCCAGATCGAGCTTAGCTTGTTAATGGTTCCAGTTCTGCAAGTTTGAGCTGAAGATTCTTTTTGGTTAAGTCTTTACACGTGCTGTAGTTATGGGTCAAGCATTGGAAACGGGTGTCCCGCCATTAAAAGGACCTCGAACCAAAAGTAAAAGTTAGCCCTTAAGATTCTTTACAAATGTATAAAAATTCTGGTCCAGTGTTGAAAACTCTGAGAGATAAAAGAAGACATTGTGCTGGTCCTTTAAGTTTTGTCCTATTAGCCTCCATGAATTGCATGCACGTTCTTTATACCCATTCTTTTGCAATTATACAAACCCCCTGTCCAAAGAAATGACTAGTTGTGGAAAATTGAGCAGTACAGGATTGTCGGTTTTTACTTCTTTTGTGTTCAGTCCCCCACCAAAATGGTGGTGAGAGTACTCTTTTATCATGTTGGTGTCTTTCAAATGAGGCCTGATTAGCTTCAATCTCCCAAGTTTCAGCACTTAACTATACAAAGCAAAGATGGGAATCCTGCTCCCAACCGATTCCAGCTTTTAACAAAGGAAGTTGTATGGCCGTTGCAGTTTTGAGCACAGAATAAATATGGCTCCATGTTCTTCCTCAAATATAAATATATGTGGCTCCATGTTATAAAATGTCTATGAGCATATCATGAGCTCTTTCGGCCATGATTTATGATTACAATTAGAGCATATTATACATTCTAATGTCGGCCTCATGCTCGCCATTTGTTGTGTACAACCAAATCAAAAGATTTAATAGCGTTCTTCCTTTTTCTTTTCTGAGCTGCTTTTTCTTACTTCTATGATGATTCTAGTGAGCTATTAGATTCCGTTTTCCCCAAAAACTTTGGCCTTAATTTGTACTTGTGATAATTCATCCGACACATGAACCAAGAAAAAAGAAATTAAACATCCTTAAAGCTTTTTGGATTTTACCCACCTCTCAAATGGACGGAATCTTCTATCTAATATTATGATGTCTTATTTTGTCCTATAAATTTCAGTCATTTATTTATACAGGTCTTGCATTCATTTATGTGAGACTTATACAGAACCCACATAAATAAACAACTGAGATTTATAGAATAAAATAAGACACTATAATATTAGACAGAGAATTTAGATTCATATCAAAGTGATTGAGCGGCAGCCTCTTGAGGACTTGTAAGTATCTTTTTCGAGGCCTTTCGGCGAGGACATCCACTTTGACAAGTTTAATTTGGAGTGCAGCCATGTAGTTCAAAACATAATCAGGAAGGGTAATAATCATGTCTTTTAGGGGATGTCCAATAATGCTCCAAATGCTGAAAATCTTAATTTTGAATTTAATCTCTTCAATTCAATTTATCACTTAATTCTAAATTATCGTTATATTAAATAATAATTTAAAATATATAATTTTTATATTATTACATGAATATAAATTTTCATTTAATGTGTGTCAATTATTATATCCACAAGTTGGCATAATGTCACTGTCTGTTTCAAGTAACCAAGCTCCCAGCACACCCATATAGTCAAATAAGTCCAGCAATCTGTATGGGAACGTTCCTGCAGACAATCCACTATATGTCACTTATCCAAACATGTGGTGAAATTGGTTTACATTTAAAGACTTTCTTACTTTTCCTTCACGAGTTACTGGAAAGCTAGAGGGCTGATCTCCTGTCCACTTTGCATCTGATGAGTGGATGGCCACATGAGTGGATGACTCAGATGTAAAGTGGACATAATAGGACAGGAAAAAATGGACAGAAGATTTGAAGGGGGAAAGCTAAGCCTGCTTTCTGCCTTACCTTGGAGTTCGCTATAGTGAATGATTAGGTTTCTTTAGTCAATTTACTGTCATTCTCCCACACAAACTATTAAAATCCATAGAAAAGCTAAATCAGACGTCACTTAAAAGCGATAGCCCATAGATCAACTTTAATTAAAAGTGTCTGCTTTATCCTTTTTAATCAAAGAAACAATCAAACATCACTTTTTTATATAATAAAAAAATGCTTTGTATATTATTCTTGAATATTGATAAGAAATTAATGTCACATTAGTGTCTCTTATTAAAGACATAAAGCTGCGTTAAAAAAGAATTCTATCCAGTGTGGTACAAATCATTTCGGATTACAATTCATCAATGTCCTAAAAAATGGATTGAAAATTAAATTGGAAAAATTAGAGGTCTAAAGTTTAAAGATTTATTCAGCATTAGACCATCATTAAATTGATATACAGTAAAAATTAAATAAATTTTAAAATTTTAAAATAAAATTAAAGAAGGAACCAATTTTACATCAAAGAATTTAAATTTTAATGTTAAAAATAATAAATAAAAATCAAATAATTTATAAAAATCGATTAATTTATGAAAACTATTTGATTAATTAATGAATAATAATAGTTATTAAATTAAACTAAATCAAAAAATTGATGGATTAAATTTTTATAATTGAAATTACTCAACCAATTTCAAGTTTTTAATCATTGTAATTTTATCACATACTACGGTTTTCTCTTCTTATCATACGTTGTAGTGAGGCCACTAAGATGTGATTATCTGATTAGCCTAGCCATGAGCCATGAGCCATGTCCCTCAAGCTTAGTCTAGCCTAGCCTAGTCTTAGCCGAGCCATGCACGTGGATCCTCGTCAGCACTTTCCAAAACTATTGACTACTCGCACGCTCATTACACTGGGAGAGGCCACGTGTCTTGCGTGGAACCCATGTCATTTGTTTGCTTCGTGACTAAGCTAATTAAACCAATCTTTTGCGGGGCCCACCTGCTTATGTCACGTCATGCCCCTTTTAAAAGCTGAGTTAACACTTAAGCCCACCACTGAAAAAGCCAATCCCTGTACAAATACGGTCTAATCAAAAAAGAAATACGAGTGTTGACAAAAATACCCTCATGTGGGTCCCACCAATGTCCCCAGAATTTGCCCATAAATACGGAACTCCAACGCTACGTTTCTTCCCTTTCTTCCTCCTCCTTCCCTTAGTTTCTAATTAAGCATTTCTATGGTCATGCTGTCCAACACTCCGGCCATCTTCTTCGCCGTTCCGGTGTCGGAAAACCCTTTTTCCTCATTTGAAAATGGGTTCACACCGTGGGACTCCTGTGAACTCTTTTCAAGTGTTACTGATCATTCACCAACTAACCCTGTTGGTTCCAACTTGGGCTCCGATGAACAGAACCTGTCCGATCAATACCCTGCCAACTCGAACTCTTGCTCTGATGATCCGAGCCGGGCGGTTTCCGATATAGACGAGCGGAAGCTGAGGCGTATGATCTCGAACCGGGAATCGGCTAGGCGTTCACGGATGAGAAAACAGAGGCACTTAGAAAACCTAAGGAACCAGGTGCACCGGCTAAGGATGGAGAACCGAGAACTTACGAACAAGTTGCGTTACTTTCTGCTCCACTGCCACAGTGTACAGACAGAAAACGATCGGCTCCAGTCTGAACACAGTGTGCTCCGACGAAAGCTGTTGAACATACGCCAAGTTTTGATGTTCCGGCAACTGCAGCAACAATTCACGTCTGCATGGCCATGCAATATTATTACGACCGAACCAACTCCATCTTTAATCACTTCATAAACTTTGATCTACATAAATAAAAGATCAATCTCATTAAAGTTAAGAAAAAACAGGAACTAAGAGCAACATATCTCCCTCTTCCTGTCTCTAGAGTCTGTGTAAATTAATGTCAAAAGGCTGCAAAAGTAAGGAGTGTCATAGATTTATGATGGGGTTCTGAAGATTTTGGAAAAGGGTGCTTTAGAAACTCGGAAGGTTCTTGTGAAACCGGCAGCATATGTTATTGTAAAAAGCTTAGTGGTTTAACTAGTGTTAAAGCAACTTGTGTTGTGCTGATCTTGTCTTCGTGTCCAAATCCATGTCTTACATTTGGATGTTTGAAAGTAGTACAGACGAATAGTACTCAAATCATCAAATGTGGTCCCTGTATAGTGGTACCCGCTATTGAATCACTAAACCCTACTACAAAAAATGTTGCCGCCCAACTAACTTCCAATTTTTCTCTTTTAATTATATGGTGCTTTCAGATTTTACGCACTCGATGGGCATGTTTATATATTTTAAGCATTCCAAGTTCTTTTCTTTTTCTTTTTTGTTGGACCAAAACAAAACCCTCAGCTGAAGTTTGAACGATTGGCGGAACGAGGAAATTCTATATTAACATATTTGTTAAATTGAAAGATGTGTTAAACTAGAGTCAATTGAGTTGAACCAAATTTAGTATAATAAAAATAATAAAAATAAACTAAAACAATGAAAGGATAATATATATTTTTTATTGAGTTGAAAAATTATCTATATATATAATTTGTTTATTTCTGGCTGGTTTTTTAATCTTGTCCTTTCTGAAATTGCCCAAATGGAAGGTTGAGATCAATCCTCGTTTGATTGATCGGTTCGATCCAAATATATATATATATGATGTTAACAAAACATGATAAGGAAATATTGTCATTACATTACAATTGTATTCCACATGACTTTCAACCCATTTCAGGTGTTGGGATATTGATATTTCCATTCATTCGTTAACCTTGTGTTCTGTGTCTATTCCCCAATGATTTCCCTCTTTCTGGACCTTAGAATATGCCAATGGATATAGCACTAAGAACCACTTTAATATCAATGGATAACCATCTTTAGAGATTCCAACTTATGTATATGTGTGTTATGGACATTGATTACTGCTTTGGGGTGTTGCGATTTCACCTTCCTCGTATGAATAAGATCAAGTAAAATGTGCATAAAACATGAATATGTTGTGATATATCAATTCACTATTATTGTTATTGAGAAATTGTATAGGTAGGATCAAAGCACTGCATCAACACAATAACACAATTTTAGTCTTCATCCTACAAAAGTCAGGACAAGGTAAAGTCTATCAAATCCTATTAAATAGGATTAAAAAGTAGCAAGCCACAAATTGTGAAATCAAATTACTTAATCAACTTTAATATAAAGATAAATTAAACTATAAATTTGATATTTTATCTAATTTTATAATACTGATAAAATATGAAATATTAATTAAATGCAAATTTTAATTTATTGTAAATATAATTTTATCATAAATGTTTTACAATTAATTTTGTTGGCATAAATTGTCATATAGAATAGACTCACTTACGTCAAACAATTCATAAAATTCTAATGAGTGAATATTTTATTTTTATTTTTTATAATTAAAAAGATAGTAATTTGTATTAACAAGGGTTAGCGGAATAAATCCTTATGTTATATTTTTTTTGGATAAGCAAAATTTTATTTATCCAAGAAGCAGAAAAACTGCAACACATACAAACCCCAATTACAATGTCAACAATAAAACAAGACCAACTAACTTCCTTATGTTATATTGGTAATACAATTTATACTTTATTTAATTAATTGCCAAATCCCAACTTTCCATTCAAAGAATATAGAACCTATAGCCTACTAAATTCTAAAATTGAAATGTTGGACAAGAATCTATCACAAGTAGCATTATATAATCTTTGGTTTATATATATTCATAAGGTATGCTCCACACTTTTTCTTTACCACACTTTATAAATTTTAATTTTGATCATGAAGAGCGCTATTGCTTTAATATTATATAGTTGTTCATTAACTAGTGCTCTAGATTTGGTGTTTATTCAACAAGAAGTTGTTATCAAGGACATAATCCAATCACCACATAACAAAAAGGCCCAAAAAAAAAAAAAAAGTTGCCTTCATCACTCCCAATTTTGATCTTCAAACATGTAAACAAGCATAGAAAAATTTTTAGTTCTCAATTGCTTTTGTCTTGTGTCGTGACGGTAGTATTCAATTTGTAGTTTGCAACTGAGAGAGCATAAAACAAAATTAAGGCGCCTATGGATATTCCTCTCCTTTAAAGTAGTTTAATCAAATGTAACCATCAATATCTCTTACACCTCCAATTAAAACCCTTAAATGTCAACATCCCATTTGCTACTTGTAAACTTGCAAAGCTATTATCAAAAAGCTTACTCTTTCTCACTTAGCTTTTTAATTATGACAGTAATTAATGATGTTAATAGGGACCGTATTAGGTTGTGAATGTGTCCTCACATCGTCCCTTTTTTTCTTAACTAGTAAGTTAATTAACCCAAAACCTGGTTATGGGAACAAACTATATATAAACCCAATAGCAAGCAAAGATAGAAAGGTCCAAGTAAATATAAAACTAAAAGTGATAGCCTCTCGTATCGATAGCAATGTAATTAGTACAGTGATTAAACTCCAATTCGGCCTTATAAACCTTGGTACTAGTGTTAAATTAACTTCTTTATTCGAAAGAAGAGTGTTTCTAATTTAAAAATATATTAAATTATATATTTATTTTTGGACATAAACCAGTTCCTAATTTTCGTTATAATGAGACATTTAATCCGTATATTAGGACAATGTCCAATTGAGAATCTTGTCAGATTTGCCTGAATCATCTGATTAACCTGAATATCAGCTGCCTGTTTAAAACTTCGATCATTCTCCTGTGTTTATCAGTCACATGTCAGGTTTATTTTGCTTGCCATCATGAATCCCTTTTATCAAATTTATTAAGCGGTTGTTTCACCGCAATAACTTAAGCTATCATTAAAATTTATTAAATGACCGTTTCAAAATTGTCCTAGAACTTCATTGATCAAAATTTATCATTGATACTTCCTTTCCTTTCTCTACTTATCATTATTCATAATTTTCTGATTTACTAATTATATCCCATATTGATAAGAATATTTTTGTGTCAACGATAACTAAAAGAGACCTGATGTAATCTGGAAATTTGAAAATGGTGAACATCATTTTAGGACTCTCCTTAAAGCTAGGAAGAAGTTGGTGTTAGAAAGTCGACACTTAATATTATCAATGCACATAGAAAAAAAATTAAAAAATTTTATGATTTCTCCTAACCTAAAACTATTTTAATTTAATTAACGACATAATTGTTCTATAAACATAATAAAATATGACTAATAAATTATAAATTATAAATTTTGACTTTTGACTTTTTTCATTGTTTCTTACCAATTTAAAAATGATAGAGTTGAACAATTATCTAACTTTTAACAATATTCACATAAATAAATTGAGAGAATCTTGTAAGTAATATAGAGAAGGAATATGTCAAGATTGCTAACTTTTGTAGAGTTCATCCATATTTATAATAGAGGTAGAATTTTCAACAATTTAATTAAAAATATAATTTTAATTCTAATTTAACTTAATTAAAAATACAATTTGCTCTAATTAAATACAAAAGGTTTCAACAATACATAATATCTAATACCGATGCATATCTTTTAAATATTTAATATTAGACTTTAAAGTGTCTTAAATTTTACAATCAAATTTAACTTGATTAAACTATTTTTCTTTCTCCAATCGTTGACCTATAAACTTTTGAACGTGTTGAAAATAAATATAAATTGTAATTCTAAATTATACTTAAGTTTTTATCTTATTACTTTCATATGCATCAAACACTGTACTATATAAAATCAAATATTAGGAATATGAAGGCAATTTTGACTTACCTTTAGTACATGATTTTTTATAATTAAATCATTTAATCATATAATATTACAATCAAACATGACATATGGAATTAAGTTTATCCTGTTTAAATCTAATTATATTAGTTTTCTGTCATTAGTAGTTGATTCATTTAAAAATATTTGAGAACTATTTTTTAACTATCTTTTCACTTATAAGATAAAGATATTTCAAATCGATACTAATTGAGAATAGCAGAATATTCTCATTAATTATTTAAGAGTAATAGATCGTATATTGATCACTTAATTATCTCCACATATTTCATGTTATATCTAAATACCACTCGAGTTACTCTGGATAAAAAAAGTTCTAAATAGTATGAAAATATAACAATATCTGTATAATGTATTTTAGAAGTTTTAAGTCAAATGATTATTTATACAGTTATTATAATGAGTATTTTTATAACACACGAGTAATATTATTTATGTAATTCTCGCATTAAATTAACTTAGTAAACATATTCTCTTAACTAACACTCACATGTTTATTTAGATGTTTATATACTATAATTTACAATATTGAATGTTTCCTTCATAAAAATTAATATAATGTATGTTAATTCTTTCCTTATCTTAATACTGTAGTGATTGAAACAATTTAGAAATAATATGTAATTCTAATATAAATCTCATCATAACCTTATTTATATAATATATATATTTTATATTTTAATTAAACAAACATGTATACATTTATAAAATAAAAAATTTCTTTACTAAATTGCATAAATGTACAATCATCCGAATAATTATAAGGAATAAACCAATAAGTGGTCCAGCACAAGAAATCGCTTTCAAAGTTTCATAAATTTGTAGGTCTAAACCTCACCTAACCTTTGCGTTTCATCTACGAGTATATATGTCTACGAGTATACTTCGCACCTCTTAGTGTCGGCACTACCCCAAGTCCGTCCCTCACCTTTTTAGGAAGTCTATTAACAATGCAAAAGTCCTTGATTGTTCAAATTAGAACAGCAAAATTGGTACAAATAATCACGTCTTTTGTTTGTTTGTTAAGCAGAAGTAGGGAACAAATAGTCAACAATAAGGTCATTATATTCATTTAATGCAAGTTTGTACGTTGCACTTTCTGATCAGCCTGAGTTTAATGACTAGAAATATCATCCTTGATCAGTCTTTGAATGAGATGAATTGGAATAAAGTTAGAACAGCAAAACTAATACAAATGATCACATCTCTTGTTTGTTTGTTAAGCAGAAGTAGGGAACAAACAGTCAACAATAAGGACATTATATTCATTTAATGCAAGTGTGTACATTGCAGTTTCTGATTAGCCTGAGTTTAATGACTATAAATATCATCCTTGATCAGTCTTTGAATGAGATAAATTAGAACAAAGTTGGAACAGCAAAATTAGTATAAATGATCACGTCTCTTGTTTGTTTGTTGAGCAGAAGTAGGGAACAAACAATCAACATTAATAAGGACATTATATTCATGCAATGCAAATGTGTACGTTGAACTTTCTGATCAGCCTGAGTTTAACAACTGTAAATATCATCCTTAATCAGTCTTTGAATGAGATGGATTAGAACAAAGTTGGAACAACAAAACTGGTACAAATGATCATGTCTCTTGCTTGTTGGTTGAGCAGAAGCAGGGAACAAACAATCAACAATAAGGACATTAAATTCATTTAATGCAAGTGTGTAAGTTGCACTTTTCTGATCAGCCTGAGTTTAATGACTATAAATATCATCCTTGATCAGTTGAACTAATTTTAATTTAAGTGGTCTGAATTTAATTAATTGAATCACTAAAACATTGGAGACAATAATTTATAATTTTACTAAAGTTGTAAACCCTTAAAGCTTAATTAAAGTAAAGATTTTGATTATCAAACCAAAAAAAAGAAAAGATTATGACTTCTAGTCATTGTTCCGAATTTCGTACCGTACCGGTCGGTACCGACCGGTACGTACCGTACCGGTCAAAATCCGGAACCGGTACGGGTTAAAGTTGTACCGGGAATGGATTCCGGTCTGTACCGGTCGATTCCGTCCGGTACCGGCTGGAACCACTAGTACCGGCGAAACCAGGGACCATTCCGCAAAAAAAAAAGAGGAGGGACTGTTTTGCAAAAATCGAAAATAAAACCCTAAAAATCACCCCCCTCCCCGACTTCGGTCTCCCTCTCACT
>JAOTBA010000203.1:25573604-25586161 GCA_025629845.1 Erythroxylum squamatum
CTTAACTAATTCTAGATATTTTATTATTATCAAAACATAAAGGGATTTAATTTGTCAACCACCATTGGTCCAACAAACTATAGCAAAAGATCTATAGTAACTACATCGTGGAGATATTTTCCTTTACCCTTCTTTATGACTTGTATGTTTTTGTTCATTGTTATAGAGGTATTCAGTAGGATTTTAAGAAGAATTATAGAGAGAACCAATAATTTCAAATATCATTCTACATGCAGGAAATTGGAAATTACCAACCTCAAGTTTGTTGATGACTTAATTATCTTAGCTTAGGTGGACCAAAATTCACTTTTAGCTATTATGAAAGCTATCTAAATACTCATTTAACTATCTGGACTCCATGTTAATACTAATAAATTCTCCTTTCACATTTATAGAAGTGTAGAGGATCACAGAAGCATAGTTGAGCACATCACTGGTTTTAGAGGAAAGCCTTTACCATTCACCTATCTTGGAATGCCAATAGTTGCTATTAAATTGGGTTATGGAAGTTTTAAGCCTTTGGTGGACAAAATAAAAGCTAAAATCATAGGTTGGAGAATGAAAGCTTTATCTCTGGCTAGAAGAGCTCTACTGATTATAGTTATTTTTATCTTTAATCAATAATCATTAGGCAATGCATCTTGCTATTCCAAGTGTTATGAGCAAAACCAAAAAAATCCTCAAAAAATTTATCTAATTTGGTTCAAAGGAAGGAGATTATAAAGCTGACATTAAATGGTCTAAATTCCGTAGTTGCAAGAAACATGGAGGTCTGAACATTATTCCTTTAAGACTGTTGAATAATTGCATGATGATCAAGAGACAATAAAGATTGATTAATGATCATAAGTCATTATAGTGCAAATGGGTATATGAATACTACGTTAAAGATAAGAGCATTTAGGAAATTGATCTCCCTTCTAAGAAAGCATCTGGTACATTAAAAGAAATTCTCAAATAGAGAAGCTTCATCAGATCTTATTTTAGGAAGGTAGTAGGGAATGGGATGAACATACTGTAGTAACATGAAAATTGGATATCTGGTGGTCCTCTTAAGGAAAAGGTTGAGCTGATTGTGTTAAAAGACATCATTCCAAACAATCAAAATCTCTCAAATGTAGTGATGTTTACGAATGAGACCCTTATGAGAATAAATGATAGCAACATGTAGATGGAGATCAACAAAGTGGAATTAAAGGAAAATATTCCTGACAAAAAATTGTGGTGTCCTAATGCTAATGAAATATATAATAACACATCATGGAGAAAAGATTTTCAACAGAATCTAAGAGATGTCTCATGGTACAAAGTGGTATGGTGTAAATACAATCTACTTAAAGCTGCCAAAACTTTATGGAGGTCTATAAAGGAGAAACTACCCACCAATGGCAGATTAAACAAGTTAAACTACTTGACAAACTGGTGTAGCCTTTATAGAAGTCAATTAGAGAGAACTTAACACCCATTTTTCAAATGCAAATACATATGTGGAGCATAGAAAATAGTACTTAATAAATGTGTAATCAATAATCCATTAGAGGAGTAGCAATAGATCATAAGTTGGAGTTTGAACTTACAACTTGTTAAGAGAGATCACAAATGGTGTTATTACATAGTTTTATCCTATTGGTGTTACATATATGGGATGAAAGAAACAAACACATTTTTCACAACAAGGAAAGAAGCTATGAACAATTCATGATAGAGCTAGTTAATGCCAATAGAATTCATATAATTACATTTTGTGTCAAGCTTGCTCTAGTATCAACATGTATTGATATTTGGAGATGTTGCTAGTTTTGTAATTGCAACTCTTGTAATTCTTTAGTAGCTTGGCAAAATCATTTTCTAAACTATTTTCTTCAGAGTTTTCTTATGAAAAATTTTACTGTTTAGCCTTTTCATGGATTAATTCAATTTTTATTTTAAAAAAAGAATCATTAGAAGAAATGAATTTAGACAATTAAGGAGAACTTTACAGAGTCTTTAAAAGATAAAGCTAAAGCTAGTACAACTCTTAAAAGAATTTGAAGAATGTTTCACATAGAAGTATACCAAAGAGCTCGGGTTGTGCAAAAGATAGTGGAACAAAGACTTTCGATAAAGCTAAATTTTTTCCCTCACTGCTAACCTATCAGGAAGTGGTCTAAAAAATTTTAGGTGATTAAAGAAGAACTTGAAAAATTAAGGTTGGTTTCACTAAACCAGCCAGATATACTAAGTAGTTAACTAATGATATGCTTATAGTTAAGAAGAATGGAAAGATAAGAATTAGTGTCAACCTTAGGGATTTAAATGTAGCTACTCTTAATAATGCATATGATGTTAATTGCAGCTTCTTTGATAGATGTATGGCTGGACATTTTTTGTTTTCCTTTATAGATTGCTTTCTTGGTTATAATAATAGTTTTATAAACAAAAATGATATTTATAAAATATGTTTTAGATGTTCAAGGTCAATAGGGACATTTGAGTTGGTTGTAATGCCTTTCGGTCTAAACAATGCAGAAGCCACCTATCAAAAGGCTATAAATGATATTTTTCATGATTTGATAGGGCGTACTTTGGAATTGTACATAGATGACATTATTGTGAAATAAAAAAATATTGAAGATCATATCTAAGATTTACAAGAAGCTTTTCGTAGGATAAGAATGCACAGATTGAAGCTAAATCCCCAAAGTGTGTGTTCAGAGTGAAAGCAAGGAACCTCTTAGTGTTTTTAGTTATAATAAGGCAAAAGGATCACTTTTGACCCTAACTTTTTCACCAATTGAAAAGTTTAATCATAACATTTGGAAAACGTTAAAATTGGACCCTACTATGTCATAAAATTTAACCTTGTTTATTAAGTATCGAGTCAACACTGACCTGACATTTTTTAATTTTTTTGAGTCCCATGTGTCATGTTAGTGTTGACGTGGCAAGGTAGAACCTAATTATTTTAAAAATATAAATATTTTATTTTATTATTAAGTGTGAGACTCACTCTTTTAATTAAATACTTCCTAACTTAATCATAATATTTAGACTGCTTTTGCTTATTTTGCTACTGTATCTTCCTTGAATCGTTGCCTCCTTGTACCAGAAAAACTCTAGATTTCAAACCCCCCACTCCCCCTCTGTTTTTTTTCTCCCCTACCAAAGCTTCACCACCCACTCCTCCCTCTCCCATCTCTATTCTCTCTCTTCTTTCTCCAAAACCCTAAACTCCCGTGCATTTTTTCCACCCTTCATTCATCTTCTCTCTCTTGCCTCTCTTCTCTATGCCATAACTAAAACTCAAACCCCCTTCCCCCTTCTGCGTTTCTGTTATTTTCCACCCGTGCAAAACCCTCAAACCCTCACAGTTCCATTCCTCCCTTCTCATATTCTCTCTCTTGCCTATGCCAAATCGTAAACTCACACTCTTTCGTTCACCCTCCACTCTTCTTCTCTCTCTTCCACCTTTCTTTTTTTTTATCAGCTGCAACCCCTCACACTCTCACTCCTCATGTTGGAAAATGATTCAAAATATCTTAGATTTATCGAGGATAAATAATTCTTTTCTTTTAGGTTTGAATGAGTCTTAATTTAGTTGTGTTTTGTTCCTAGTCTATAGGTCATTACCGAGTCCATGGGTAAAGTGAACATTTTGTTGAGTTTGTTAAGTCTGTAAAGTGCCTATAAATAGCACTGTTTCTAATGAATAAAACAATCTCTTGCAGTATTTTTTTGTTTGTTACTCTGTTTTTCATTTGTACTCTTTTATGTCTCTATTTTCTCCAACAAATTTGGTATCAGAGCCAGGTTGGCTTTTGAGTGAAACACATGACTTAGTAATAAAATAAGAGAGCAAATATAAAATAAGATAATGGGAACACTTGATTTTTCTTCATCACAGACACTCTTACCAATTTTCAATGGTGAGAAGTATGAGTGGTGGAGTATAAAAGTGAAAACACTACTCAAGTCTCAGGAGCTATGGGACTTGGTAGAATACGGATATATTGATATGCTAGAACCAGATGAAGAAATAGAGAGGAGATTGAAGGAAACTAAGAAGAGGGGTGCCAAAGCACTGTTCATTCTCCAACAAGTAGTGTATGACACTATTTTTTCAAGAATTGCAGCAATAACTACGTCAAAGGAAGCTTGGTCAATACTACAGAAGGAGTTTCAAGGTGATGCAAGAGTCCTCGTAGTAAAATTACAGTCAGTAAGACAAGATTTTGAAACCTTGATTATGAAAAATGATGAATTAATAGCTGATTTTTTGTCAAGGGTAATGGCAATAGTCAGTTAAATGCGCTCTTACGGTGAACAAATTTCTGATGAAACAATTGTTTCAAAAATTCTGAGGAGCTTGACACCAAAACTTGATCATGTAATAGCTTCTATAAAAGAAGTTAAGGATTTATCGATTCTTTCAGTTGATGAACTGATGGGGTCCCTTCAAGCTCACGAGTCGCGAATCAATAGAACGGTTGAAAAGCATGAAGAAAAGGCATTTCAGGTGAAGGAGGTAACAACCAAACATGAAAAAAATGATCATTCGGTATGTCCTTATTGTAAAAAAACAATCCACCCCCATTATAAATATTGGTGGAGACCGGACATTAAATGCAAAAGATGTGGTCAATTGGGACATATAGAGAAAATTTGTAAAAATGCCTCACAAAAAGATGCCAATGCAGTAGCTATGGTCCAACTTTGAGGAAATGACGTTATTCTAACAAATGCCTACATCCATATCAGAATATGTCCCATGACAATTATGTTTATTCCTATGACCATGCAAACAACCATGTTTATGTTTATGCAGGAGAGATCTCTACAACCATGCCTATACTAATGCCTACATTGATCACGACATTTTGAATCAATGGGGACTGTTGGAAAATGATTCAAAATATCTTAGATTTATTGAGGATAAATAAGTCTTTTCTTTTAGGTTTGAATGAGTCTTAATTTAGTTGTGTTTTGTTCCTAGTCTATAGGTCATTATCGAGTCCATGGATAGAGTGAGCATTTTGCGAAGTTTGTTGAGCTTTTTCCTAAGTTTGTTGAGTCTGTAAAGTACCTATAAATAGCACTGTTTCTATTGAATAATATATATCTTGCTGTAGTTTTTTATTTGTTACTCTGTTTTTCATTTGTACTCTTTTATGCCTCTATTTTTTCCAACAGCCACAAGCAGATGCTCCAACAAGTCCCTTGCCGATGTTAGGGTCATTTTTATTGAAGAAGTTGATGTTGCAGGGGTTATTGAAATGATCTACACAACCTTCTCATGTACAAACGTGAGCAGAAGGGGAGGACCGTCGGCGGTGCCAAGTCTCTTGTTGTTGGCACCTGTCTTAAGATTATCTTCGACGCGAAGTGGAACATTGAACTGACTTTAGGGTTGTCTAGGAGATCTATTAAGTGGACTTAAACAACTCCAATATTTTGGGTTTGTGGTTTATGTGGCGACTAAACGGTGATTCAAAAGGGACACATAGACGGTCCAGATGATTTTAGACTCAGATCTCACAACTATTAATTGTTATCTTTAGTTAAGTGAGCATAGCACTTCGTTGGATAAGGATTGAAGATTGAAGATGTTCGATTTAACATTATAGTTTAATTCCCCAATATCAAATCGTTTTGACTTTGTGTAAAGCACCAACATACAAGAAAAGATATTATAAAATTACGTTATATTCTCTTTATAGTTTAACTTTCGTGATATTACTTAAGGCAATCTTTTACGTTTTATTTTTAAATGACATCGTATTCTAATTTTAAATATTACAAAATAAAAAATAATATTAAATTTTAATTTATAAATATCTTAATATATCTGCGTTGGCCCACCATCTTCACCTTGAGGCAGTATAGTTTGAAGCTAATCATTTCCCAAGTCCTTCGGTTGTATATGGAAAAGCCTCAATATATGACTATGAGTAATTGGTGGTTCTGAGTGACGAGTAGATTGTGCAAGCATTGATGCCTATGAATCTTATCGAATTGTCACAAGCTACTTAAAGAGTAATTACGTGTGGTTGGATTTTTTAAAATTATATGACATTGATAAGTAATTTAAAGAAAAATGAATATGTCATTTCTAGGACCGGATTTTTTTTCTGTTTTTTATTTAGGCCCTAGCTATTGATTCCTTGGTAGCCCTAATTGGCTCTTCTTCTGATTGATATTATGTTAATTGTTTATATACATTTAATTTGTTACATATTTAAAATAAATAACTTAAAATCAAATTCAACATATAAATGTTGAATTCTTTAAATTCTAATGTATTTTTTACCCTTCCTAAAGGATAGCATCTCCAAAGCTTTCGATTTTGCTTCTTGGAATAAAATTTTCACTATATTTAAACATTTATTTATTTTGATGAAATTTCAACGGTATGTTTAGCAAATATCTATCGACATGTAAAATATTATTTTTGGATTATAAATATATGTAGTTTGAATATTTTATAAGAAAATGTTTAAATTTTTTGCAAATAATAATATTAAAGAAAAAACCATGACAAGTAGTTTCTAGTCCCTAAAATTCGTACAATAATGACAAAATTAATCATTAGAGTGGTTAATTTTAATATTTTATTATAACAAGAAATAGTTATCATTAATTTGTTATGTCTATATTGGTAATAACCTTTGTACAAAAAGTTTTTTGTACAGCAAAATTTCTTATAACAAAAATTATGAGCAGCAGTGATCATAGTGATAGTTCCTTTTTTTGTTGACAACATTAAGTAGGCACTAACTAATTGAATTTTTATTGAAAAAAGTTTTCTTCACAAAAAGTAAAATATCGTGTAATGGTAACTCGTTTCGTCACAATAAGATAAAAAATTAGTAACCAAACTATGTTTTGTCACAACAAATAGAAAATATTTGTAACCAACATATATTTTGTTACAATTACAATTCATTCCCATCAAAATTACTTTGGCGCCAAATTGTAGATGTTTTTAGTGACAGAACCTAGTGATAAAAGAAAATTTGACACTATTAATATATTAATAGTGACAATTTAATTGTAAAAGATACTACATTGTCACAATTATCATTGTATTAGTGACAAAAAATCATCATTGTTAATCCAAACAATAGTGTCAATCAATTATTTTGTCACAAAAAACCTCATATCTATGATGAAATGATAGTTAGTCATAAAAAGTTGTCACTAAATGTCTTAACTTTTGTAGTAACAATAACCTTTGCAACATAAAGTTGATGATCAAGTGACAACAAAATTTCTTGTCACAAAAATTACAAATAATAGTGACCATAGTGATAGTTCCATTTTTTGACAATTTTAAGTAGAAACTAACTAATTAAATTTTTATTGACGAAAGTTTTCATCACAAAAAGTAAAATATTGTGTGACAACAAACTGTTTTGTCACAGTTAGAGAACAATATTAGTGGTTAAATTATGTTCTGTCACAAGAAATATAAAATATTAGTGATTAACATATGTTTGTCACAATTACAATTCATTCCTGCCAAAATTATTTTATCGCCAAATTGCATATGCTTTTAATGAGATAACTTAGTGATAAAAGAATTTTTGACACTATTAACATATTAATAGTGACAATTTAATTGTGAAAGATACTAAATTGTCACAATTATCATTGAATTCGTGACAAAAATATAAATTATCACATTTAATCCAAATAATAGTGCCAATCAATTGTTTTGTCACAGAAAACCTCATATATGTGATGAAATGATAGTTAATCACAAAAAGTTGTCAATAAATTACTAATAATAGTGACCATAGTGGTAGTTTCGCTTTTATGACAATATTAAGTAGACACTAATTAACTGAATTCTTAATAACAAAAGTTTTCGTCACAAAAGGTAAAATATCGTATGATGGTAAACCATTTCGTCACAGCAAAAGAAAAATATTAGTGACCAAATTATGTTCTGTCACAATAAATAGAAAAAATTAGTGACTCACTTATGCTTTATCACAACTACAATTAATTCCCTTCAAAATTATTTTGGCGCCAAATTACATATGCTTTTGGTGACAGAACTTAGGGATAAAAGAAAATTTGACTCTATTAATATATTAATAGTAACAATTTAATGGTGAAAGATACTAAATTGTCGTAATTACCAATGTATTAGTGACAAAAAATTAATTATCACAGTTAATTCAAACAATAGTGTTAATCATTTTTTTTGCTACAAAAAACCTCATATTTGTGACGAAATGATAGTTGGTCACAAAAAATTGTCACTAAATATCTTAACTCTTATAATGTATATTTGTACAAAAATAATGAACACGAAAATTTTTTATTTTTATAAAAAAAATTATAATTATTAATTTTAAGTTTGTATTAAATAAATTATTAGATGCATATAATTTTTAAATTAAATTTAATAAATTATTTGTGATCTTCTAAATTTCAAGTTTATATCATTAATTCTCTTCATAAAATAAGATTTTACATCATATTATTAATAAATCTTATTATAATATTTAGAATATATTATCAGTATAATAATAGCATTCTTTTTTATTTAATAAGTTAATTTTGAGTTTTATAACTAGTTGGCACATCCTAAATCTCAACTTTAGCACTTTTAAGTAAAGATTTAAACCAGGAAAATATTTGTTTTAATTATTAACTTGACAAAAAAAAGATGATTACTTTGTTGATATAATTTATTTTACCTTTTTTAGTAACCACAATCTCAAAAGGTTCGGAAATGAAAAACAATATAAGAGTACTATATGGCAGCATTTGAGAGCTTCTTAGAACAGTTATGTTCTAAACATAGGCATCCTTGATTCAGCAACCAAGTCCACGAAGATGTTCAAAGCAAAGTGAGGAACCATGTACAGAAGACAGGAGATAATTGTCATATGGTTATATATTCATGTTTCGAAAAAGATTTGGGCAGATAGACTTAAGTTGTTCTGTAGTTTGGTAGCTAAAATTTGGAAATTAAATGGCTGTCTCCCAAAGAGACAGCAACGTAAATCGACTTCCCCAACAAAGCGCCAAAACCATCTAAAGCTATTATGTCTCGTGGCCCACAAGCATCTGCCTTAAGAGAGCCCCTAAAATGTCAGTTTGCTGGCTTCCAACCAACTCCATCTTACAACTTTAATGTTCTAGGTTTCGTTATTAGGCACGAGATCTTCTGTTCAATTTTTTGTCTTATTGTGTACAGTAAATTTCAGTCATTTATTTATGTAGATCCCGTATGAGCCTCACATAAATAAACGTGAGATCCGCATAAATGAATGGTTAAGATTCACTGGACACAATAAGAAACCATAAAATTGGACAGAAGATTTGGACTCCGTTATTACACACCTATTTCACGTTCACTAAGGTAGTGTCAAACTTACATGGCAAATATTTGGGAGTAAATTATTTTAAATATGATAACTTTTTAATAATCGGTTAAATTTATCATAATTTTTATTATATTAATGTATTCCACATAACTTAGTATAATTAAAATTATTTCAGGACATTTATTTAGGCATCCTATAAAATATGATCATATTTAAACTTATTTTTATTTTTATTTACATTTTTATACTTTCAATATTACAATAGCTTAATAATTTTTTTGTCATATGTTTTCAATTTCATTAAATTATTTTTAATATATGTATACAATTTTAAGTTAAAAGTTTAGAGATAATAGCTCAATATAATTAAGTTTTTTCACTAATTTAATTAGATATGTGTATATATATATTTATAGATTGAGATATTTAGTATTAAAAATAAAAATAATATATTTAATATTTTATCCAAGATATTTGAAATAATTTATCTCACGTTCATGTATAGGTGCGTAAAAGCAATAAATTTTGTTATGTGTTGTTCTGTACAAAAAAAAATGATTATGATCTAGGTCCTTAAAAACTAAATCCTTAAACAAACCAAAAAATTATTATGATACTGAAAGCTTAGTTCTAGATCCTTAAAACCTAAATCCTTAAACGGACCAACTAAAATTTCTTGAAATATCTTTGCATGCTGTAACTGGATGAGTGTAGTGTAAAATTTTAAGAAGGCAATGAGATCACAACTTTCATTGACCATAAATTGTATTGTTGTTAATGGAATATTAATTTGCATTTTAATTTTGCATGTCAGAATAGTAAGAAAAGAATGGAGAAAAGAAAACGATGACCGAGAAGAAGGGAAAGAGACGGGAAGTAGAGAATAGTGTCTCAGGCACATTATGATCTTACAGAGAAAAGAGGCTTTGCTTTTAAAAGTATTGGTATTCTCAATCTCTTCTCGAGTCGACACTCTTCCTCAAGAAAATGCTTTTGACCAAAAGCTGAAGAAAGGAGATAGGGCCGTCTCTTTTAGAACTTCAGATTATAAGTAGAAAGTTTGCGTTTATCATAAAATAACACGTTAAAAGTTTCTTGTTTTCCATGATCGGAGTTTGGAAAAGAAGAGAGCATGAAAATCACAAGTGAACATAAGTTTGATTTTAATAAAATAAGATTGGCTAGTTGGTAACATAAGATTGGCTAGTTGGTCTATGTTTATGCTATTTAATTTAACCGACTAAGCGAATGATATGTTTCTTGTCAAAAAAAACAAAAAGGCGAATGATATGTTTATGCTCTGTGATGATGTAATGTTGCCGACATCGAATAGTTTATTAATTTATAAATATTAAGTTGACAGATTTACATTTTATGGTAAATAGATAAAGATAATCTATTTATATATATATATATTTAAATAAAATTGTTTGAAAATTTCTTAAAAATTTTTAAAATTTTATTTTAAATTTTTAGTTTTTCAGAAAAAATTTATTTTAGACTTCGATTAAAAATAATGAAAAATATATGCACTCAAATTAAATAAATTAAATTTGACCTAAAATGACAATTTATTATAATTATTTAAATTTTATTAATTTAAGTTGAGTTTATTTATTTTAGATCGAGTTTAAGATTTGAGTTAGATTTCTATATTAATGACATTTAATTAGTTTACGTTTGATGTTAATATTATATGTATTTTATCGTTATTTTTTAACCAAAATATAAGATAAATCTTTTTTGAAAAATTAAAAGTTAAAAGATTTTTTTCGAAAATTTTAATAAATTATATAGGAGTATATGCCTTTTACGTTTTTATTAAACCTAGTTTAATATGTTTTTGACTATTTTGGAATTAAGCTGGCTATTTAAAAAAAAGAAAAAGAAATGGACTCGTTATGCACGGTTTCAAGTTTTTTTTTGGTCTTAGACCAGGGTATCTATCGGCGGATTCAGTGACTAATCTCTTCGCTGATTTGTAGGCACTTCACAGGGTGGGACAGCTAGCTCAAAAATTTAAGGCTGCTCCATACCCAAAGTCAAGGATCGAACCCTGACATTTGGTTAAGAATGGACGAGTCCCTGCCACTTAATCACATCCCTTGAGTTCACGGTTTCAAGTTTCAAGTTTCAACGGCATATTAATGCACATTAATGGGCGTAGACTGTAGGATGGTTACAAGAGCAACATTTATGTTGGCGATAATGACCGAACGTCGCCCATAATTTTCACACTAGAACTTCAAAAAACCAAAGTCTGAGCTCAGCCTACACTTACGAACACTTACGAACAGTACAGATCAATTCTTCCGTAGGTAATAGAGCCACCTACTATGTGTGTTACCACGTCCTACACACGCAGCTAAACTCTGTCTCTTGCATTTACACTCTCTTTAAGCCAATATTTATTGTAATCTCTACGAGTGCAAGTATTCATTTCACTACCTTCGTAATTGGACTCTCTGTCAACACCTTAATTCACTTAGATTTAAGTGAACATCCAAGAGTGCAAGAATTTTAGGTTGAATTTTGAAAAATTGTAGGGAGAATTTTCATTAAAAATAAAGTCTTTAATTTGGAAGAACCAAATAGTTAAGGCTAAAAGTACATATGAAATTTATTCATTTACAACATAATATAATTACTTAAACTTTTTAACCATAATGTTTTTAAAATATTTAGAACAGATTTTAAATAGATAGAATTAACTCTCTCTCAATTAAATGTTATTTTAATGCTGACATGACTTTATTTTTACATTTTTTAAATAGAACGTGCAATTATCATATAATTAATTTTTTTAAATTAATCAAAAAGTGAGTTTCTCAGTCTCGGGACAGTAGGAGTTTTATATATTTCAGACAACGATCTCATTTGCCATGTGATAATGAAGCTTATATTTATATATTTTAGATAATAGATTCCACTTATCATATATAGTGAAACTTACTTTCTATTTAAAAATAAAAAATAATAATACGTTAGTATTGATGTGACGTTTAATTGACGAAGAGTTAATTCCGCTAAAATTTTTATCTATTTAGGGTCCATTTTGAATGCTTTGCGAACGCTGGAGTTCAATATAAACACTTCAAAGCGTCAGGGTATGTTTTATATATTGTTATAGATAACGAGGCTCAAAAAGCACTTTTGCTTCTTTTTTTTTTGGTAGGTACAGCGGGCAAAGCCCGAAAAGAAGACTCTAACTAACGAACATAAGTAATACCAATAACA
>JAOTBA010000203.1:25654492-25670640 GCA_025629845.1 Erythroxylum squamatum
CCAGGTTGGTTTCGAGTATGCTTCGCTAACATGTCCGAGACAACACTGAACTTAGCTATGGATCGGTTGAAAACATTCGTGGATTCAACCACCAACACTCGAAGCCAAAGCAGCCACCAGCTGTTGAAATCTCTGAGAAAGAATTCCCACACCAAGTGGGTTTTTCGGCTATCGTTTGATGCTCTTCACGACCGTGAACCCGATGAGCGATAGACGATAGTCTGGTGTCAAGTGTGAACATATTTTAACAGAGTCATGTCAATTATTGTTTTTTCCAAAAAAATTTTGGTTGGTAATTATTTTTTTCTTCCCAGAATATTGTAGATAGTACCCTCGTTCCAGACATGGATTAGCAGTGGGTCTAGTCTTCTATTTTGTACTAAGTTGCATGGGAACCCCGAAATCTTATTGAATGCTTCTTTACTATGTGTGAACATCTAATAGCAAAACAAACCATTATTCAATTTGCAATTATATAATTTCTTCTCATTATCGTTACATGTGTTTTTCGTTTTAAATAGCCAATTAAAATACACGACACAAGAATGGCCCTCGGCGAGATTGATGGTTAGAGAGAGCGACGCATACAAACTTGCCGACGTCTTAATTTCTGCCTCTATAGCCCCATGGTTTCGTGTCACAAATCACGACCGACCCTAATAAAGTTTTTAGTACTGAACTTGATACATTGTTCAAGCCGTGTGAGTAGGGGACTAATTTATTTACTACTGTGAACATATAATATTATTATTGTTAGAACATGTTGTGTGGGTCAAAAGAAGCATATAAGTCAAAAAGTGGCATAAATTTTAGTGCTATATTGTCTCCGGAACATATGTGCCCTTTGTGGGTTGGAGAAAAGCTAAAAACACAAAAGGAGATTCGCTAGGCTTCCCCGAATGGAAGCGATTTGTAAAGTGAAGTTAATACTGTCTGGGATTAACGTGTTATTGTTCAAAAAGTCTTCACAACCGACGCAAGCTAGTAAAGAGGACGAGTTCCCTATCAAGCAATCCCAAAAGTCTAATGCCTTTGAAGTTAATTTCCAAGGGTTAATCAATTAATAGTTTCATAGTAAACTTTGTCATACTCTTTAGTCAGTAATCTCGAAAGATTTACCTGGTTTTAGGAGACAAAGCATGCGCAGAAATAGTTTAGAATTCATATATTGGCCTAACCCGTCAACTTTTTAAATAAAATAAGGCAAATTAAATTATCATTTGAGAATCTTTTTTTTTTTGTTTTACATATTTCTTCAAATTAGGTTGTGTTAAGTTGGCTACTTACCGTTCAAGTAAGTACTTAGGAGTTCCTATTATATTATTTTTTGACTCATCAATTAACATTACAATGAATTTTAGCTGAGCAAAAGAATATATTTGACTCACATATAACTAAAAAGTAATTTAACTATGTAATCTTATCATCCAATCTAATGGGATTTCCATTTAATATCTAGAGCAGCTACATCTATTCCATTCTAACCCCCTTTTAACTTTTACATAAATACATTTTCTTTTGCTAGTTTCCAATAAATATCCAACACTAAAGGAAGAGGCATTCTTTGGGTTAGAAGAAGCAAGGATTAAATTAAAAATAAATATTGTTGTATTTAATTTATGAAATAAGTCAACAAGAACTTAAAAAATCTTAATCGCTATTGATTGTATCGTGAACCATCTGTATAACCTTTCCTTAAATTCATATTTTAGTCTAAATATATGTTTGTATTTGTCTACGTGGCTTAACTCCTAGATAGAAGATATGGGACTGCGAATATCATGTAAATTTATGACTTTTGTAAAGAATTTCTTATTGTCACTTATTTGTGTACATTGTCGAGAGAGATTATAAATAGCCAATCGTAAATGCTACAGCTGTACAAGATCATTCGGTTACAACAGAAAATATCAAAGGCACCGATAGAAATCTTCTAGAAATTGTTTGTTATGCTTGAGATGTTGGGCCTGATGAGTTGTGGGCTGCTGGACTGGTGAAGGTGTCTCTTACACCCCCCGCAAACACAAGCTTCGTGGGCTGCGAAGGTTGAGTTTGGTACACAAGTGGAAGTGTCGGTCGAAAGACATAGACTTAGTAAACAGGTCAGCGAGCTGGTCTTCCGAACTGACGTAGTTGATGTCGAAGCTTCCAGCGGCGACTCGGTCACGAAGAAAGTGTACATCAATTTCAATGTGCTTTGTTCGAGCGTGGAAGACATCATTCTGGGACAAGGCACGAGCTCCATTATTGTCGCACCAGATGACGGGGCGAGGAGAGGGTGAAAACCCTAATTCGGAGAGGAAAGACAATAGCCAAAGAATCTCGGTCGAGAGAGTGGAGAGAGCACGGTATTCAGCTTCTGTACTAGAGCGAGCGACAACCGATTGCTTTTTGGAGCTCCAATGGACGAGATTACCACCCAGAAAGACACAGCCGCCGGAGGTGGATTTGCGGTCGTCAACAGATCCAGCCCAGTCAGAGTCAGAAAATGCATGGATCTGCAAGGGGAACGAAGAAGAGCTGAAAAAGAGCTTAGTATCAGCAGTGCCGCGTAAGTATCGAAGAACCCTCTTAAGGGCAACCCAGTGCGGCTGAAGGGGGTTGACTAGAAATTGGCTTAATTTGTTGACAATAAAACTGATATCCGGTCGACTATGGCACAGGTACTGCAGACCACCAACCAGGCTGCGATAATCGGACGGATTGGCGATGGGGTCACCAGCAAAAGCAGAGAGCTTCTGACCAGAAGCGACAGGGGTGGAACACGGCTTA
Organism: Erythroxylum squamatum; assembly: GCA_025629845.1. NCBI lineage: Eukaryota > Viridiplantae > Streptophyta > Magnoliopsida > Malpighiales > Erythroxylaceae > Erythroxylum > Erythroxylum squamatum. The sequence goes on from JAOTBA010000203.1 coordinate 25,657,265, forward strand.
CAGGTAAGCATGTTTGCCCTCTGTAAAAGATCATATATGTATTTTTGTTGAGATAGATACAAACCCGTAGGAGTGCGATGAACCTCAAAACCAAGAAAATAATGTAGAGGACCAAGAGTCTTTAGGGCAAATGTGTTCTGTAAACGTGAAATGAGCTGGTGAATGGCAGCGTTGTCGTTCCCAGTAATCAATATGTCATCAACATAGATCAGAATGTAGAGTTTGGTGTGATGGTGATGAAGATAGAAAAGAGATGTGTCACATTTAGAGGATGTAAAGCCCCAGTGCTGAAGAGTCTGTTTGAGGGTGAAAAACCAGGCACGAGGGGCCTGTCTGAGCCCATATAGAGCTTTAGAAAGCTTACACACATGAGTAGGATAGGAGCAATTAACATACCCTTGAGGCTGAGTAATGTAGACTTCTTCATGTAGAGTTCCATTGAGAAATGCATTGTTAATGTCTATCTGTTGAATATCCCACCGAAAAGAGACTGCTAGAGATAGAATCACCTTAATGGTGGAGGATTTGACCACTGGGCTGAAGGTCTCAGTGAAATCCACACCAGGGTTTTGATTAAACCCTTTTGCCACCAACCGGGCTTTGGCTTTGTCAAAGGAGCCATCTGATTTATATTTGACCCGAAACACCCATTTAGTGCCCAATACATTCATACTAGGTTGATAAGGAACAAGAGTCCAGGTTCGGTTGTCATGTAAATCATGCATTTCAGCATCCATAGCAGCTTTCCAGATAGGATCTTGTAGGGCAAAGGAAACAGATGGGGGTTCTTGGATTGGGAAGGGAGAGAGAGGAGCATGGTATAGTTTAGGTTTGAAAATGCCACTTTTAGAGCGAGTTTGCATGGGATGAGTGTTTGTGAGGGGAGCAGAAGGACCAGAAGGAACAATGTGGGATGGAAGAGGGGTAGGAGAAGAAAAAGAGTGAGGGGTTGAGGGGCGGGGAGGATAATGTAAAGGTGAATTGAAATCAGAAGGTAAGAGAGGAGAATTTACCTGTAATGATGGCAAGTTTGGAGCAGCTTCTGAAGACCCACTCCTCGGCAGAGAACTGCTAAGAGCAGGCTGTATAGAAGAGGAAGGGACGTTGAGAAGGGAGAGAGGTAGAGTAGAGTGAGCTTTGTGGGATGGGGAAGGTGAGGGTGGATGGTTTGGAAAAAGGAGAGGGTAGGCATATTCGGATTCATTAAAAACAACATGGCAAGAGATATAAATTTGACCATGAGCATTAAGACATTTATATCCACGATGAAACAAACTGTAGCCAAGAAAAATGCACTTAGTTGTGTGGAAGTTGAATTTGTGAGCAGAGTAGGGTCTTAGGTAGGGAAAACAACTACAGCCAAAGGGTTTTAAATGAGCATAGGCTGGCTGTTTGTGATAAAGAAGCTCATAAGGTGATTTGGAATTGGTATTGGGACTAGGTAATTGATTTATGAGATAAGTGGCTGTGAGAAAGGCTTCCAACCAAAAAGAGATAGGCATTGATGCATGAGAAAGTAGGGTGAGACCCATTTCTGTGATGTGACGGTGTTTCCTTTCAGGAACACCGTTTTGTTGATGTGTATAAGGACAGGATAAACGAAGAGTGATGCCTTGGGCTGCAAGGTAAGGCAGAAAAGACTGATATTCCCCCCCATTATCAGTATGAAAAGCTTTTATTTTATGATTAAATTGTAATTCCACATGAGATTTAAATTTTAGAAAGGTTGAAAATGCTTCGGATTTAAGTTTCAGAGGATAAAGCCAGGTAAATCTAGTGTATGCATCAATAAAGATAATGTAATAACGATGTCCTTCTGTGGATAAAGTAGGGGAAGGGCCCCATATGTCCGAATACACAATTTCAAAAGGGGCAGTAACATTAATTGAATGAGTCTGAAAAGGAAGTTGGTGTAACTTGCCAACTTTACAAGCATCACAAAATTTAAGAGTATTCATATCAATTCGAACATTCATAGACTTGGCAATTTGTGATAGAATAGATGAAGAGGGATGACCCATTGTAGCATGTAGCACATTTGCATCTATTTTTGGAATAGAGACAGTAGGAAAAACAGAAACAAAAGAGGAAGGTGCAACAGATGATGTAGTAAGAGAGGCTCTAGGTACTGTCTTGAGGTGGTACAGCCCATCCTGCAGTGTTCCCTTTAGAAGAGTGGTCCCCGAAAGCTTGTCCTTAAACAAACAACCATTATCAGAAAATTCAACAACAACATTATTGTCTTTAGTAAGCTGAGAAATACTTAAAAGATTGCGGGTTATAGAGGGCACATGTAAAATGTTTTTAAGATGTAAAGGGGTAAAAGAAGCATTGAATTTAAATGAAGATGAACCAGTGTTTGTGATAGGTAAAATGTTACCATTGCCCACGGTTAAATGGTCATTGCCAGCATATGGGGAGTTGATGCTGAGGTTCTGAATATCAGGAGTGACATGATTGGTTGCTCCACTGTCAACAAACCAAGTGGATTCATTTGGTGGCCCAGAAGATGAAGGTGGTTGTTGAGGAAGCATGTAAGGAGTGGAGCCAGACTGCACATAATGTGCTTGAGGTGAGGTGTGATACCCAGTGTAGGTCTGCATAGGTTGAACAGAGGATCGCCAGGGCTGCTGAAGGAGGGGAGGGCCTTGCCAGTTCTGATTAAACCTTTTGTTGCATTGCAGGGCAGAGTGATTTGGTTTCTGGCAAAGTTGACAGAACACACGAGAGTTAGATCTGCCACCTCTTCCTCTTGTACCTCTGCCTCGTCCCCAATGTCTGCCACCAGAAAATGTTGAGGAAGGAGTGTGACTTGCAAGATTGGCAGATGGTGGAGAAATTTGAGACACAGCATTCTGCTGCTCCAGACGAGTTTCATGCATGAGGAGAGAGCTCTGCACATCCTGAAAAGAAGAAAAAGCCATAGTGTTTGATAAAAAACAGATTACAGGATCATAATCTTGTCCTAAGCCAGCAAGAGCACTGAGGATAAGCTCAGATTCAGGGACTGGATGACCAGCCAAAAGAAGTGAGTCACTAATGATTTTTATTTTCTGCATATAAGCACTGATAGTATCTGATCCCTTTTTGATGGATGATAGCTGCTGTTTTAATTGTAGGACCTTGACCATGCTGGTTTGAGCAAATAACTTTTCAAGGGTTATCCAAACTTCAACAGAGGATTGACAGTGAGTGACAAGGCTAACAATATCATCATCAATAGTTGACAAAAGCCAGCAAAGAAGAAGTTGGTCAGATCTGCGCCAAAGGCGATGTTCAGGATTGGGTTGTGATATATTGTCAGTAGAGGGAAGAAAAGCAGCAGGGATTTCAGAAGAAGAAGAGATAAAATTTTCAAGCTCCAAGGCACGTATTGCAGCAATAACCTGAGCTCTCCAAGTAATGTAGTTGGAGCGGGTAAGTTTGGTAATAGTAAAATTTAATGATTTTGCAAGAGAGGGAAAGTTGAGAATCTGATCGGATGAAGAGTCAGCAGTGGCAGTAGAAGAAGGAGAAGCAGCCATAGACGTTTGTCTTTGAGAAAGCTCTGATACCATGTAAATTTATGACTTTTGTAAAGAATTTCTTATTGTCACTTATTTGTGTACATTGTCGAGAGAGATTATAAATAGCCAATCGTAAATGCTACAGCTGTACAAGATCATTCGGTTACAACAGAAAATATCAAAGGCACCGATAGAAATCTTCTAGAAATTGTTTGTTATGCTTGAGATGTTGGGCCTGATGAGTTTTGGGCTGCTGGACTGGTGAAGGTGTCTCTTACATATCAATGGTGAAAGTCTCGAGTTGTCAAGAAAATGAATAACTTAGATTGAAAAGGCATACATGGAGATTAGCAAAGCATGATAGGTACGGTGAATTGAAAGCGGGATATGGACTAGAATCACCGACCATCAATTGCTGACGAAGTTCGATTAAGATACATGCTGGTTATTTAAGTTTAAAGAATTTATTTTTTATATCTACAATTACTATTCTTCAATATATTATATAAAATAAAAAATGTCATAAAAATATTAATAGACAGTAGTATAATAATACTACCCAATATTCGTGACTGCATGTAGATATATTAGCCTTTTTTGGACAGGAAGATTTAGAAAAAAGATCCATTTAATTAATCACATGCAATTAGTTCGTATATATAGGAGTCTAAAAGACCAAACCAGCCAATAAATTAACTACTATTGATAGAAGAGAATATACTTGAAACACACATTAGTTGTCACCAATTAATGAATTAATTGTGAAGAAACACGATAGAGAGAAGAGGAAAAGAAGAATGATAGAAACTCAAAATGTAAAAAAATGAAACTACATTTACTCTAGAACGTTGTTACAAGTATCACTTGTATACAAGTAAGAGAGAGAAAGTCAACTAATCTAAAGGACCAATCTAACTAATTAATTAAGTTACACAATACAATCAACAGTGAGGATTTAATACCCTCCCTTAAGATGAGTATGGATGTCAAGGATGCACATCTTGGATGTAAGAGAATCAAATTGTCTTTTACATAAAGCTTTGGTATAAATATCTGCTACCTGTTGTTCAGTAGGGATGTGATGAACTTCAATTGAACCTTCTGCTACCTTTTCTCGGATGAAGTGAATGTCCATCTAAAAATGTTTTGTTCTTTCATGAAAAATGGGATTCTTGCAAAGCTGTATACATGACTTGTTATCACAAAACATATCCATCTTTTTGTTTACTAGAAATCCAAAGTCTTCAAGCAAATTTTTTACCCATAGTAGCTCACACAAAGCCATAGCCATAGCTCTATATTCAGCCTCTGTTGAACTTCTTGCTACCACAAATTGTTTCTTTGATTTCCAGCTTATCATGGTGTTTCTAACAACCACACAATGCTCAGAAACTGATCTTTTAGTGTCTGGGCAACTTCCTCAGTCACTGTCTACATAGCACTTCAAACTTACGTCTTTTTGTTTGCCAAAAAGAACACCTTGTCCTAGAGAGCCTTTTAAATACTTCAAAACCTTCAAGGCTGCCTTCACATGGCTCTTACCTAGTTTATCCATGAATTGTGACAATATATGGACTGCATAGCACAAGTCAGGTCTAGTGAAAATCAAGTAAATCAGTTTCCTAACCAATTTCCTATAGATTGTAGCATCTTCAAGAACTTCCTCTTTTTCTTGCCTCAATTTGTGATTTTTTTGTATAGGAATAGGGCTTGGTTTCGATCCAGTACTCCAAATTCAGTGATAAGATCCAAGGTATATTTTCTTTGTGATAAAAACATCCCTTGTGAAGATTTTGCAACCTTAACTCATAAGAAGTATTTTGGTACACCCAAATTCTTAAGTTTGAATCTCTGTTCTAATGACTTGGTGACAAAAAGAACACCAATATCAAAAGTGCTCCTTATCAAAATGTAATCTACATACACTAATAATGCTGTGAAAGCTCCCCCATCCCTATAAGTAAATAAAGAGTAGTCATACCTTGATTAGACAAAACCAATCTCTATCAAAGCCTTTGTAAACTTGGTGTTCCACTGCCTAAAAGCTTGCTTGAGTCCATATAAGAACTTTTTGAGTCTACAAGCAACTGTTCCATTATGAAGTTTCCTCCCTTCCAACTCATAACCCAATGGCATCTCCATAAAAACTTTGTCATGTAAGTCTTCATTAAGAAAGGCATTGTTTATATCCAACTGGTAGAGAGACCACTTCAGCTTGGCTGTTAGAGCAAAGACCACCCTAACTGTTGTTTGCTTGACAACAGGCTGAATGTATCCTTATGGTCAAATCCAGCTATCTGACTATATCCCTTGGCAACCAGTTAAGCTTTGTACCTTTCAACTGAACCATCTACATTGAGCTTGGTTTTGAACACCCATTTGCACCCCACTGTGTGCTGACCTGGTGGTTGAGAAACCATCTCCCAAGTACCATTGTCTTTAAGAGCTTGAAGTTCATCAAGCACAGCTTTCTTCCAGTGGTCACGTTTAATAGCTTCATAATAAGTGGTTGGTTTTTGTATATAAGTACAAGAGGTAATGAAAGCGCTGTAAGGTGAGAAAAGTAAAGAAGGAGAAAGGTATTGCTCAATGGGATAGGTTACTGAATGACTAGAGGGAAGTGTGTGGTTATATGCATTCAAGTATTTTGGTAGAGTCTTGGGTTTAGTACTTCTAAGTAAAAGCTGATCTGTTTGTGAAGAAATCGGGGCATTGGGTAATGAGTTAGGCTGGTGAAAGGATATGGATGAGGCAAGGACTGAAAAGGGCTGTAAAGATGGGGATAAGGCGTAAGATGATTGTGGTGATGTGTGTGCTATAGACAAGGATTCTGAATAGTTAATAGTAGGCATTTCACAAATAAAGCAGGTGATACAGAACTTGTAGTAAAATGTGATGCAACTTTATCAAAAGGAAGTGAAGGTACAACAGGAAAAGATGTTAGGCAAGAAGAAGAGGACAAAGCTGATTGTGACTTGAGAAAGAGAAAATTTCTTTCATGAAAAATAACATCACGAGACACAAAGACTTCTTTCTTATCTATATTATACAATTAAAAACTTTCACTCCTAGAGGATACCTAATGAATACACAGGTCCTTGACCTAGGAGCAAAATTTGTTCTACGAGCTTTTAGAGTAGATGCAAAACAAAGGGAATCAAAATCCTTTAATATGGAACAATTTGACACTTTGTGAAAGAGTTTTTCATAAGAAGTCTTGAAATGAAGAATAGAACAAGGAGTCCTATTGATGATATGAGAAGTTGTCAAAACAGTCTCTCCCCAAAATTGCAGAGGTAAACCAGATTAAAATACTAGGATGGGTATTGGAAATACTAGTAGAGGAAGATGTTTGGCCTTGCTTCTCAGCTGAAAAAGAACCTGGAACTTGAGGCTGTGATTTTTCATCCAACAAATTCAACAGTTTATGGAACTGCTCTTGAGTGAATGAGCAAGGCATTTCTGGCAACTTTGAAGAATAATCTCCATTAGCAACACTGTCTCCAACCGGTGTAGCAGTTTGAACCCTTTTAGCACTAGTTCCTCTTCCCTTTGTAAATTTAAAGATAGCCAGAAAATCTATTAGCCTGTAGCACTTCTCCCTAGTATGCCCTTTTTTTTGAACAATATGAACAAATCAGTTTATTCCCATCCTTCTTCTTAAAATCACTATTACCAGTTGAAGGCTTGTTGTTGTTAGAAACAACCATTGCCGCTGGTTCAAAAAAGGGTTGAGAAATAGCTTGCAAAGTTCTTTACGACTCTTCCCTTGTAAGAACATTGTAAACATCATCCAAACTTAGTAGAGGTCGCTGCATAAGAATTTGCGACCTTTGAGCATAAAATCGTTCATTAAGTCCATTAAAGAACTTAAACACTCTATCTTTGTCATGATTGAGAACAAAAGGTTAGAAACATTCTTCATTTTAGTAGCCACATTTACAATGTGGAATTGGCCTATACTACCGTAATTCCTCCCATAGAACATTCAAGTCAGTATAATAAGCATCCACTGGTCTATTACCTTAATGAGCTACAGAGATTTCATACTGCAATTTGCATAATCGAACATCATTAGGCTGGTCGAATCTCTTCTTCAGCACCTCCCAAATCCTTAAGGCAATATCGATGTAGAAGATTGTCGACGCAATCAAAGGTGACATCAATCAAAGGAGCCAAGCAATGATTAGATTATTACATCTAATCTAGGCAGCGAAGAGAGGATTAGCTGGATTGACAGGTTTGGAAATAGTCCGTTTAGAAACCCTAGCTTGTTGCGTATAGATATCATAAGAACAACCAATCTACTCCAGGTTGCATAATTGCTTGTATTGAGCTCTGGTTGTGCAATCATTGTGGTGAAATTGTCAGAATGATGAACAAAATAAGGAGATAAAGGATCTTCTCCAGATGAAATAGATGAAATCGAAGAGGCTAGTGAACTCATCTTTCGATATTTTTGATCGATCGAGAACAGAGGAAAGGATTGAAACAAACAGAAAGACTCAATCGAACAATTGATTGGAGGATTGAAAAAGGAATTAAGAAAAAAAAATGATCCTGAGGATTTGAAGAATGGAACCCTAGAGCTCCAAAAGCCCTGATACCATGTGAAGAAATACGATAGAGAGAAGAGGGAAAAAATGATAGAAACTGAATGTGGAGAAAAATGAAACAAAATTCACTCTAAAATGTTGTTACAAGTACAACTTACGTACAAGTAAGAGAGAGAAAGTCAACTAATCTAAAGAACCAATCTAACTAACTAATCAAGTTACAAAATACAATCAGCAGTGAGGATTTAACAAGAATTTTAAATATTGATAAAAAGTAAAGCTTTTTATTAAAAAATGAATGAAGAAATTTATAGAGGAAACTAGATCAACACTACAATGAGTTTAAGGCTAGACGCTTAATCTCATAAAGGGAACTAAGCCCAATTGTCTAAGCTAAAGGAAGAAACCAAAAAATAGAACATAAGCCTTATTATGAAAACATACAAATTACAAGCCCCACATTATGGCCATATCCATAGACAGAGATTCCTGCATATTTTTAGCATACAAGCAAGCTTTGATAAAGTTGATGACTCTATCCACAAGCAGGTATTTCTCTACCCTCTTATTAGTAAACCGTCTACTATTTTGTTTCCTCCATACGTTGTATATGACAATTGTATATGCTGCTTTGAAAAGATCATCATTAGGTTTACTCCTTTTCGAATTAGCGACGACTCAATTTAATGTATGCTCCCAATTATAACCAAAAAGATTATGAGGTATGTAAGATTTTACTCCAAATTGCGGTAGTATAAGGACATTGAGAAAATAAGTTTTCCCCGCCTTTAACAACAATATCACAAAGTAAGTAAGTGGTGTCAGAATTGTCATACTATCGACTCTTAATTTGAAGTTTGTTTTTGATTGCAAGCCACATAATGAAAGAAGCCTTAAGACTAACAGTGTTTCTCCATAAAAGATTGAACCAAGGCACATTAGCCCTTTCTTCTCTAAATAGTTGATAACAAGAGTTATTAGAGAAAACTTCATTCCGGTTTAAAGACTAGGAAATGACATCGGCACTCTGTAGATCATTAAGCGGTGGAAGGTAGTTCATCAGAGTACAAAATTTCCTAAAATTTGCATGTCATTCACTATTCAAAATTAGAGAAGAAACTTTAGAGTTAAAAGGCAATCTATTTTTTATGTGTTGTAATTCAAGTATGAGGGCTAATGGGCTAATGTCTATCCATTTATCTATTTACTGATAATTTCAAGTATATAAGAAGAAAAGTGTCTTCATATTTTTGGAAATCCTATTTGTAAGAAATAATCAACGATTGGGTTCCTTTAATGCAGAATTACTTTTTATAAGGCCTTTTACACCACTCCAATTCTTGTTTATTATTAAATTACCTCACATAGTAAGCTAATTAATTCGATTGCATCCTTTTGGAGTGCCTCCGGTCATGTGCTATATGAGATAAAGACCACCCCAGTTGACACTTTCAGCCAAAAACATTAGATATAAAATCAATAAACTTCGAACTATGTACTATATAATTCTATATATGATAGATGAATTGTACATATGAATTAAAGTATTGTTTTTGGTCTTTCCCTAATATGCGGCGCATGACTGAGTACCTATCGAAACTACCCATGATCCTTTCATGTGATTAGGAGTTTGATAGATTTTAATTAGTGTTATGAATTAATTTGAACATACTTAATTATTAGAAATGAGAATTATGGTCCATTCCCATGTTGTTGACTTTGGGCATGTGCCCTTAAATAGTCTCTGGTCTTTTAAGCTTGTGCTGTACTACCAAGTTGACCATCGAAATACAACAAGCCTTATTCAATTAATAATTTATAATATTTAAGGAGGAATATTGGAGTGGGTATAATCCAAAAGAATCTACAATATGAACATGAAGATCCTTGTGTGTAACTAAACAGTCAAACCCGTTTAAGTTAAATTGATCTAACTTTTAATTTCAGAATCCGAGATTTTAGAGGGCATATGGGTTTTTGGTAAAGACATGTAAAGCTTTATATTTAGTCATTTTTTAGTAAAGAAATCATGTTATTATTAACAAATATTGTTAAAAAATTAAAAAGAAAATCAACGCCTTTCATCTTGAGACAAACAGTCATGACGTAGAAAATAACTAATTAATTGGGATTATACTGAAATACCGAAAGAAATTAGACATGAATTGAAGTGATTAAGAAAGTTTGTTAGAACAATTACTTGGAAGTTAACATCATAATCAGACATTAAACAAAGTCAAGTGTCTAATTTGTTGATAAACACAACGACAGTGACAAGAAAGTGTTTGTTATAATGTTCTATTCGACACAATCAATTATCTGCTGTAAATAATCATAAATGTTTTTGGTTAGTCTTTGCAATAACAACGACTATTTCGTTTAGCTAGAAGTAGAAGCTGTTGCTTTCACATTGAAAGGGAAGGAGACTGAAAAATTGGTTAAATGGGTATGGGAGTCATGTGGGTTTCACATGAGCAAGCACATGTTGAAGGGAACATAGAACACCTGCCCAAAATTCTTCAATAAAAGTGGGTTTGGAAGAGGGTAGGGTATAGGATTGTGTTGTTTTGTAGTATTCTTTTATTTCTCCTTCTTTGGTTTTACGTTTATCACATTGAAGGAGCAACCTGGTATGGCTTCATCTGAGCTGTGCTTCTCTAGATGGGGACAAGGAGGGTCATGTGAACATGTCTCATTGCCTACTTACCAACTTCCCATACCAAGAAATTCTAGTATCCTCAATTGGGTCCCTTTTGAATGGTCATAGTAGATTGATTTTGTTCTTAAATTTTCTTGTTGAATGATTGAACAATTTATAGGATGTTTTTTCCATATCCTTTTTGTCTTCATTCATGTGCCATACGCTGGAGAGCATTGTTTTTATCTTTTATATGCCTTTTTTTTAGAAATTAAAAGTAATTTCATCAAATGGGAGTAGATACAAAAATAAAGTTCCATATTTAATAGCAAAACCACAACACTTTAATAATAGCAAGGTAAGACGTTCTTGCAACTATCTCACAACCATACGGTGTGTTTTCAGCATAGGGTTAACGAACCCATCTGTGTCTTTCACCATTTACCCGAACCACCCAAATTAGCGATTTGGCATGTCATCACCACCGGTAGTGGGAGTCACCAGCCGATGCAAGATCAATTTGCACATCAAGTTTGTAGACAACTCGACAAAATGATTGTATCAGAAGTTTCAAGTAACTTGAACAAGCCGTATTGAGTGCTTCCAAATAGGAGAATCGAGGGCCATCTCATCAACCCCGATACGTACTTTCTTTCATAATTTGTTTATTTATTGGTCTTCCCTTTCATTGGTAACGGCTTCTGGTTCTGTATCATACTTAGGACTATTGGAATCAGGAATATCAACTTCTGGTGTTTCTGGTTTATCAAGCATAAATTCACCGGGGTATAGTCCAATAGATATAGTCAATACTGGTGGTGTAGAAAAATGATTAAATTCTTTAAGAACTTCTTTTAAGCATTTTAATACTCCTTTTTGATAACGTGACCAATACAAGGATGCATGTCAAAACTGGACACGTGGCTCTGTGTAGAATATACCAGTATGAGATTCTCTGTATGATCTGTGCACAATAAAAAAGCATTGAGTCGTCTGTCGTCTAGCAGAAGATGTGATTGCTTATTTAAGCTTGAAATTAAGCAATTCGCCACGAAGTTGTTAAGAAGCATTTATTTTTATTTCCAAAAGACGATTGAAATGGATAATTTGTTGAACAAAATTTTATTTCTAATTTAGACTTTCAGGTAAAAATTCTGATTTAGCGTCTGCTTGATGTTGTGAGTAGATTTTATGAAAGTAGTTGATGAGAAAACAATTAAGAAACATAGTGCTGTGGAGTCAGCCACATTAATGTTTATTTATCACTTTATTTTTATTTTTTAAGTAAAACATTAATGACAAACTTATTTCCACCGTACTAAATAGCTCTAATCGTCAAACAATATTTTTTCAAAGATCTTATGTTTGAAACACATGTTTTTAGACGTATGGACTTTGTGTGTTGCTTTTAATTCCGGATGGACACAAGTTTGACGAACACAAGCTTACGGCAATGTGTAAGGTTACAATGCGTGCATTTTGTGGGAGCAAAGGAAAAGTCATCAAGTATATCTATTAAGCTTCAGTGATATACGTATCAATGTGAATTTGAAAGTGATTTTAACATAGTTATTGCATTATTAATTTTGTTAAATTTTGATGTGATAGGTGGGTTAATTGATCAAAATTTATTAATTTCATATTTTATTGGATGAAAGGGAAGTTCCTTGTATTATAAAAATATTATATCTTAAAATAATTATTATCCAATTCTAACAAAATTATAAAAATCAAAAGTAACAAAATTAAATTCTAATTTTGAGTATCTTAAGGCAAGTCTTAAAGGATAGTATGGCACATAAATATTGCCAAATATACACGAGGATGAAAATTAAACTAATACTCTAATCTCAACGGGGTCTACACTCAAATGCCTAATTGAGATTTTGATGGTCATCTTTATGATGAATGATCTACCTAGTTGTGGAACTAAGCTTGTGAGTATTTAGCTTTAGTGAAATCGATAGAACTACTTCAACCTATTTAGTAACACGTTATCGCAAATGACAAGCTTTAGGACAAAGAGCAATAAAGATGGATCTGATGAACTCTGAAAGTTTCCGTCTACAAGTCAAGATTGCTGAACTGTCTCTGACGCATAAGTAATTCTCGTCAAAGACTCAAAAAGATCGTTGTTCTTGCAGCGCAAGTTTGCAGGAGTTTTGACTTTTTTGGTTCTGTAAGAAGCCACGCTGAAAGGTAACCCACTTAACAGGCATTGTCAGGACATGTGTCAATAAGTCACCTGATTCGACACTTCTTCACTAGCAAACAGAAACGGAACAGCAAGAAAACTCAATCTCTGACAATCCAGCTGTGAAGCTAATTGTTCTTTTCAGGGTCAGTCCGTAACTTCTACGAATAATGGGATTACATTGCATCTGAATAAAAAGGCTGATTGCTTGAGAGATTCCACAACACCTAATGGAATGCGTCGCTTGGCTCAGCTTATTGTTCTTCTTTTTGAGATCTGCAATTTTGGCCTGGTTTGGCAATCAGATTGTATTAGCTATTTGTTAAAAATGTTTGGTAAAATTAGCTGTTTAGTATTAGCTGTTTAAGTGTAAAATGACTTATAAGGACATGAATTTTAAAAAAAATAAGAATATGAATATTATATATTTTAGTATTTCAATGAATATTCTTATAAGAATTTAGATTTTAGATATTTAATTC
>JAOTBA010000203.1:25704314-25726390 GCA_025629845.1 Erythroxylum squamatum
GGACACGTGCGCGTCTGACACGGACACGTGTCCGACACGCGGACACGGCTTTATTTTGCCGTGTCCGTGCTTCTTAGCTCCGGGAGTACTATATATACCTTTGGATTCATAAGCATGGTAAGAGGGTTAGAGAAGCAGTAACTTCCAATGCTGTGCTGAAGTAACACTTCATCTTACTAGTATCAGAATCAAACATCCAATTCTCCGAGTTTATCTAACGCAAATTCCGTTATTCAAACCCAAGGAGTTGGGTTACTGTGCAACTGCATGTATGCAGCAGTTTTGTGTTCTGCAATGCCAAATACACAACTTTCCTTCTCCTCTCTCACTCCTGTTTCTCTCCGGGACTTAATCAAGCCCCATAGTTCCTATACTTTTGATTTCATTTCTTTCAAGAACTCAAGAACATCACCGCTAATAATGTATCTCAGTGCAGCTTTCATTGTTTCGACCATATCCTTGGCAACCTTGCTTTGTCCCAACCACCAATACCAAATCCCTCATGTCGCCGTCGCGCACACTGTTGAGCCAGCAAACACCCTGTTGCCAAAAGTTGTGATGACACCAATGCTGACTACAACTAATGTTGATTTTCGGGAAATAGAGCGTCAAGAGCTGGAAACTTAAGAAGGCATTGCAGTTACCGGAATACCCAAATAAGAAGGAGCTTAGTCGATGTTTAGGATGCTGCATATGTCTCTTCTAAACGTGTTCGATGGTGATACAACAATGGAAAATGCTTTTCTCTGCTGCAAAGCTGTGATTGTGGGGAGAGTTTCAAGGAGTAGAGCATGAATTCCAGCAATATTACAAAGCAATAAATAATACTGTCACAGGGATTGCAGCAAGCTCCACAAACTCACCACACATTATTGAAAACACCCTCTCACAACCTCACCTTCAAAACATGTTAAAAAATTCATAATGGGTTTTATGGATATGTGTACGAGTACTAAAGAAAGCAAGTGGGGACAAAGTAGGGAAGCAAAGGAACAAAACGGGCTTGGAGGGGGAAAAAAAGGAGTTCAGATCTCTGTCCAATATTATGGTGTCTTATTGTGTCCAATAAATCTCAGCCATTTATTTATGTGGGGCCCGCATGAGGCTCACGTGGATCCCGCAAAATAAATGGCTGAGATTCCATGAGACAGAATAAGACAGAGTAAAACTGGACAGAGGATCTGATTTCGAAAAAAAGGGGTCAAGTTATCCGGTTTTTGGGTCATAGTTTTTAATTTATTAATAATGTGGTGTTTCTTGTAAAAAATCAACGTATTAGAAATACACAAAAGTGTCGGAGCAGGATTATCAACGTACGTAACTTTCTTTTTGTAATTTTTACAAAGACGATATTTTTGTTATTCGGACCTGCGATCTTGTAGTCATAAAAAGATCAACTTTTATCAGTTATTTCAAGACTCTACCTCTTATATTTTTATGATATTCGCACTATTGTTTGGTGAAAATTAATAAAAAATGGTAAATAAAATATGCAGAATTTTTTAATTAAGAATTTAAAAAATCAAATAAAATATTTTTGTGTTTACCTTATTTATTATTAATCATCATATATCTTTAATAATAATAACATGCTACTAATCTTTTCAGCTCAAGGAGAACAAATTGAAATTTTATTTTCTGCACATGGGAAAAAATCTTCTTTATTTTGGGCAATCTGAGAAATATTTTACTCCATTGAATGAATGGGTTATAAAGAAAATAAGGAAATTACCCATAATCTTAAGGAGAAGGGTATAATAAAACTAAACTTAGGGGTGAAATTGCAAACACATTCTCTACAATCCACCGAATCCCGTAAATTATTGGTTTAACGGCTAGTTCACAAAACGGTAACCTCAACGGTCGGAAAATTCAAACTTTTATTTCCCCTGGTGCTCATATCTCCTCCAACAGATAATCTCTCGACACCTCTCTTTTTCCCCTGCTCCGGTACCATCCTCCCACGCTGTCTCTCCGGAGGCTTGCTTCTAATATCTTCTCTGTCCCCGTTAGACAGTAGGGTGAGTTCCCAAAAGTAGAAAGAGACGTTGTTTTGTATCCAATATGCTTCAAGATATGTGGAATGCTCCTCCTGGTTTCAGACCTATCAAGTCTGCACCTTCTTCACCGGCCAAGCCTGTTGGCTTCTCAAGAACTCGATCTGAGTCGTTTCATGCCATCCACAAAGTCCCTCTGGGTGACACTCCGTATGTCAGAGCCAAGAATGTTCAAGTAAGTTTCTGAATTATGTTGTTCACACCTTAACATTACAGGTTTTTGTTATTTGATTGATAAGTTCTAAATTTGTCTTTTCATTAATCAGCTGGTGGATAAGGATCCAGAGAAGGCAATTCCGTTGTTTTGGGCAGCGATAAATGCAGGGGACAGAGTGGATAGTGCTTTGAAAGACATGGCAATTGTTATGAAGCAACAAAATCGGGCTGAAGAGGCCATTGAAGCAATCAAGTCACTGCG
This sequence comes from Erythroxylum squamatum, assembly GCA_025629845.1. Classification (NCBI taxonomy): domain Eukaryota; kingdom Viridiplantae; phylum Streptophyta; class Magnoliopsida; order Malpighiales; family Erythroxylaceae; genus Erythroxylum; species Erythroxylum squamatum. The sequence goes on from JAOTBA010000203.1 coordinate 25,706,790, forward strand.
GAGCCGGTGTTCGGATCAAGCTCAAGAGTCCCTTGACAATATTCTTCTGGATCTTTACAAGGTTGATTGCTGATACTCGTTATGTATACTAACATATCTTGCCACCTTTTCTTTTTTTTTTAGTAGTAAGGTTTTACTAACTTGTTTTGTATTCTGCAGAGGTGTGGAAGATTAGATGATCAAATATCATTATTGAAGCACAAGCTTTACTTGATCCAACAAGGTCTGGCATTCAATGGGAAACGAACCAAAACTGCCCGTTCTCAAGGGAAGAAATTTCAGGTCTCCGTGGAGCAAGAAGCAACTCGGTTACTGGTAAGATACTGAAACGATGATTCTTCATCCCAGTGTAACCACCGTAAGACTTTTTTAACTCACAGAATCGATAAAATTGTGTGTGGGTCAGGGGAACTTGGGATGGGCACTTATGCAACAGGACAACTACATTGAAGCAGAGGATGCATATCGCCGGGCACTTACCATAGCTCCTGATAATAACAAGATGTGCAACTTGGGTATATGCCTGATGAAACAGGGTAGGATAACAGAGGCTAAAGAGACACTGAGGAGAGTGAAACCAGCAGTTGCAGACGGTCCGAGAGGTGTTGATTCCCATCTCAAAGCCTATGAAAGAGCACAGCAGATGCTTAAAGACCTTGAGTCCGATATGATGAACAAGGGAGGAGACCAGATTGAACAAATTAGGCTCTTTGATGCCTTCCTTGGTTCTTCATCAATCTGGCAGCCCCAGCCTTGCAAGGATCATAATATCTTGCCAACAGAAAAGCCAATCAAATCCCACGGCGATGATTTCGCAGATGAGAACATTAATGCTAACATATTAGCGAAGCAGATGGTCTTTCCTCAACCGAAAGGAGCCAAACAATTAGGACCTTTTGGAAACTCGCTGAATGTGGATGCACCCCCATTCTATTCCACAAAATTGGTAATGGAACCTGTGGTTAAGGAACCTACTGGGGATAATCTATGCCACGAGACTCTTAAGAGAACAAGATCAGGAAATGCTGCCAATTCAAACAGAAAGGCAGAAATGGGGTTCTTCACCAAGCCTGCTGTTGTTGACACAGACAAACCAGAAACCAAATCTAGAAGGTTGTCAGATGAAACGGAAGGCAGGTTTTCAGAGTTGTTGCCAGATACTAAGGACTTCGAAGATGCCATTCTAGCTGCTGTATTGGGTCCAACAATTGAAACAGTTGGGAGGAAGACAGTTGAATCTGGCAATCCTGGGATCCTTCAAAAGAAGATTGAAAAGAGGCTCAAAGTTTTTCAGGACATTACGCTCTCTCTGAGCCCAAGAGCCTGAAGTGTCTAAGATATTCAACCTAACCTAATTGGTTATCTAATTCTAGTATGGAGATGAACTTGTTCTCCTGTAGCAGTGGATGTAGAAAAGCATTCTACACACTATTTCTTCACTTATTTATGTAAGCCCTTAACCTATTTTTTCAACCAAATAATGATCAAAGTTCCAGACTTTTACATGGTTATGAAATCAAACAGTTCAATTTGCCAAAAAAAGTTAAATGGGATCTTCAGACATTCCATCCTAAAGTCAATTTGTGAAGTGTTGACAATGTCCACGACATCTAATAGCAGATGAGGTTTATAGTTGACATTGGTTGATGAAGTTAGAGAAAGCCTAAACGCTTGGCTGGCTTTTTGTGGCATTATGTTGCAAGCTCTTCTCGGAACTTCTACCTAATTATTTCGGAATATCAAACTTGAAATAACATTGTTCAAACTTCTACTACATATTGAACAAGCCACATTAGGCAGATATTGTTTACAGTCATTTTTGTGGAATATGGTTTAATTCCACTTGCAACATAAAGCTAGCCACTTGGAAATCATTGCTTTAAGTCCTGAAGAAACTGGAGTGAAGCCCAGCTCTGAAAGTTTCTTATGTGATGCTGCATAATCTGCAAAGAATGCATCCTCATCCTGCCATCATAACAGAAACAAATTGTCTAATTAACTAATTTAGTAATCAACATGTGAACACCTTTCCAAGCCTAGTAGTTAGTACCTTGGCATATAGCTCGACCAACGTGCAGAATTTCGGATCCTCGACAAGAACCTTGTCAGTGGGGAGTTTTAGAAGTCCCTTGGCACCACCTCTCAAAAGCTCCCTGATAACATCATAGCTTAAAAGTGCTTGAACAAATCCCATGTTTGATTGTACCCCATATACAACATACTACAACCAGAAGAAAAGGAAATGTACTGAAAAAGTTCTCAACTGAAAATATGAGCTATCGAACTTCCAAGGGTTTTGAGTCCAGGGACCATCAAAACCTGATCTCTCCTGGTGTGCCCTTCCCTAAAAAATCCAATCCTAAATTTAAGCTAAAACACCCTTGTATTACTCCAAATATGTCCATTAACAGTTACTTCTCTAGAAAAAGTACCAACGTGTGGCCTCCGGAGAGAGCGACAATGTCCTTGTCTGACAAACCCATGCGATAAAAGACATCCCTTAAATGTGAAGCATCTGCAACCAAACTAAATGGATTATAGCATTTGGCTCATATAGTATATTTTAAACTAACTCCTTTTTTCACATTACAGTCTTAAGAAAATTAGCTAAAACTGAGTTAGTTGCTTACCTTTGTGTGCATCAGGAAGACGTCCTTCTTCAGGCGATTCCGCTGAATCCTGATTGAGAACGGAGATGACTCCAAAGTTTCTAAACATAAAATGTTACGTTAGGTGATCAAGAAGATTTTCTTAGAAAATACCTTTCTGCCAGGAACGAAATCAATTGTTGGGCCTCCAGTAATCTCTACTGTAACAACCCCAGCGAGCTAAAATTCCAATATCCTTAAGAACAAGTTAAAATGACATCCTGACGTTTTGAGGTTTCATTTCATTTTGTCTTCCAAGGACAAAGGTTTTTTGCGGGGTGATACATGCCCAAGTTTTTAGGCCTTCCAGGAATAAAATTTGTCTAAATAACTTGAACAGACAAGAAACCAATGACTTCAGAAAACCTTAAACTACCTGGTAGAGATCAGCATATGTAACTTTGGGGTGTTTGGCCTTTATCTCTTCTGCAGACAGAACAAAGAGCCCATCATGGAAACGAGAAATTGAACTCCTAAAGCCGAAAACTTTGAAGAAACAAATCATTATTTTTTAAAAAAGATTAAGGATGGGAATTGCTAAAAATGGAGGCAAAGACGAAACGCTCACCACATAAATCAATGGCAATCTTTAGCCCATTGTTTGCGTTGTGACTATACTCTTGCTTGTTCCTTATGGAACCGTTAGGTCCTCCTGTACTGGTCTTGGCATCATAAGTTCCAGCGTCATGCCAACTTCAATAACAAAAGAACCAAAATCACCGGTTTGCATTCAACTGAAAATAACAGAGAAACCAGCTAGCTCTGAGAAGAAAAAAGGTGAGTGCTTCAGTAAGTAAGTTTACGCTAAACGAAGCATTAAAGGAGCGCAGTTTTTGCTGTATATGAGAGCACGAAGGTCCCGACGAGCCTTCTCTATCTCCTTCAAGTATTCTGCGTCTACTACAGGAGCTAAGCCCGAGGCCATTAGAGCGAGAAGTAGCTAACCAAGAACAGAAGCCTTTCTTGTTTCAATAGATGGATAGATGTTAGAAAAAGCTGGCAATTCTGTTTGGGAATATAAAAACTTTGGTGCATGGAGGTTTTCAGGGAACCATTGAAGTCAAGAAATGGCATTGAGTCAAATGTTGGGTTTGGCAGGGACGAAGTAAAGGATTGTGTACTGCTTTGTACGCAGGGAAGGTAGAACTCCTTGAGTTGTTAGCGTGACTTTGTAGATCGGTTTACTTACATGCTAATTACGGGTGTTTTTAGACTGCACAGTCTCATTTGGGCCATTACTCCCAATAGGCCAGTAGCCATTTTCTTGCACCGGTCTTATCATATCGGGCCTCTGGACCTATTATCTCGTTTCATCCTTCTTTCTCAAACGAAGTAGAAGTTAGTGGTATGTATTTCTTGCTTGGAGTTACTGCAGTGTAATTCTTAATTTTTATTTCTTGTTAGTAATTGGCTTGGTCGGTCGCGCTAGGCCTAAGCCTAAACTCAGAACGACGCATGGGCCAATCGGCTCATCCCTCGGTGTTGACCTAATTCCTGTAGGTATTAACTATATAAATTCATTACCTCATCATGAAAAAGGTACGACTTTTAGAACCCTAGTATTCTTTATTTCTAGCCACCGAAACCCTCACAAAAAGATTAACTTGAGCATCGAAGGGGCCTACCGGCAATCAACTCCCGGTGTGCCTTATTGTGCAAGTATTTCTGAGCCAAAGTCAACCAATCTCATGGATCCAAGCAGTAGCGTCCAGCCCCATCAAAATCAGACAGAACCAATTGAGAATGAATGTGATTATGAGACCAAACCCCCGATGGTTTTATGTTGCAACTGGGAACTGGGAACTGACAACCTTATCAGCACAAGAAAGCTTCTTGCAGAGATAACAAGGGTCAGAGTTTCTGAAGTTGTACGCTAATTACATAAACAAATGGGAACAAATGGGTCCAAGTCCAACTGCTACTGGTTCAAGGAATACAAGAACGTGTTATGCAATGTCTCAGCCCATTGCCTTCGGAGTTTTCTACTTAATTTCATTCGTGACAAAAATTGTTGAATCCCTGTAAGCTACAGAGTCAACCAGCTGTCAGGGTTAATTGGGCATTTAAGTTCAATAACTTTTTTAATATACTTAATAACTAGAATGAATTCTATAAAAGTTTTTTTTTGTCTATTTTAAGAACGAGTGACGGATAGGAAGAATGGAGCTGCTAATAGCTGTAATGTCTCATTTATGTGATTATTCAAGTTTTAAGATTCAGTAACTTTAGAACGTAGTACATGAACGTTGAAACCTTAATTTAGTAAGAAGAAAGGTCAGTCTAAACCTAATCCATGTTCTGAAAAAGGAAAAACACTGACCTAATCTACGATAGAACCATAAGTACTAACAATGCTAGCTCAAACTACGACCAACATGGGACACAAAGAAAGAAGCCAAAGCACAGAACTAAATGGATGCATAACCATATCGAGAGAGCCACCACATAGAACAAAAGGTCTGATTAAGAGTAGGCCATGTACGTATAGGAACAGCAATCGCTTTCAAGCTAGGCTGGAATTAGTGATCTCTATCTGAATCCATTAGAGCAAGCTGCATGCTTGGCTTAGTTAGGGTACCGTCTGTATAGAAAACCGGTCAAACATAGTTGGAAAGAAGGTATTATAACTAGAGGTTTTATAACTAGAGGACCCTTGATGTTCAACTGTGTGCAAGCGTGGTACATTCAATTCTTCACTGTTTACTACCCGTGACCCACTTGGATATAAGCTGACAAAATGAGAGAGAAACATATCTAAGATTCGAACTGGCTTTGTATGGGTCGTGTTTTTTTTTCTTTTTCTTCTTTTTTTGGTTACAAGTAAATTTGTAAATGAGATTTTGAGCAGCTTGATGAGTTGGGTCAATTATCGATCGTCATGGAATCGTCCAACTTGCACATTCGAAGTGGAAGATGTTCACGGGTTGGCCTGCCTTTGGTGAAGATTATTTTGTTGTTTATTCATAATTTGCTTTTCACTTCTCATGGTTCCACCAATTAATGTTACCATATTTATCCAGGTTGATTGGTCTTAAAACCAGAGATTTTAATGTTCTTAAGGTGCTTGTTGACGAAAGGTGAGACAATCAATTTCTTAAAGTGAGTAGTCTGAATAGTTTCCATCTTTAATTTTGTGGAGTTTAGTTGAACTAGAAAGTCTAAGTAATAATTGTATCTTATGATATAGTTCGTATATTTGCAAGCTCAAGAGGTTTGGTAGCTAGGCACTGCTTGAAGAATGAAGATACGAAAGGAATTTAGAAACACACTAACGTTATTGGATCAAATGATGCTCGCGACGTCTCTTTCAAGCTTCTTGGATTCATAGATTTTTGAGGTTATCCCTGTAATACGTAGTACGGACCTTATTATGTACTCAAGATCATACATGAAAGGATTAAAAACGAAGATTATGCGAAATACCTAATTTTGGTTCCATCTCTGATTCCGATGCCCTTTTTGAACTCCAAACGATAACGAATCTCCCAAGACCTTTGTAAAAAGTGTTTCCCGATATGAGGTTTAAGTCTTCCTATAGTTTTCTCAAAACTTAAGCTCTCTAAATGAATCAGAAAATCTATATGCTTACGAAATATGAGCAACTGCAGGAGATCTTAACCTTTATGTATAGCTCACATATCGGGCTTTCCCATCACAAGGCCGATATGGGTCTAGGCCACACTAATTGGGATTCATTTTCTACCCAAAATTTGACCCCATTAATTTAGATCATTTATTGGGCCACTTTGTTATCTTTATCTGGATCCAATTATGTAACTTAACTAATAATTTATTAAAAAACCGAAAAATGCAATTAATAATTGTTCAACTTTATGGGAAAGGACAAAATTATCCAACATTCTCCCCTTTGGACAAGCATTAATTACAGTTTTGACTCTAGTTTAAAAACAGTTTAAAAACTCAATTAAACCACGCTACTGAATTAGTCGACTAAGTTTTAAAAACAAAACATTTGATCCAAAGACAACAAAAATCCATCATTCCGTCCTGCAAGGCTTTCAATACCGAAAAGTATCAAATGCATGTGTCATGTGCAACACAGATCCAATACAATCACATATATCTAATACCTCACTAACATGAATGGAAAAATAGAGTGTGACAAACTAAGATGATACCTTTATGATCTAAATTATATCATCTTCGTTTGTAGCTCTCGATTTCTCCAACTTTATGCTAAACTACATTGAAAAATCCTGTTTTCTCTCACCGACCGAATGCTAAATAGCATTAGAAAAAACTTGTTTCCTCTCACCAATTGCTAGACTGCATTATAGAAAACCTTTATATTCTCCAAATGAATGCTAAACTACATTAAAGAACCTTTATGGGATTGAAAACTTATATCCCCCTATGTCATGTCAAATTCATGGATAACCGTACTAAAACTGTATGCGTCTAAATGACATAGGCACAAGGTTAATTTGTATATATGCCCAATGACCTTTAAATGCTTAAGACCGACACAAATCTTAAGACTTTCATACGTATCATGACAATGTATGACAACACGTATTACTGAGGATAAACAATGATCATCTTTATTAATGAACCATCATATTGTCATAATACAACAAAATGTACAAATGTACATGGAACAAACATAACGATCCACTAATAACAGTGTCTAAGGACGTCAAAATACCTATGTTGTATACTTGTATCACAAACACAAGTGGGCAAAGTCCTTTAGTTAAATGATCGACTTACAGTTCCTCAGTCTTTAAATGCTCCAAACCTTAATGTCACCTTTTGTATCAACACCTTTATGACCAAATAATTGACCTTTAAATGTTAAAATCATGTGATATTCTTTGTTGTTATTAAACAACATAGTAAGAAGATTATCACAATACAACCGAATGAGTCTAGCCACTGAATCAACCACAGACAACTCAGAAATTAAGTTTCTGACTCAAACCGCCTGTGAAGTAGCCCCATAGTATGCACTCTACATGCATAGATGAGGAAATTACTCATGTCTACTTAACACACTTCCACGACATTGTACCATCTGCAAACTTAAAACTGTAATCTTAAGTGGACTTTCGATCATCCGGACACGTAGCTGAAATCTGAATCTAAATTCCCTACGAGGTTTAGTCTATTAACTTTTCTATATGTCAACATACAATCCTTGATTCCCTTTAGTATCTCAACACTCGCTAGACTGCATTTCTACGAGAGGTCTGATGAGTGTCGAGATCTGTCCCGGTGAATCTGAATACTTAGGACAGAAGATGCTAAACCAAGGTCCTTCATGTCAAAGTTCTTGACCAAAAGTTGCTTAACCTCATACAACATGGTCAAGTAATTTGACGTGAGTAATATATCATCCACATGTAGTAATAGGAAGATAACTTTGCTCCCCTTGACCTCATAGTACAAGCATATTTTTAACTTTATTTTCCATGAAGCCGAAAGAGGTCAAACCTCATCAATTGTAAGGTATCACTTTTAGGAGGTTTAATATAAACCATATATTGATCGGCATAACGCACAAACCATGTCAGTTCCATCTAGATCCTAAAATCCTTCAGGTTGTACCATATAGACCTCTTCATAAAGGTCTTTATTCAAGAAAGCAGCTTTGGCAACCATCTGATGTAACTCTATATCATCATAAGCTACAATTGTCTTAATCACTCAAAATGTATCTTACGAGGATACGAGAGAAAAGGTAACATAAAGTCAACCTTTCTCTCTAAGTGAACCATTAGGCAACTAAGTGAGCCTATAAACCGCTGAACTTTATCCTGAAATCCTTTAGGTCCAAAAACTTCACTTACAACTGACAAGTTTGCAGTTCTGCTACAAATCAACTAACTCCCAGACCTTACTATGCTCCATGGCTTGTATCTTGTTATTCATTGCATCCCACCACACATCCGCATTGGGTCCAGAAATAGCTTATGTAAAAGTAATTGGATCCGCAACATGTCTAATAGCATAGTCTTGTACACCTGATAGACTATGTAATCAGATGGGATAACAGGTGTTCTCACTCTAGTAGATTTACTTAACTGTATTAGATCTTGTACCCCCAGGAACCTCTGTGTGTATAGGTATGGGTCCTTGTTCCAGTACAAGCACCATACAAAGACCTAGATCTACCAAATCTAGCTGTATGAGTAGCGGTACATGATAACTATAGTACCCGCCCTGTTATCATCTAAAGGATCAAAGAGCCCACCATCATCATAGACATTGTACTCTAGAAACTTAGCTGTTTGTGATTCCATTATTCTGGTCTCTCCTTCTCTACAGTAAAAGTTGTAGCCTTAAAGTGGTCAAGATATCTTACTAAATAGCAATGAGCGGAACGAGCATGCAATCTTTCTTTATAAGGATTATACTACCTCAGTAGGGCAGCCCCTTACATGAATGTGTGCAAGGCTGGGTTTCCAAACTTTTAAATAATTAGGTAGATTAGTCATGTTCTGCATTGACTTCTATAAGTCCTTTAGGGTGCAGTTATGCCTTTCAGCAACACACCATTTTGCTTAGAACTATTCGGCATAGTGAATTAAGTCACTATTCCAACTGATTCCAAATATCTGGCAAACGGACCTTTTAAAGTCCTAAAACACCATGTTTGTCATGATATTCTCCTCCGCGGTCAAATCTGACTATCTTGATGAATTTTTTCAATTGGTTCTCAACCTTCAGTCTTTAAGCAAGAACACATAACTGTGATGGGAATAATCATCAACAAATGTCAAAATATATTTGGAATTACACAATGCAACTGTATAAGGCCTACCGATATCCGTATGTATCAGACTCAACAAGTCAAAAGCATAAGTTGACTTCAATATCCTTATTAGTCAACTTACCCCTGCAAAAGTCAACACATGTTCTTAGATCATCATAATCTAGAATTGAAAAATGCTTTCCTTGATCAATCTCTCAACCCTAACTTTGGAAATGTGGCTTAAATTTTTATGCCACACCATGTATGACTTCTCATTCATCAGGGTCCTTCATTTCATAACTTGTTTAGCAAAATACGAAGAAGCATTTATCTAATTCGGGGTAAGACACATTCCATACAACCCATATGACAAGAAGGTTGTACCATTATGTTTTGCATTAAACAACAACTGTACAACAAAAGCAATAAATACAAAACATTAACCCTCTTTGTCCAAAATTGATCGAAGGATCGCATATAAAATGTGTCGTGTAAGACTTAAATGAACCTTACAACAAAGTTCAATACATATATTTCCTATAGATATTACTTCCACTTCTTTATTGTTGTGAACCATCAGTTTCTCCTTTCCTTTTGTTGGCTTTATCCTAGATATGAACCCTTGCATTGTGAAAACACCTTCATCAGATGCTCCACTAAATAGCCACTATGTACTTAATGTGACCATCGTAAATTAGATTCATAATTGACAAGCCAAAGGATAACCTGATGGTATCATTCTTTCTTTTTAAACCTCATACTACTGGTTTCTTTATGTCCCTAGGACCTTTACCAACACTGGTTTGACCAACATCAGCATGTGGAAAAGATTTGAACTTTCTACCTCTGAACTTAGCATGTTTCATCTTTGTCTTCCCTGAAGCTGCTTCGAGGGCTGTAGGAGTAGCAGACTTGAGTTTCTCCTCCTCAGCAACGCAATGAGCTATCAAAGCATTAAATTCCCAACATCTTCAATCTACTGCGAAAATGAATCATTCTCAATATGTACTCCATTACTCCCCTTTCTCTCATATATACGTCATGGAGAATAATTCTTTCATAAAGGCACTTGTCTCAATATTAGGTGAGACTGTGTACCTCTGCGAGACATTATCAAGAAACTCCTTCGCTATGTCTGTGTCCAGAAGTCCACTTAGTAGATGGTTAGGAATGGATCTCTTAATGGTTATCAGATTTAATCTATTACACCGATCCCATGCTTCATTAGCTGCTTTATGAACTCTCAAGCTTATGGATGTAGTTAGAGATGGCCTATCCGTCCTATATGGCCATATCAACCTCAGCTATCTCCATAGCATTCAACACATTCTCCGTCCACTTCTTTGTAATTGACACCGGTCAGTGCTTCAATGGTGACATTGATTTTGTTGACTGAAAAGATGACTTCAAGATGATAATGTTTAAATCAGCACAAATGTAGGACAACAGCGATACTCAAAGCCATTAAATAGTATCTTTACTGAAAATTCGGTCACACATATTATGAGACACCTGTGAGCTGAAAACATAACACATGCAACTAGACCTCCACATAAAAGCGATTAAAGTACAAATCATCAACTCTTATGACACTATCACCTGTGGGAGAAAAAATCATTCAAGCAACGACTTTCTTCTATCCAATGCCTTTATGCACATCTCAAAATCTCATGTAAGGCCAACACCTGTGGACAAAATAATCAAACATGAGACCAGAGACATCCCCTAACGTGTAAGCATAACAATTGAAAATACTGACTCGAAAGGCCACTGTGGTTTCTACATCCTGATCAGCACTTAAAAAGTCCACAATTTCAAGGGATACATCTTTGTGTTATCCTCACATTCTTTATGGGAATATGGTATGAGACAATGTAACATCAATAAATGCAAAAAACTGAATGCACAGTCTCATTGTCACACACTTGTGCTGAAGACATTCTCTAAAAACTTTATTTGAGACTTTTGTAAGAGAAAAATCTCAATAGAGTGACTATCGTGCCTCACCGGACACTGAATCGACCACCCAAAACACGAAAACCTCATGTATCTCCCTTATGGCAAGTTCGTTGCACGAAAATTCGCTCAAAAATCGCTTCAGAATGTCTCAATTCCTTTTCCGATCGACTATCATGCAATCCCGAATACTGAACATGAGACCTGAGACATAAAAACTTGAAGCATCTCCCTCAAGTGATGTCCGAAGCATGAAAATTCACTTGAAATCGGATTAAGAATACCTTAATTCCTTTTTCTGGAGTTAAACTTTAATTTATTACTAATGTAATAAATCCAGAAAAATGGAAAAACTTACTTTATGAATTTTTCGGGAAATATGAAATTTTTGTGTGTGTGTGTGTGTGTGTGTGTGTGTGTTTAAAGTACTATAGGCGCAAGGCCGCACGTGCGCGTGTGTGTCACATGCTCCCCATGAGCAGAAGGGCGCCTACTATACAGCGCGTGTAACGCACGCGCCGCCACGTGTCGTCCATTCGACTCGTCACGTGTATGGATGGACACGGGTCCGTCGCCCGCTGGAGCGACGTTTCGGCACACGATTGTGCACGCACTAATCGTACGCCGCTATCCACATCCATTATAGCAGCGTCGGGCGCATGCCCATCAACGCCAGAGACGATTTCTGTCATCCTGAGATGCTGTTTTTCAATCTTTTTGGTCCGCTTTCAACTCGTTTTTCATAGCTAGCTTTATGTATACTACTTTTATGTAATTATATACGTTAAAAAAATTGAAAACTAAATCAAAACTTGAGGAAAACCATATGAGATGAAAAAATGAAAAACCTTAGTTTCCGGCAATCCGATCACGTAACCACTTTAATACTACGTATAATACATAACACAAACCTTATTACATGCCCAAGATCATACATGAAAGGGTTAAAAATAAAGGTAATGCGGAATACCTGATTTTGGTTCCATCTCTGATTTCGAGGTCGTTTCTGAGCTCCAAATGATCACAAATCTCCCAAAACCTTTATGGAAAGTGTTTCTCGACATGAGGTTTAGGTTTTTCTACAGCTTTCTCAAAACGCAAGCTCTCTTAATGAGTCAGAGAATCCTTATGCTTACGATTGATATGAGCAACTGGAAAAGACCTTATTATTTATATATAGCTTCCATATCGGGCTTCCTCATCACAAGATCGATATGGGTCTGGTCCATACTAATTGGGATCCATTTTTCACCCAGACTTTGACCTATTATTCTAGATAATTTATTGAGCTACTTTATTATCTTTATCTGGATCAAATTACGTAACTTAACCGATAATTTCTTAAAAAACTGAAAAATGCAATTAATAGTTGTCTAACTTTATGGGAAATGACAAAATTGTCTAACAATTCCCTCATGTCCATAACAAGTTGATGTTTATTAATATTTCAACATAGTTTTTCTATGACGACATTCACCCACGAATCCCACCATGTTTATTGAGAATGCTCATATGTTTAATACTTCAATAGTTCAACCCCATGAATAATCCTTCAACCTTCCTTTTAGCTACATACAGCTTACAAACAAGAATTAATTCATTATTTAATATTTTAAAATTTTGCGTGTAGTTTTTTTTTTTTGGTATATGAATCATTCTTAAGTTTAATGTTACACATATTCTTATCAATACTATTATATATCATATTTATCATGAGAGAGGTATATTTGAATTATTATATTCTTACAATTAAAAATAAAAATTAAGAATAATTTATATATAAAAACTGATCTATATAAAAATATGAATATTTTTATATATGAATTAATCATCCTCTAAAATAGAAATTTACAAAATTAGGAAAACAAAATACTCCAAGTTGTTGTACTCTCTTTGAATAATATAAAAATCAAATAATTGAATTCAAACAGTTGAAAATTCTGAAAATAAAATAACTCCAAAAGGATGATTTTTTTTTTATTGACCGTGTATACAGATTCTAATAGAACAACAATGGAAGGTAATCAATTAGAAAAGAATATGCCACAAATTATGCTTGTGTCCATAATTGTTTATTCATATAATTGTCTGGTCAACTTTCTTTTATGGTGTCTACTAATACTCTACCTCAAGTTGGAGCATGAGGGTACGAAATGCTCAACTTGAACAGCAAGCCATGAAATCGACACACTCATGTGCTTTGGTAAATATATAAGCCAGGTTGTCTTTAGAAGAAACAGTCTGGGATGCAATAGTTTGTGACCGAATATATTGTCGAATAAAATGGCAATCAATTTTTATGTACTTTGTATGCTTATGAAAAACTGAATTAGCTGCAATATGAAGGACGACATGTGTATCACAAAATAAAGGAATTGACCCATTGTGGCTCACCCTAAGGTCTTGCAATAGCCTTAGTAACCACATGATTTCGCTAGCTAGTCATAGCACGATATTTTTTCTTATACCTATGTTTGTGACAAGCCCTTCCTTATTCTCACTATTTCGAACATTCAAAGACATATTAAAGAGAGTTGTTTTGTAACCAGGCTTTGATACCATGAAAATAAAATAACTCAAAAGGATTATTTTATTGATCGTGTATGCAGCAATATATATATGATAGAACAACAATGGAATGTAATCAATTAGAAAAGAATATGCTTGTGTCCGTAATGGTTTATTCCTATAATTGTTTGGTCAACTTTCTTTTATGGTATCTGCTAATAAATTCCTTCGCGACTTCGTTAGGTTGGAGTCAATGTTTGCATCGAGAGCTATCTACCAAGAGGAACTTTGAATGTTCCTTTATTTTTTTTCTCTTTGATTAGGATAAAAACAAATACAGAAGACTTAGGGTTCATGTTAGCCATCTCGAAATTGACGTTCTTTATAGATATATATGCCAAATAAGTCAAGTCGTAAGTGTAGTTGGCCTCTGACACACACGAGGCAAAGATACGATTTCAGAAGAATGATATAGCATTAATGAAAGGCTTAAATAGTAGGGACGTTAATAGTCGGATTCGACCTAATCTTAATTTTTTTTTAACATCCCTACTCTCTAAGCTCGACCTATTAACATCCTTATTTTCTCTAACATCCTTACTCTCTAAGCCTTTCATTGATGATATATCTCTTTCTTTTAAAATTCGTATCCTAAATTTTAAAAATTATGTCATTTTTTAAATTACAATCAGGCTACAAGTTTAGTTGAGTCAAATAATCATGGCCCATAATTTAGTCTATTCAAACCAAAATGTGGCCAATTCAAAATTGATATTCCTAGTTGAAGATCAGCAGGTGGACAATGACTCCTGGGAAGTTTTGTGGAGAATGGACGCACGTGAGGACTACGTTGGTTGTCACCAAATCGTCTAAGCTCCTCCCAAAAATAGTCTATTTAAGCTTAGCCTACATTCTTACCTATTTATTTATATTAGTGTCGACGACGTGACTTGTGGTCGGGACAATGAGCGAGGATTTCACGTGCGATAGTAACCCTTTTTGTACTACAAACCACGTGCTCACCCTTGATCAGTCATTCTCCTTCCTTCTAGGGTTTTAAACAAAAAACATAGCATAATTAAGTCCTAAAATAACAAGTTAAATTGCAGCTTAATCACTCATGTTTTATATGCCCGAAATAAGCCAAACTTTCAATATGCCTTTGATAAGTTTTTTATGTAACCTTTTCGTTCATCCATGGACCGACAAACCAATAATCCCCAGCCGTGGCTCGAACGACGATCATCAACAAAGACATACAAACAAGAGTATGGGCTGTGTAACGTTTCTGACCATATCAATCTTGGGAGTGTAGTGTTTATGCCTTCTCATCATGTCTTTTGCTTGCTGTCCCCAATTGCATTACCTGTGTCTCTCAAACTAGATGTTCTCAAATTGCATCTACCAGATCATTCTAGCTCTGTAGGAGATCTCCCTGATTCTGATAACACTATATATATATTGTCATCCCCTCTTTTTTGTGACTTTCAAGTTTTGACATTTTATAACTGAAAAAACAATAACGATAAGTTAAAGGAAATAAAGTTTTGTAACTTTCTTTTATCCTAAAGCCACAACAATGGCTCTATACAATCCAGCAAATAATTCTGAACTCGTGTGAGATTGTTATCTAACAGAGGCACGTTGAGTTTGGAGTCTGCACTTGGTCTTAACAGAGACTTACCTTCGTAGATATTACCTCGATACTTTTGAGTTGCTTGGGGAAGAAGAAAATGAAAAACGACAGAAAAAATAAAGTGGGCCACT
The DNA here is from genome assembly GCA_025629845.1 of Erythroxylum squamatum. NCBI lineage: Eukaryota > Viridiplantae > Streptophyta > Magnoliopsida > Malpighiales > Erythroxylaceae > Erythroxylum > Erythroxylum squamatum. The sequence continues at coordinate 25,722,384 of JAOTBA010000203.1, forward strand.
ATATGGTCTGGAGCCTTGCCTCTTTAATAGTCGAGAATCGAGACCCAATTTGATCATAACTTATTTTTTGTTAAACAACTTAACAAAGTATTAGAATTAAGAATTAAGAGAAATATAAAAAAGATACTAGAGTTTTACCTTAATAATAATAATAAATATTTTATGTTTAATCCCTTAATTGGCACTTAAACCAAACTGGTTGTTTGAATTAATTCATTGGTTAGTGCATTATTAAAAATATACTTAAATCACATTCATTTGCTAGCTAAGTAGTGCTTTATCTAAAATATATAATAATTTATTACGTAATTAAAGTTTTGTCTAATGGACACTTAAAAAAAGTGATTGTACATTCTCCCATTATATCATTTAAACTAAAAATCCAACAATACATATTATAATATTGTAAGGGCGTTTATTTCTACTTTTATTTTTTTGTTGTGGCTTTCAATTTTTATTTCCTCTTTTAAGTTTTTGTTTTTCGAATAAAAACAAAAATTTGTTTAGTTGTTAATATCAATATAGTTATATTTGTATCACTGATGATAATTACATATTAGATAAAACTTAAAGATAAATTATTTTTAATTAAATAAATTTATTTTAATCTCTTATATATCATTTATTAACAAATTATTAATACAATTATTTTATTTTACTAAAATAAGAAATGTAAAAGTTAAATTTTTATTTATTTTAGATTTAGTTAATTTTTATTTTATTTGAAATTTATATATTTAAAGATATTTATATTTAATTATATTTATTAACAATTATCAAATTTAATTTATGTAATTTAATTACCAAATTTTAAAAATTATTTAGTAAAATTCAATTATTTATATTTTTATTAATAATTAATTTTATTGCTTAAATATATAATATTATATTAAATTATTCAAATTTCTTATTAAAATTAATATATTAAATAATTAAATAATATATATTTAATTGATAGTAATAACAAAAAATTAAAAAAATTAATGGTTTTCATACATTTTTAAAAAGCAAAAGAAACTAAAAGCAAAATCAGAAATAAAAAATCAAACTAAGTTTATAAACAAAAATTAAAAACCAAAATCAAAATCAAAGTCAAAACAATCATCAGGGGTAGTTCCTAGTAGTTTCAATCATCAGGGATAGTTCCTAGTAATTTCAATCAAAATCAAAACAATCATCAGGGATAGTTCCTAGTAGTTTCAATCAAAATCAAAACAATATCATCAGGGATAGTTCCTAGTAGTTTCAATCATCAGGGATAGTTCCTAGTATTTTTTATGATTTTCATACATTTTTAAAAAGCAAAAGAATCTAAAACCAAAATCAGAAATAAAAAATCAAACTAAGTTTATAAACAAAAATTAAAAATCAAAATCAAAACAATCATCAGAGATAGTTCCTAGTAGTTTCAATCTGTCACTTTCAGGAATTGGATCAAATGTGTACTAAAACCAAACAAAGATTAATCACTAAACATTGGAAGAAAATCCTCGACCTGGGAACTGATTGCATCACCAGTCACTTCCGCCACCCCACCAACTTAGGTAATTCTTGCCGTCGGAACACATTGAACTAAGAAAATGAATGTTTAGTCATCCCTCTAATTAGTTTAATCAGTGTTTAATCAGTGTTTAACAAGGACCTTTTTGAGTGAATTTTATGGTTTTTGCTTAATTTCCTGCTTTCAATTTCAATTGACTTCACTCCCTGCTTCATCATTACTACCTGTTATTTAGGTGCGGTACACTGAGAATCAGGCGGGCGATTGGATAAACGTCGGTAGCAATAACTGCTCTTACTCCGATATATTTCTTCTTTTTCCATTTTTGCTTCACCGTACTTATTTAGTCGTTTAAGCTAACCCCCTTCGTAACTTAGTTTGTTTATGAACAAAGATTCACAAATTAACTCCCAACCGTTCGTGAGCGTGGTCAAAATTGATGGCTGTCCAAAATCTTATAACAAAGCCATGAAGTCTAGGAAAACACCTGATCGATAGGAAATTTTGTTCTAACTTGTCCAATACATTGACTCAGATACTGCTTATGAACAAAGATTCACAAATTAAGTCCCAACCGTTCGTAAGGGTGGTCAAAATTGATGGCTGTCCAAAATCTTATAACAAAGCCATGAAGTTTACGGAAACACCTGATAGGAAATTTTGTTCTAACTTAACCAATAGCTAGATTGACTCAGATAATGCTGAACTTGTAACGGTATTACAGGAAAGAAAGGAGTTTTATGGCCGATAATATAATCTACTTTGAATAATTTTTGATTAAGTTATCGTAGTCATACTTATCAAAAATTGTTGTTTGAGAAAGATATACCTCTTCAAACTTTTTCTGGAGTCTCTACATGAAATAAGAAAAAAGAGTGGTTTCATTATTTTTTAAAGAAACAAACCGATTATACTACGAGTCTGGAGAAATTGATTCTCGGCATATTAGGAGTACATGACACCCAATGGGTGGTTTCATATTTTTTTAAAGCAAAAGAAATGACCAAGAGTTAAGAATAGGATTCGGAATGTTTTTTTTTAAAACGGAGGAACCGACAGTCGCTATCCTTTGGATGCACACTAAGTAAACCTCTGGATTGACATAATGGCCTGCACATCACGTCAATCGGATACTCCGTACTAGGCAAACTCTATATGACAGACTCGATCGAGAGAGTGTAAGTAGAGATATTCGAACACAAAACCTTTTAACCATATGCATCCCTACTTCATCAACTCGACCACCCCTTGAAGGCTCGGAATGTTATTTGATATTGCTAGGAAGCATACGTGGTCTAGATTTTCAAGTTACAGTAGACTTTTGTTAGTCATCTGTTTTTTCTTTTAATTTTTGCTATTTTATATAAGATTTGCTGTCTCTGTGTATTTCAAATTTTTATTTATTGGAAGCTTTTTATTAACAAAATTATTCTAATATCCAATAAACAATAGAGCTATGACCTTACATTCAGCCCCACGCGAACTTGGAAGTTAGTAAATCTCAGTGTCTAATCACTGTCGAATGATATTTATTGCATGGTAATGTGTGATGTGTCTTGAGCCGTGGAGAAAGTGCGTAGAATTAACATTGATTAGGTAATAAAACACATCATTAAGCAATATTAATCTTGTCTATATCAAGTTGTCAACCTGTCTTTGGCTGCCTTAGTGCCTATATATACATGCAACTCGCTTCAATCCCTCCACCACTTCACTTGTTCATCCACAAATTTCTTTTAACAACTCTAAAAATCCTCCAATCGAAGTTTCTTTCTTTCGGTCTCTGTGTGATAACTATGCTGAAGTTTCTTTCTTTTGCTTTCCGTGTGATAATTAACTGTCTGTTAGACTTAGTGAGAGCTAAAATGAGACTGTTGTCTGAGAAAGCTATGTGCAACACTCACGGCCAAGATTCCTCATACTTCGCAGGATGGGAGGAATATGAGAAGAACCCATACGATGAGGTTAAGAATCCAACAGGCGTCATCCAGATGGGACTTGCAGAGAATCAGGTTAGAATTCCTTTTGTCTTCTTACCCAAAAAAAAACGTCAACAATTACCTTGTACTAAATAGTTAACTTACCAATGTAAAATTCGTTTTCAGCTCTCTTTCGATCTTCTGGAGTCATGGCTTGCCAATAATCAGGACGCTGCTAATTTCAAGAAAGACGGGCAATCCATTTTCAGAGAGCTTGCACTCTTCCAAGATTATCATGGCCTCCCTGCTTTCAAGAAAGTAAGTGAATTATTATTATTTCTGTGCGTTAATTTATTGACGTGATTTGTTTTTCGTATAAACTGATGAAGTTTGGATTTTTAATTATTTTCAGGCAATGGTTGAATTCATGTCGGAGATAAGAGGAAACAAAGCAACTTTTGATCAAAACAAGTTGGTTCTCACCGCCGGTGCAACTGCTGCTAACGAGAATCTCATCTTTTGTCTCGCTGGAAAAGGAGATGCAATTCTTCTTCCTACACCATACTACCCTGGGTACGTACGTGTAG
>JAOTBA010000203.1:25733274-25743911 GCA_025629845.1 Erythroxylum squamatum
TAAAGAATGCCTTTATTGAATAAAACAAATTTTATACAATTAAAGTACAACCAAAATTGGCTGCATGGGCATAAACCGACATGAGTTGCCTAAGCCCTAACTCAACCAGTGGCTTCGTTAAGTCAAGAAATTCGAACTTGTGACCCGATCCGTAACCCTAGGTCAACCCTGCCTTAAGTCAAGAAATTCGAGCTTGTGACCCGACCATAACCTTGGGGCAACCCTGTCAACTCTCTGCAAGACATTCCAAAGACATGAAATCCACGATGTTTTCTTCTAAAAGAATACCAACATGCAAAATCACAACCCGGCTCCACCCAACGGCAACCTTTGCATGTAAAGTCAGACATCATAATGCTGTTCACACTCAGAAAAGCATGGAAAGATTAATTTAAACAAAGATTAAAAATGGGCAATGCCTGTCGTTTCTGGAATTCCTCTTAGCTTGCTGCAGAGAAAAAAACAAAGGACGCGACTTTCTTCAGGTTTGGATGCAGAATGCTGATATCACGAGTTCTGGTTTTATTCGGCAAATGGTCTCTTAACGTATTGTTTACTAAATTCAGCTACAGTGCTAGAGGCTATCTTATCTGGGCTTCGTGAGCAATTTGGGCTAGATGAGTAGCCGTTTTCTTCAGACTTCAAAAGGAAATAGTCTGGACACACGGCCCGGGTATACCCTGAAAACTTGAATTGGATTCACCATATCTTTCATTTGTATCTCTGCTACGTATCGTACGAGCAAAATGTTAGACCACCATTTCAATCTTGGTGCCGAATGGACCGTCCCTTAAGGCTCTGAATCAAAAGAAATCTAGGACATACTGCAGAACTCCCTATGCTATGGGATGTTTCCCATTTTATTTGAGGAACGAAAACTTTCTTAATCCATTGATTCGATCAATTATATTCATAACACAAAGAATATTAATGTATTATATGTAGGTCTATCGAAAATAGAGATGCATACTATTAGACTTTTTCGGACTTTACGTTTCAACTAAAGTCTCGCTAAAATTTGATGTTATTGTTATTGTTGTCCAATTGCTATTAAAAGAGTCAAGATTAATAACTCATTTGGAATGAAAACAACCTGTTCCACTTTTACTGTTCTAACGCTGTTCTAACTTATCTCATTTATATATTTATGGAGGTCCTGATCTGATCCCTTTTTCAGGAGGAGGGAAAAAGCCTATCTAAACAATGCCAAGAGAAACAATAAATAAAGATGTTATTTGAAGGAACTATCCCCATCTATGTTTTCCTTTGTTTTCTGTTTATATATACACAACTACAATCGATGACAGAAAAGAGCCTCAACCTCTTCTCCCTGGAAGAGGAATAATACTCGGACACAAATTTTTACAGAGAACAATCAGATTCATACCATTTGTTTAATGCAATAAAAACAATTAGTTCGCTAACTATGGAGGTGTTGAGAATAAATAACTAAATATTCTTAGAATATGTGCTAGTGAGTGTCGATGTCACATAATAAACAAAGAAGCAGACCTAAATAATTGGATTGCAGCTTTTCATTTTAAAATCAAAAGTTTGTAATAAGGTCGTCGGGAGGCTGTTGTCGCGGCTTGTGGGAACTCAAGGCATCAATCAAGCTTCTTCCTTGTTTTACACTTGCTTTTTATTGTTTTGTCATGGCATCACTTTGACAGACATGCACGTTTCCAAAGTACCTTATATGTAAACACTTTTAAAACTTTCATATGATGAAATAATTAATCGATGTTTGGTGAATGTTTTCAGGTAATGAAAACATAAGTGTTAATTGTTAAAGGATAAACGAAAATAACGAAAAAGAAAATTAAGAGGACATTATTCACGTAAAAAAGTGACGTTTTGACCTAAGTTAAACAAGATTTTAAAGGCTTAGAAAATTTCACATTAAATTAAAAAATCTCAAAAAAATAAATATCTTAAAATTTGTTATCTTTAATGATATAGGTTAGATAAGTTAAAGATTAGTTGGTATTATTTTAACATATCAGTTTTCACTTTTATATATATTTAGACAATGCTCCACTAATTTTAGAATGCTCCACTATGTCGGGATGTATTTTTAGTATAAAATTTTTGAACCTATATACCTCTAATTTTACTTAGGAAATTGAAACAAATGATCTAGGAACTATAAATTAGATAATTTGATAAACTTTAAGGATGAACCTTAGTTTCACTTGCCAAACTAGGACATGTGAAAGCTTTTTGAAAAATGAAAAAGAATTTAAATTATAGTTAAAACTAAATCGATGTTACAATAAGTTCAAGGCTATAAGTCTTCCATTATATTGCAATAGGACTTAAAAACAAAAACTCCCTACGGAAGATAGCATGACTATCTGCATAATAGACAACAACAAGAAACAATTATAGACACCACTGAAGTTTCATCTTTATGGAAAAGTTCTTTCACCATTTCTGGTATTTGGGATTTTGTTTTCTCTTCCTGGCAGATTTCCTTTTTGCGAATTTAGATTGTATGCAGAAATCGCCAGAGATGTTTGAGACATGGGTTATAGCTAGTGGAGGATCACATCCCTCTATTTGTTCAATATCCATGTCCCCTGATTCTCATTTTGCCTAACAGTTGCAACTAGAGTCAGCATGTTGGCCCAATCCATCTAACAATGCTCCAAATATTGAGAGGCGAAATCATTCACGCCACTATCTAGATTCTCCACATTATTTGCAAGAATTGTCAAGAGTTGTCTTTCTATGAGAAATATGCGTGACAAATTGTTCAGTCGTCGTGTGAGATCCCACATCAGTTGGAGAGGAGAACAAAATACGCCTTATATGGGTATAGATACCTCTTCCTCATAGACGCATTTTTTTGAGTGTGGGAAGAGAAAAATCATGAGGGCCTTAGCCGATGGGCAACCTAAAGCGGACAATATCTATAGGCGGGTGGTCTGGACTGTTACACCTCAAATCAATTAGTTGATTACCATTGTCTTTAACACTAGTAACTACATCCCTAACACCATTAGGCGCACCCGCAACAACATTAGTAGTTTCATCAGTTGTAAGAAGACTATTTGTAACAACCTCAGATATCCTAACCTGCAACTACATATATGATTCCTCACATCCCAGAGAAACGTTAGCATCACTGTGTTTGTCAAACACCTCACGATTCAAAGGTTCCTACATAACATTACATTTTCCCAATCCAAAACCAGCAGGGGACTTGACAAAGGGCATCTCTGAACAATCAACCATCTTAAAATTCCCAACCCCCAACTGCACAACTAGATCCTCACAAGACAGAGAATTATGGTCATCAACAGGATTAACTATCTAATCTTTTTGCAATCAAGAACCAACAGCAATCTCCACATGGGTTAACTCCTCTCCTTTGTCAAATATAACATGCTTCATCTTAGAATTAATCAGCGGACTACCCTCCTTCTTTGAGGGAACCTTACGAGAAACATAAGTGACTCCCACCGACTCTTTTTCCAAAACATATCTAACTTCATTGTTAAGGTCCTCATCCTCTCTAGTGAAGAACCCTGCTTGTGGGAACTCATTTCCTTACAGTGTTGTTCGACTTCCAAGGATAGCTTATAGGAATCACCACTTTCTCCATCTCCCTATTCTCACCTAGCTTAAGAATCGGAAGACTATTAGCCAGAACTGCACACTTAGGAATTTCTATACATAACTTCACATATCATATCCTCTTCATAGATGAGTTTGCAAATCTATACAAACCGGCTAATAAGTAAGCTAGTCACATAATTGAGACTCGCAACCATCCAGAACTCTATCGGAAGGTTGTGGAAATGAACCCACGTAGGGATGACCTCGAATAGGCTTTGGTTCATGTCCATTCCCAGCCTCCACTTCTCCAGGAACATCGGTTGGTCACCGAATTGCTAAGGACCCTGTTCAACTATCTCCGACAAGCAAGAATCGTCAGCGAATTTGAATAAAATTGAGCCACCTTCCCTCAACATGGCCTTTTATAACCTCTTCTTCCCCCACCTAGCTTTAGCCCATGCGTTTATAACAGAGAAGGCTGGTCTTTTGGGCCAAAAGAAATCGACCAGCATGGACAACCACGCTCTCGCTCCAGCCTTCAGAAGTTCAATTGGAAGAGTTAAGACCTCATCCTTCATAACATTGTGATAGTGATGTAGAGACCCTTTGTTGTGTTGTTTAGGGTTCAATTTACGTCATAGCCCATCCGCATGAGTAGAACCATATTTTCCCCTGCCTTTGTTGGGGACGCGTTAGTGTGTCTGTTGAAAATGTGCCTTATAATTGCTGCAGAATAATTGGTCAATGGACCAAATCTTTAGTATCTTATTCCTTATTTAAAATAGGTAGTTGAGATGTAGCTAGATATCAACAAATTTTATTTGATTCTTATGTTTTTAGCTCTATATAATGAGCTTTGTTGCTGTCAATAATATAAGGGTGTTCTACGGCAAAACTTCTTCTTTTTTCTTCTCTTGTATTCACTTATTATGGTTTAGCTCTATAAAAACAACAGTGTCACTTTGGGGAGCCTCGAAGAGCTTCTCTATTGAGAACTAGGAATTCATCTTTGGAGATTGTCAATTGGGAAGGAATGGATGGGAAATTGTTGGCGGACAAAATTGAGGGAGGTGGGTCTCCCTCAATGTCCATTCGCAAGGCCTAAGAAGGCTTTCCGAAGAAGGAAGAAGCAGTTTGCATGATAGGTCGCCGCTCCTTCCCATTGGATCACTCTTCATATCAAGTTATACTTCATCGCGCCGCTCTCCTCGGTGGTTCAAAACCCAGATCTCGTGCCGCTCCCCCCTCGGTGGTTCAAAACTCAGATCGCGTGGCGCTGCAAGTTGATGTTGGAACTATCATCTAATAGCCTTCTTGTAAAAACTATCATCTAATTAACATCAAATACTTAGGGGGTGTTTGTTTCCATTTTTGTTTTTTGTTTTTTGTTTTTTGTTTTTGTTTTCAAATTAAGTAAAAAAAATATGTTTGTTTGAGTTTTTAATTTTTTCTTTTAATTTTGGTTTCTTCTAGTTTTTAAAAATTATAAAAACCATAAAAAGTGGTTTTTGTTTTCTGTTTCTTTTTTTCATAATCTGATTTACAATCATTTAAATATATTATTTAATTATTTAATTATTAATAGCAATTATGAATAATTTAATTCAAGATTATATATTTAATAAATTAAAATTAATTATCAATAAAAATTATGACTTATTTTATTTTATAATTAGATTATATGTAATTAAACTTTAATAATTATTAATGAATATAATTAAATTTAAAATATATAAATATTCAAATAAATTTTGATTTAATAATTAAAATATATTTCAAATAAATATTAATTTATAAATAAAATTCTGATTTTTAAATTATTTTAATTTATTAAAATAACATAATTTTATTAATAATTTGTTAATAAATATTATAAAGAGATTGAATAAATTTAATTAATTAAAAATAATTTATCTTTAAGTTTTATCTAATATGTATTATCGATGATAAAAATATAACTACATTAACATTAACAATCAAGCAAGTTTTTATTTTTATTTAAAAAAATAAAAATAAAAAACTGAAAACTACAACAGAAAAACAGAAATAGAACAAAACGACTCCTTAATTTACAAAATAATAAAATTCATACATGGCACACATATAGTATTTAGCAGTTACGATAATACGAATATGTCGTAACAAACCATGTCACTTACATGGAAGATTTTAACATTGAATTATTTTTAAAAAAATTAAAAATTAGTACATTTTAATGCTATTTTTATAAAATTTAAGCTAGTATTGCAAAATAAGGTCTGAATTTTTTTAATTAACTCAATAATCTATTATATAAAGCGCTTTAAAAGTTGCATAAATAAATACACCACTAATAATGTATTGGATGATTAAACACTTAAAAATGAATATATAAATAACCTCATTTTAGTGAATTTTTTAATAAGATCATTCGCAATTTATTATTTTTAGCATGCGTTTGATGAAATATTTAAATACGTATAATAAATCACAAACTATATAATTTAAATAAATTTTTTAATAAACTAACATGTACCTCACAATTAAATAACATATTGAAATGAAATAAAAAAAAAGAACCTTAAAACCAAGATGGTATGATTTTTAAAATAATATTTATAACCAACATTTTAATTTTTTTTAATAAAGAAGCTTGAGTTTGAAGCTTGAACCTCTTAGGCTCATTTGTAATAGTGTCTAAGATATTATGATCCCGGAAAGTAGGTGAAGTAATGCACACCGTGTTTCCCACGATTTGACCTTAACCCGATTCCCATGGCTAAAATTAAGATGGTCAAGTGAATCAGTCCAAGGGTAAGTAAAGAACACATGATCCAACACTCTACCTAACTATCCGAGGTCAGTAGTTTATGATGTCTTAGGATCTACGTGATTGTGCTTGACATGCAAATTAAAAAGGGAAGCGTATATCACATTTCCATAACAATCCCACCAAGAGAATTTGAGTAAGAATCCAGAATATATTTGATTCAAGCAAAAAGGTTTGTTGAGAGGAGTAAATGGCAGCATTTATATAAGCCATCCCATAAATTTCTCTTTCGTCCCTCTCCAACTCTCTCACAGAGCTCTCTAATGGCAGTAAACAATGGCATTCAATTTCAAAGAGCTTTGAAAACTGTGATTTCTCTCAGCAACCGTAGAGAACAGAAGTTTTAAACTTAAGAAAAAAAACAGAAGAAAACACAAGATCAATGAGTAGCAGATGGAATGATCATCTAGGGGTTGTAGACACGATCTATGAGGAAGAATATGAATATTCTTCTTCTACTTCCTCTCCTCCTACACCTCTCCACTCCAGAGTTCAGTCATGGTAGAGATTACAGACCATAAGCTCTCTCTTTCTCTGCTTTCTTTGGGATTTTAAGGAGTACTTGTTAACTGTTACAGGTCTCTGTCTACTGGGAAGAAAACAGACGTCAGGATATACGTTCAAGGAACATGTTTTCATCTGCACAAGGTCAGTTCACTCTTCCATAGTAATATTATGTAATTGTCTTCTTGTCTTGTTGTTTGATACGTCGTCATAAACCTTAGAACAGGCATTGTTTGATCAAACTGTTTGGAAAATCAAATCCCTGTCTTTTCTTTCTCCTACTTTTCCACCATGGCCATATATATAGCCATGTGTGACTGCTAAGTAGAAGAGGTCGAGATCGTAAATTGCAATGACAAGTAGGCATGAATCGTATGATCCGATCATATTCTTCCATATCATTTATCACAAGAATATAGTTGTTGTAAGGTCTTTCTAATGATTGCTGTTCTCTTGTTAGAGACATGTCAGAAAATTAGTTAGAAGGTTCTATTCTATATCATTTTTATTCTTTTTTTTCTTAAGTAATCAAACAGTAAAACTACTTGAATGGCTTAAGGGTTACGTTTCAGCAACATTGTTCACATAAAAGAACTGGTCAACCTTTTTTTTTTTATTGTTCACGAAGTATCTTACGAGAGTTCTAATTATGAGAATGCATCTTTAAATCATCCACACCTAAACTAATTTCTATTCAAATCGAATAGATTCTTCACATGAGGCAAAACTTTGGCTTCAAAATTTAATTGACCGCATACATGAGGACGAATTTGAACCCACAACCTCACTTAAATCAGGAAAATCTCGTTGCGCTTTAGGGTTAAAAACTAGTCAATGTTCACAATAAACGAAGGGCCATTTTCAAGTTAAACCCTAAATTGCCAGTATATACGGTATATAGTTATGTTTGAGTCGATTGGGTATAATTGAATAAAAGAAAATTAAAGATTGGAAGATTCAGTAATTAGTAAAAAGTTCTGGCCCAGTTATAATATTTTTCTCTTTGTTTTCTTTATGGATATAGGAGCGACTGATCTCGAGGAGCCAATATTTAAAGCGTCAGCTAACGGAGCTCTCCCAGATAACTCTGCCGTTAAATATAACGGCCGACACCTTCTTCCTCATCGCTGACTACTGCTACGGTAACCACGTCGTCATAACGCCGTTTAACGTGGCGGCGTTACGGACGGCGGCGGATTTGCTCGAGATGACGCAGAGTAAAGGTAAGCGGGACGACAACTTGAAACAATTAACGGAGACGTACTTCCGTCGGGTTATCATCGTCAACCGAGAGCTCGCGTTGATCACATTCCGTTACTGTTTACGTCTGCTTCCTGAGTCTGAAGCGACGGCGTTTCTCGTTAGCAGATGCTTAGAAGCGTTAGATTTGTCGGATGAGAGTGAGGATCTCGATGCTTGTCTTGTCCAGGTTATAGCTTTGCCCGCCGAGGAATTTCAAATCGTCGCCGAGTCTATGCAGTGCAGGTTCATTAGCCACGATATGCTTTATAAGATTATTGACCTTTACATCAAGGTAAGGATACTATAAGCTCTTTTTCCTCCCAATCCCAAGCTTGATTCAGAGACTGGTTAAATTAAAAATTCTAAACTCGAGACTGATGAAGTTTAGGCGACTCAAATCACATGCAGGAACATAGTGGCGAGATAACCGAAGATCAGAGAGTAGAGATATGCAACTTGATAAATTGCGACAAGCTCTCGCAACCTCTTCTCATGCACGCCGTGCAAAATCCAAGATTGCCACTAAGATTTGTAGTCCGAGCCATGTTGATAGAGCAACTAAACACCCGCCGGGCAATCAGCAAAACGGCGACGAACACTAACCACGATAAGCACGGGAACCATCATCATCATGACAACGTCGTACTCGGAGGAGGCTCCTCCGTGACCCTAGGCTCACTCCTCCGATGGGACGCTGCCACAATAGAAGCAACCCAACTCAAAGTGGAAATGGAGGCCACTAGCTCGCGTATAGAGAGCTTGGAGAAAGACCTTGCTGGCATGAAAAAACAATTGCAGAAGTCTGAGAAGCAGAGATGCTTAATGGAGAAGCTGTTGCTCGAGTCTGAGAAGGAGATAAAGGCACCAGAGAAGGGTATGTATGAGGTCGAGGAGAGGGAAGAGAGAAGTGTAATGGGGTCGTCGAGGTCAACTAGTTTTCACTACGGTCCGAGAGAGGCCAAGGTAGAGAGGGGTCAAACCGGATCGACTTCTTTTGCCACTACTTTCCGATTCGGTTTTAAAGGAGAAAGCATCACAGAAAAGTCAGTCAGTTCAAGGCCTTCGTGCATTAACAGTGCAACAAGCAGTGGGAAAGGTTGGATTAGCAGATTGAAGAACACATTTGGGATATCAAAATCTTCTTCCAAATGTCGAGCTGATCGTAGATCTTCAGGCAAAGATATGAATGGGACGAGAAGTGTGGATGAAGTGTTCGCCAGTTTGCCTTGTGATCAGACGGGGATTCACTATTTAGGATAGCCACTTCTTTGTTGTTTCTTCTTTCTAATTTGGTTCATAGGTTTCGATAACTCATTCTTCTTTATCATTCTGGTAAGTCGGCGACTTTAGTTACTTCATTCAAATCTATAGTTTCAACTTCTCAATATTATTATATACATTTTAACTTAAAAATCCTAAATTACAATAGCAGTTAAACCGTATGATGTTGGATTTGAATTAATTGTATATTATGACTTATCATAAAGTTACTCCGGTTAAAGTGATCTATTAAGGTTAAAGGTTTTGGGCTATTTGACATCTAATAAAGTATGGACTTTAATGCGAAGAGACCCAATAGTCTGATTTTTATTTTATGATAGGCTAAAATAGAAATAAGACCAATCACTACAAGGAAATTGTCATGTGGCGACGGAATGTTACCGACGGAATAGTTTCCGTATGTAATTGGTGACGGATAATTCATTTCCGTCGGTATTTGGGCATAAAACAGCGACGGTGGAAATATCCATTGCCAAATATGGAGGGAAAATATCCCGGCAAATATTAGGGACGGAATATTACCGACGTAATATCATACGTCGGTATACTGCTACGGAATTGTATTGTCGGTCGTTGAAGTTGTGAATTAGTCATGTTTGGCGACGGAAACATATATCCGTCGAAGAACCCAGAAATTTAAATTTGATTGTTGCGACGGAAGTAATTCCGTCGACGAATAAACTTCACCGACGGTTATTAAGGACGGAAGTAACCATCGGTATACCCTCTAATTCACTAAAACAAAATGACGTCGTCTTGTTTTAAGTTAAAACGTCGATATTCTTTTCCTTCCTCATCTCCCCGATGTTGCTCCTCTCCTCTTCGGCTGTCTTCTCTTCTTCGGCTGTCGATTTTTCTCCTCCGGCGTGAAGCTATTTGCCGTCCGTCCTGCTTCCGGTCACGACGTCAAGCTTCCGGTTGTCTTCTCCGACAAAGTAACGTGATTTTCGTTGAGGTACAACTATAGACTGTGGGTGTTGTGTTTTTTTCTTCATTTTTTTTGCGCTATTCTGGTGTTTTGTGAATGGATAACGACGTTATATAGCGATATGTATGTGATAGAAGGGGAAAATGTGAATTTGGTTGGTATAATGGGAAGATAATTTGATGCACAATAAGGTGTTTGATAAAATGCCTATATGGGATGCACACTTGCATGTTTTCAATTACACATCTTTGGATTTAATTTAACTTAAAATGTAATTAATTTGAGGCAAATGGGTCCAAACCTTGTACC
>JAOTBA010000203.1:25751171-25789571 GCA_025629845.1 Erythroxylum squamatum
TCTTATTTACACATAACTAATTGCCAATAGTTCCTCGATAAATAATCCTAGCTTGCAAAAAGGCTCGGGGTCTAATAACAAAGTTGTTAAGAACCTTAAGAGGTTAGAAAGTGTACTTAAGTGCATCTATACATTTCATAACCATATTGACTCGAAGAGGGTTATTGATTCAAAATTTTGCACAACGGTTATTAATCCCTCATTTTTTTCTTTTCTATCATTGTTTACTTCTCTTACTTAAAAATATTTCAATAAGGATTTGGTTGTGTAATGCCTTTTTTAAGATGTGTTTTATAGGACCTAAACCTATTAAAATGCTGATATCAAGGTGCTTCTGTTACTTTACAAGTATCACCACACAATTTATTACAATCAAGAATTATAATTTTTATTAATTTTTTTAATTCCTTCATATATAATTCTCTCATATTTATAGGTGATCTAAGGATTAATCATTGAAGTTCCTCCTTCTTAGTGGTTTGCGTTTGTTCGTCGATTGAGGTAACTCGTCCAACCTAGGTATAATATCATTTGGAAAAATAGTTGCAACTGTTGTTAATGCGAATTAGTATTAACCATTATTGTTAATGCGAATTAGTAGTAATCATCTTACTAATTAGCTTGTTAATTAATTGTTTTATATATTGGTGGTCATTTGATTTTTTTGTATATAGTTTACGTAATTGATGTGTATAAACTGACAACATGAATTAAGTGGATAGTAAACCCATTGATGCGTATGCAGTCAAAACACGATATTGCCATGTCATTTTATAACCATTTTTCAAGAAAATCATTTTGAGATTGAATCACCGTGCAATTTTAGAAGATAAAATTGGAACCTTAATTTCTTTCTTTTACCAATAACATTTAAAATAATAGCTTCAATGTAAACAATAAAAATTAATACAAAAGACTTAACCAATTACAATGTCATTATGTAATAGAAGAGTTAAACGGACAAAGCAAACAAGAAACAACTTAACATAGTACAGACATAGGATGGTATAAGGCTAGAAACCAATGATGCAGCTCCAATGAGGCTTATCGTTGAAAAATTCCATGAGCTTAGGAGTGACATTGGTTTTTTTTTTAATGTAATATTGTACGAAAATGCATGTAATAACTCAGTTATTTTTTTAATTATATAACTAGATGGATAAGAGTTGGATGTCTCATCGAAAATGGTCAACTAAATACGTAGGAGTTAATAGTTTCAAGCAATTTGTAAAAGATCAAATGGGTGATGAATGTAGTATTCGTTGTCCATGCATCGATTGCTTAAATGTTGATTTCCAAAGTCAAGATGTGGTATATAATCACTTACCAATCCAAGGCATAGATAAATTCTATACTCCATGGCTTTATCATGGTGAACGTAAGCAAGCAAGTTATAGTAGAAGTGGTGGTACATGTTATGATGATAGTTACAATAATGATGTAGATGATTGCGATGTGAATGATGATAGTGATGATGGGATTGACGAGATGTTAGACAATTATCGAAATTATATGGAGACTGTGAATGAAACAAGAATGCCTAACATAATTGGTAGTATTACAGAAGATAATTTTAGGAAGTTAATGAAAGTTGCTCAAGAACAATTATATCTGGGGTGCTCTAATTTCTCATAACTATCATTTGTTGTGAAGTTGTTGCATTTGAAGGTTTATAATAAATGGAGTAACAAGTCCTTTGACATGTTAATTGACTTACTAAATGATGCATTACCTATTGGACATAAGTTGCCGAAATCTTACTTTGATGTAAAGAAACTATTTAGGGACCTTGGATTGTGATATATTTCAATGCATTCTTGTAAGTATGACTGTGTTCTTTTTTGGAAGGAAAGTAAAGATCTTTAGGAGTGTCCTATTTATGGTACATCAAGGTGGCAAGTGGATGATGGGAGAGGGAAAAAGATACCGAATAAAATCCTTCGAAACTCTCCTATTAAACCACGATTACAAAAACTTTTTATGTCAACAAAAATAGCCATAGATATGAGGTGGCATAAAGAGAAACACATTGATGATAACATTATGTGTCATCTAATAGAATCAATGGTACGGAAAGAAATTGATAGAAAGTTTCCATGGTTTGCACAAGATTGTCGCAATGTTCGATTTGGATTGACCTCAGATGGATTTAATCTTTTTGGTAATATGAGTACTTTATATATCATGTGGCCGGTGATTCTAGTCCCATATAATTTACCTCCATGAAGTGTATGAAGGAGCCATTTATGTTGTTGTCTTTGCTTATTCCAGGACCTACTACTCCTAGTAAGGACATCGATGTATATATGCAACCATTAATTGATGACTTAAACGATCTATGGGAATTTGGATTACAAACTTTTGATGTTATTGAAGGCAAAACATTTATAATGCATGCAACTATTTTGTGGACTATAAATGATTTCCTAGCTTATAGGAATTTGTCTGGGTGGAGCACTAAAAGGTATATGGCTTATCCTGTGTGTAACCATCAAACATATTTAATGAGGATACAAAGTAAGATATGTTATATGGGTCATCGTCATTATTTAGAATATGGGCATAGATGGCGAAGAAGTAACTGTTTAATGGCATAGTAGAATTGGGTGAAGCTCTGATGCAGTTGTCCAGTGATGATATTGTTTACCAGCTATCACATTTTGGTCACATTACATCTGACAAACACCCAAGTAATAGAAAGCGAAAGAGAAATGACGTCGAACTAAATTGGAGAAAAAAAAAGCATAGTTTTTAACTTGCCACATTGGAAGGAATTACTATTGAGGCATAATCTTGATGTCATGCATATTGAGAAAAACATTTGTGAGTCCATTTTAGGGGCTGCCATGGGAATTGATGGGAAATCTAAAGACACAATTAGACTTGACTTGGAAGACATGAATATTAGAAAGGACTTACATTTGAAAAGAAGAGATGGTGGGTCATACATTATTCCCTCTACTTGTTACAACATGTCAAAAAGTGAGAAACAATCATTCTGTCAGTTCCTCCAATTAGTCAAATTTCCTTATGGGTATGCATAAAATATAGGCCGTTGTGTGAATGTTAAAGGGGGAAAAGTGTCAGGGTTGAAAGTCATAATTGTTATGTACTTTTGCAATGATTACTTCCTGTTAGAATACGTGGGTGTATGCTGAAGGATGTGTCCATTACTTTGGGTCAATTGGGAGAGTTTTTTAAGCAATTATGTTGCAAGGCACTTAAAGTTGAAGAGCTTGATAAAATGAAAACATACATTGCATTGATTCTATGTAAGCTTGAACTATTATTCCCCCCCATCGTTTTTTGATGTTATAGTTAATTTGGCAATTGACTTACCATATGAAGCAAAACTTTGTGGACCGGTTCAATTTCGATAGATGCTTCCAATTGAAAGGTAATTTATATTAAATTCAATAAATTTTTCTATGTTATTTTTTTGTAACAATTCCTAAGTTTATAACTGATTATGTTCAGGTTTTTATGCTCTCTTAAGCCTTATGTACGTAATAGAGCTCAACCAGAAAGGTCTGTTGTAGAGGCTTATATAGCAAATGAATGCTTGACTTTTTGTTCAATGTACTTAACTGATGTGGAGACAAGATTTAATAGAACAGAACGTAACTTTGATTTTTATGGCGACGGTAGGTTGTCTATTTTCTCCCAAAAAGTTAGGCCACTTAGTGTGGGTAAATATGTGAAGTTAACTAAAGAAGATTTTGAAATCGCCCATTGGTATATTTTGAACAATTGCGAGAAATTCGATACATACATGGAGTATATATGTTCCTTTTCATTCAAACAATCATATTAAAATTTTATTCATTCACTCTTAGATCTTACTATCGTTGTCTTTTTTAAATAGAGAGCATAAAGAGACAATTCGCAACAAAGGGATTATTAATGTTGAAGAAAGACATAGGCAGAAGTTTGTATCATGGTTTAGAAATCAAGTAAGTTTCATATTGATTACATATTATGAAAATATGAGAATATGTCTCATCCTCATATTTATTTTCAATTTGCTGTACAGATGATATGATTACATAACCGTAATATGCAAGAAGCGACAACAACATTATATAGTTTGGCATGTGGACCTCATATTTGTGTGAAGAAATACACAGGTTGCATTGTTAAATGGGGGTGAGATTTCACATACAAGATTGAGGATAGTCGAGTTAGAAGTCAAAATTGTGGGGTTGTTCTACTTAAATGCAAATGGTTTGATCTAATTGACATGAAAGTGGACGGGCATATTACTAGCATAAATGTTAGTAAGACATGGTATGATAATGATCCTTTTGTCCTTGCAAGTCAAGTCAAACAAGTTTTCTCCGTCAGTGATACTATATTGGGTAGCAATTAGAAGGTTGTTCAAAAGTTTCAACAAAGGAATATCTTTGATTTTTGTGAAAGGGATGGTCAATTGGATGAGGATACAGATGAAGTCTATCAAGAAATTGGATTGGAGTTCAATAACGAAGGCATTCTAGTAGAAGATGCAGATATATCATCATCCCATAGGAGAGATGTCGATGCCAACATAGTTCAACTAGATGACGTCCAAGCCCATCTTATCTTACAAACAGATGAAGACTATACTCAGGATGACTTAAATGACAATGACGATACTTTGCTCGAATATAATAGTGATGAAGAATCCAATGATAATGTACTTAACGATGATGATTTTCAAAATCTTAATCATGATGATTGAATGTAAATAAATTGTTTGTATTGTTTGAAATTTTATGTTCATAATTGCCTTATGTTGTTGATGTTTTACTTATGTCAATTTACGATGACTAGATGCATATTTTTAAAGTTTCACTTCTGTTTATGTGGAATTTTTAGTATTTGACTACTGATCTCCTTATATTCATGTGGAATATTGATGTTTGAGTTAAGATTATGCATTTTCTTCATATTTGGTTTTAGTTGTTCAATATAATGGCACCTGGTAGAAACAAGGGAAAGAGGGTGGCAACGATCGAAGAAGTTCCTTCCCCACAACAACTAACTCAATCTGACCCCATAATTCAACAACCAACAATTGCATCCTCAAATGAAGACAGTCAGCAACAACCTTTACGAACATCGTCTATTAGTGCTGAAGGATCTTCAGGTCTATTATTGTTAACCAAACATATTTACATTAATGCTCAAATTTCTCATTGCATGTTTAGTGTGTTTTTCTTATTATGATTTTTTTGTTTTCAAGTTCCAATACTGTCATTAGAAAACGAAGTAGAGGTATCACAAAAGAAGCTAAGTTGCAACGGATAAGTGTTGCAATGAACAACAAGTTGTTTCTGACCATTGGCCCCACGCAACGTCGCCCTTTAGATAAGATCGAATCTGCAAAATTGTCGAATGAGTTGAGCGTTGTTGTGAGGAATGAATTGTCTTGCCTTCAACATGCCAGGCAGTTAAAGGAAGACGACTTGCTCCAAAATGCTTTGGACAAGTTTCGGTAATATTTCAATTCATTCGATTATACGTATTGCGATTTTACTTAACAAAAACAGTAAGTTAACTTATACATGTTCTTCACAGATGAAGCTCAATATCATTGATATTGACAAGCATGAGGTTTCAAGCTGTGTTAGTTCACTGTTGAAACAAAGGGTGAAGGATTATCAATATAGACTTCATAAATATTACCGGTCTTTCCCTTCCAATGAAGAGGCAAGGAGACATGTTCTGAAATGAGTGACTCCAGAAAATTGGAGTGAAATGTGTGATTATTGGGTCTCTGCGAAGGTTCAGGTTTGTTTTATTTCTATTCATATTTCCTTCCATTAATTTTGTTTATACATTTCATGACTACTTCTCTTAATTTAGGAAAAGTGTATGAAAGCCAAGGTGAACAGAGCAATAATGAAGACTCCTCATAACATTGGCTCCAAATCATTTGTTATCGTTCGACAAGAATTTATAAGTGTAACATTTTCAGCTTATTATTCTATTTCTTAATACAATGAATTCTATTATCTTCTAATTTTTAAAATTCATATAATATAGTCAAACTCAACTCCAAGGACAAGAGTGTGATAGGATTAAACTGTACAAGGTAACACACTACAACGAAGGTGAAGGCTGGACGTCTGAAGAGGCACAAAGTAATTATGTATGTACAAAAAAATTAATATTATAGTTTATTTTTTTATGTAATACTAAGTAATAATTTTTTAGTTAACTCGATTTTGTACTTTAAATTGTAGGACAAGATGTAGGAGTTATTGTAGACATCATTATCTCAGGTGAATTAGCCCAATGTCGATGACATTTGCAACAATGTCTTTGGTACAAGGTCGTGGTATATCAAAGGTCTTGGGTATGACCCTAAGCCTGTTAGTGCATCTTTGTCACGACCAACATATGTCACGACGCTTCAAGAGGAGAATAAGTCACTGAAGACTAAGTTACAATATACAAAAGAGAAGTTAGATCGTAATGTAAAAGAAGTGTACAAGTTTAAAAAGATGGTCAAACAATTACTTGACCCAAAATATGTTAGTAGTAGTGACGATGAGGAGTCTTAGTTTGTTTATAAATTTTGTTCAAATTCTGTAATTAACCTGTAATTATTTTTTTATAAAATGCATTCCATTTTTAATGTTTATTTTATTTCAATTTATTATTATTTAAAAAATATGTCACCAAAATTAATTATAAAATGTAACTATTTTATATTTCAAACTGTCTTTAAATTTATAATAAATTAAATTAAATTTGTTTTTAACAATTATAATAAATTTATATTTAAAAAATAAATGTTTGTCACTAAAAAGTATTAATTACAAAAACAAAATCGTCACAAAATGCTATTACTTTCGTTTACAAGAACGTCTCTAGCAACATTTACCTACAACAAATAATTAGTACCTAAAACTATTATGCTACAAAAACAAAATTGTCAGTAAAAATAATTACCTACAACTACGGTTTCGTAGGTAAAAACCTTTATTTACGAAACATGTACGTCACAAATTCATATGTATGATGTTTTTGGTTCTCGTTGGTTATACGTTTTACCGACGAATATATTGTGTATCTAAAACCTTTCTACAATGATTTCAAAAAACGTCGCGGATATTGTTTTGCTTCCCGGATTCAGCAACCGTTAGGATGACGATTGTTTTTCGTCGCAAATTATTATTTCACACGATTTTTGAATATTTAGCCACGTTTGAATTCATCACCAATAAGCTTAGCTGTTGTAGTGTCCATTCCTTCCTTCTCTCATATCCTGCAAATAAGACATCAGATAATAACGAAGAAGATTTATGAGTAGGAACTAATTTATCAAAGATTTGAAGATGCTAGGCGGGCCAATAATTCAGTATCAGTACTCTAAAAAATATGCAAAATTTTATTAATATAATCCACTTTAAATAAAAAATTTTATTCTTAATAATAATCAGTAAAAATAACTAATTATTAGTAAAAATTATAACCAATCGGATTTAATTTGAGTTCAATCTTTTTTTTTTTGTGTGTGTTTGATTTGGTCAGATTTTGATCGGATTGAGAAATAAACAAAGTCTTTTTTTCCAAATCGATTTGAATACTTCAATTTAACCTTCTTGAGCATGAGCTTGACTTTAAACTTAACGAATTCGTGTGTATTTTGTTAATTTTATATCGGATTGAATCAAACCTAAATTACGAACCTTAACTGCGAGCTAATGTATTAGGGGCAACACATGGAAATGGAATCATTTTATTTTTTTTATTACTGACAAAATTTTAGGTATTACATAGCCCATGCGAAGATAGCTTAGGCCATCGAGCATTATTAAGCCCAGTTTTTATTTCTGCGCGTAATATCGAACATGCTAACTTGCACTGGTGTCATCACTTCGCTCTCTACACCCTGAAAATAGGGGCATCAGCCAATAATGAAGAAGATTTATGATTTTTTTTAAAAAAAAAACTTAGAAGATATATTATTTCAGACTTACCGATTATATTCAATCCGAACTTTGCCAGCATCAGGATTTGCAATTTGGGAGAAAGCTTCCTGGGAGAGATCAATGGTTCCGCGGCAGCCTCCAGGTGGACAGTAGTCGACGATGGTGACCACAACACTACCACTCTTGCATGGATGTGGAGTCTGGTTAGTGCCACCTACACACTTTACGCTATATCTTCGGCCACATGCTCTCCTGTTGTCCCATATTGCACGGCTTGCAGCTGCAATCCTCACTCCTTTATCATAATTTCCATAGCATGAAGATGCTGCATTTCAAAAACAAGGCAAGCAATGATTAACAACAAATTTCATAACTAATTTTGTATCCAGTTCAAGTACTTACGGGTATAAGGTGGAGTGTAGAAGGTTGCGGTGCCTAGATGAGCACATGCGACTGAGGCAAAGCATGTTACAACAATTCCAACAATCAAAGTGACTTTCTTAGTAGCCATATCTGCGCTATTGCAACTCAATGATTCGAATTCTCTAAGCATTTGATGGTTCATATGTCATAAGAGTGGCCTCCTTTTATAGCAAAATTCGCTGGGACTATGACCAGTGTTTTAATTGTCTATTATTTTACAACTAGCTTGGAAGTTGATTTCAGGATAAGAGTAATAGGCTATAGCAAAATGAAGTCTTCATCAAATACCAATGCTACACTTTGGATGGCGTTATCTCGCATTTCCCGCCAACGGATTTTATTGTCTGCCGTGTTTGGTCCAAAAACACAATTCTAAATTATATTAAATGCCATTTTGAAAAAAAAAAACTAAAATATAGTGTTGATATGTGCGAACATAAGGCAAGTAGTTTAGTGTTAGTTGGGGAAATTGATAAAAGTAGAACAGTTCGATTTATCGTGGATTCCGCATTTTTTAGGAAATTCAAATGTGTGCAATGTGGTGTATAAGGACTTCTTCCTTCCTTGGTGTAGATATTTTGACCATTCCGTTGATCTTGCAATTCATGATAAAAGAGGGTATACACAACTAGATAATCTCAAGGACATAGTAGTTGGCACAAGAACATTACAATTAAATATAAATTTTAGACAATTATATATGTATATACATTATGCCTTCAGAGTGTCCAGTTATGCCTTCAGAGTGTCCAGTACATAGTTACTGCATTGGAAGTCTAATTGAAGAGATACACAGAAACTCAGGTTAAATATGCATCGCAACTAACCAAGTTACTATCCGTAAGACTAAGAGGAAAATGGGTTATCTTGCAATGAAGATTGATTTGGCTAAGGCTTATGACAGAGTCGATTGGCGTTTTCTTGAACAAACCCAATTTGATTTTGGTTTTCCCTCGAGGATTGTGGCCCTTATCATGTCGTGTGTCTCTAGTTCACGACTCTCGATTGTTTGGAATGGTTGTCGGCTTCCGACTTTCTCTCCTACTCGGGGTTTACGACAAAGGGATCCATTATCCCCGTACCTCTTTGTGTTGTGTATGGAGAAACCGTCTTTACTTATCTCTAAGAAAGTGACGCATAAACAGTGGCATCCGATCAAGGTTGCTAGGAATAGTCCAGCAGTCTCACATCTTCTATTTGCAGATGACGTCCTCGTATTCTCTCATGCGTCTCTTCGGGATTGTAGAGTTGTCCTTGACACTATGAAGGAATTTTGTGTTGCTTCTGAGATGGAAATTAATGATCAAAAAACCAAAGCTTTCATTTCGCCTTGTGTTTCTCGTAGGCATAAGGAATCTCTCAAACGCCAGCTGCATTTCCATTTTACTATGGATCTGGACTCCTACCTTGGTGTCCCGTTGAATGCTGCAAATCATAAGCAGGACTATAAACATGTACTGGACAAAATGCAGTCTCGTTTACAAGGATGGAAGGCCAAATTATTAAACAAGGCTGGTCGACACACACTGGTACAGGCTACCTTATCCACGATCCCACTTTATACCATGCAAACTTGTTGGTTGCCTAGTAGTGTTTGTAATATGATAGATAAATATTGCCGTTGTGGAGCTCATCTTCAACACAGGGACATGGTCTTCACCTGCTAAATTGGGAGAGCGTATGCAGTGCCAAAGCTTTGGGTGGATTGGGCCTTCGTATGGCACGTGATAATAATATTGCAATGCTTGGGAGATTGATTTGGTCCCTCGTCACTTCTGCTGATCAGCCTTGGCGTAATGTTTTGCATGGGCGATATCTTCGTGATGCTCCTCTCCTCTTGAGTCATCCCCCTGCTACAGCTTCTAATAGCTGGAAAGCTATTCATAAAGCTATTCCTTTCTTAAGGGATGGATTTATGTGGCGGATTGGGGATGGGCGTGGCATCTCGGTTTGGTTTGACCGATGGGTGGGAGACGCGCCTCTTTGCAAACAGGTCCAGAATATTGACCCTAGAGATCACCACCTGCAGGTTCATGACCTTTTGAGTTCAACTGGCACATGGGATCTATTGCACGTGGTCA
This sequence comes from Erythroxylum squamatum, assembly GCA_025629845.1. Classification (NCBI taxonomy): domain Eukaryota; kingdom Viridiplantae; phylum Streptophyta; class Magnoliopsida; order Malpighiales; family Erythroxylaceae; genus Erythroxylum; species Erythroxylum squamatum. The sequence continues at coordinate 25,761,598 of JAOTBA010000203.1, forward strand.
CATCTCTTCTAGAGGATGTCAAGAAGAGTATACATGCAGTCCATAGTTCTCGCTACAACCCAAGTTCTAATCTGCAGGTCTGGGGAGAAAATACCACGGGTTCTTATACAGTAAAATCAGGACATGAGTTTATTACTAGCTCCCCTTTTCCTCCTAATCCTATGATGTTATGGACTCGTATTTGGAAACTAGCGGTACCTCAGAAGTTTCTTTTTTTCATCTGGCAGCTACGGCACCAGCGTCTGTCGACCAACCTCCTAAGATATAATCGAGGCATATGTGATTCTCCTATGTGTGCTAGATGCGGTAAGGGCCACGAAACTGTTGTGCATGCCATTCGGGATTGTGTTTGGGCATCTCCGGTGTGGCATAATATTCTTGGTACAGTTTCTGATTCTTTCTTCCATTGTTCTATTGATGATTGGCTTGATATGTATATCTTGGACGTAAAATTGCATCATGATGAGGTCTTGCGTGTTGTTACTAGGGCTTGGGTTATCTGGTGTGCAAGGAATCAAGATGTTATTCAGCATAAAGTGCTTCCTACTTTTGGGCAATTGAGGTGACATGCCAAGTTGTTAAATGAATGCCAGATGGCGTATTGTGAAGATGGTGTGCGAAGGCATAACGAGGAGGTGTGGGTCACCTGGTCTTGTCCGCCAGAAGGTTACGTGAAGCTCAATGTTGATGGGAGTGCTAGAGGGAATCCTAGTGATGATGGGTATGGAGGTTTGATTCGTGACTCTAATGGTTTATGACTTGTGGGTTTCTCAGGATTTCTTGGTTTTACAACGAACATGATGGCTGAATTGAAAGCTATCTATCATGGGCCAGCTTTAGCTTGGGACTGTGGTCATCAGAAGGTGTTGATTGAATCAGACTCTTTAGAAGCTGTTACCCTTGTTACAAATCCTTGCTCATAGTTTCATCCTCATCATACTCTGATTGGTGACATTCAGGGGTTTATACAAAGGGATTGGTCTTGTTGTCTTCGGCATATCTTTCGGGAAGCTAATCAGTGTGCCAATTTTCTAGCAAGACAGGGTTCTTCCAATACGTCCTCTTGGTCTATCTGGGACTCTCCGGCCCCGGCCATGCGCACTCTGCTTCTTAATGATCAGAGATCTGATGCTTCTTTGAGGCGTTAGTCCTCCTTATTTTGTTTCCTCCGTTACACCAAAAAAAAAAAAAAAAAACTAACCAAGTAACCATACGTAAGTCATGACATTGTGACTAATCAGTTGATGCTTCACACAAGTCATGACGGTGAGCTTGACCAGTTACAACTTCTCTCTAGAACGCCACTGGTTTGCGTTTCGGTGATTTCGCCTACTAGTTACAATCTTTCAAAGGTAAGTTTGGAGCTTTAAATCAATTGTCGTCAGCTCTTCCAAGAGATACAGTTGTTGTCTTCTCTCTTTGTTTCTCAGACCCATTATTTCTATGTTCTCACTGTCGACCATCTTTCCCTTTTCTGGACGTTTCTTTAATAGAGGGTGATAGAGGAGCAATCAAAGTCACAGTGCAGAAGAGGAGCGTGTCATGCGTCTAGGTTTTGAACATACACCTCCACGTGTTTTTGATCAACTTGGTTTATAGAGTTCATTTGAAGTTGTGGCTAAACATGGATATCATTGAGAATGCCAGAACAACTAGAGATCCTACTGTCAAAGCTATTTGAGCTGCTGGAGGTTTAAATGAAGCTGACGCGGGTTCTAATATGGATGTTGTTGCCATCCACAATGGAAATTCTTCAGCTGCAATACATGTTCCTTTTGTAAGACCATTTCTTGACATTTTAGAAATTGAAATATTTGATAGAAATAATTTCGAGAGATGGCACGAGAGGATTTTCTCAATTCTAAATGTGCATGGGGTGGCATTCTCTTTGACAAAACCAAAACCTAATGTTGAAATTTCAAATGGGGGGAAGCTTAAGCGTTAGATTCCTATCAATAAGGTATGTCGACATACAATTATAAGTACCTTATCCAATGAATTATTTGATGTTTATTGTCATTACGAAGAAGCAAGGGAGATATGAGATTCAATGATTGTTAAGTACACGACTTAAGATGTAGGAAAGTAAAAGTTTGCAATTAACAAATTTTATCGTTGAGAGAAGACATATAAAAAAGACATCAAATCTCAAATTAATGAATACCATAAGCTTCTAGAGGATCTCAAAGCTAAAAACATCAATTTGTAAGAAGAATTTGTTGTGGGCTTATTAGTTGAAAAGTTGCTTGAATCTGAGAATGACTACCAACAATAACCAAAGCATAAACATCGATAGTTGTCACTGACCAGATCTGACTGTGCACATAATTATTGAAGAAACAAATCACTAGGAGTTTCAAGCAGCTAAAGCTAAGGAGATACCACCAAAAGCCAACATTTTATAAAGTAACTCAAATTCCCACAGTAACAAAGGATACGCAAACAAGAATAACAATTATGGCCTGTTTGGTAGGAGGGAATAGGAATTCTATTCCCTCCGTATTCTTCGGTAACGTCTAAGCCCATGTTTGGTTTAAAGTAAACAAAGAAAACTCATTCCATATCAATACGTATTCTGCGATTTTAAAGAATAGCTAAACCCGACTAAAACCTATTATTACTTAATCGACGAATCCGTAGTCTTTCTTCTGCGTCTAGGCTTGTTCCTTTTTACAAACCTATCCTTCTCCCGAAACTTGTTTTCTTCTTCAACAGCTGAAATATCTTGGAGCCTCTCTTCGAAAGTTCTTCTTCTTCTCCGCGAAAGTTCCTCTTCTTGATGTTCCAGGGTTCTACCACAAGATTGTAGGTAAGTTATTTGTATTGTTTTGATTGGGTAATGGGTTTCGATTGAATGAGGGTATTTTTTTCATGTGGGTATTTTATCTGAGTATTTCCGATGAATTGCATCTGCATAATTTGTTTGGGTTTTTGTCGTTTGGGTATTTCATCTTTGGATTGATTAGTTCCTTTTCTTTTCCTCGGTTTTTATTCCTTCCTATCGGCATGCTATTCTTTCCGAAGCTAATGGTGTCTGCCGACTCGTATATTAATATTTTCTGGCAATCACTTGATGGCTGCAAAGATTCAACTTGCCGTGTTGCATGGGAACTTCGTCGATAAAAAAAAATTAAATTAAATTCAGACATTCTAATTTTGTCGAAATGCATGTTTAAAGGTCCAGAAATATAAAATTCGTGTTCATACCCTTATTTGTTTATCAACAAGGCGAAGAAATAACTTTTCCTATGCTATTTCATGAATACAAAAGTCTTACGTCTAGTTCGGCGATGAGATATATAAACAATACAACAAGGTAACTCAATCTACCCTTTTCTTTGTAGTATTGTTGTCATTGCTCACCTTCATTTCATTATTTGGTATGAACTTTTTGAAATAATAGGAATCTAACCTAAACTAGAGTTGGCTTCTTTTGTTTCAATTTGACCTTAGTCGATTTGTTATTACTTCTCTGGCTCTCGGAGCCATCTTTATTTACTATATAGTATCACTTTCCTGAAAACAACCTCAAGGATTGTGTAAAGTTGCAGCACAAAAATCTGGACCATATCAGATGGTAAGAGACTCGCAAAACTTTCCTCAATTCCTTGCCCAAATTTGTTTTGGTGTGTAACTAAAACAGCTTACAAGTTGCTTGGAAAGTTACAATAATGGTGGTGGGATTTTCTCATTCACGTCAATTGGATATTGTTTTAATTTTCTTGGTAGATGTTTGATTAACTTTTTGAATATTTTATTGTGGTTGCTTTGGTACTTAGCTGGTTGTTTAGAATGTTTGGAACATTGACATTGGATTTGGTTTTAGTCATTAACACTTGTAAACAAACCTAAAGCCTTGAGAAAAGAAGGAGAAAAACATAGCTATTGTCACAAGGTTATTCACACACAGATCAAATGTGAACCTTTCCTTAAAGGCTGCTTGGAGGAAAGAAAAGTTATTCCTACAGCTAAAGAGCAATAGCAGAATAAAGTTCTCTGTTGGGTCAATGACATGTTTTGAAAAGGTTCCAGTTAGTCCGCAAGAAAAACCATATCTGCAGAATTATATGTGCCTCTCTTGCCAACTTTATGAATAAAATAAGCTAATGCCAGTTCATGGTGTTTCTTGAAACGTTTAGATCTCTATATTTTACTAAAACGATTATAAAAAAACAGCAGAAGAATATAGAAATCAAAATAGAAAAAGGGTATAGATCAGTCTATGTATACAAAAGTAGGTTTGTCTAAAATAAGACAGCCTTTGCATGGATTTGTGCTAATTATTTACTTGAGCACATTCGTATTTGATTTGTCTTCTGTTGATAAATATTTGATTTTAGGGTCCTCTAAATATGTATGAAATGGAATTATCGAATATGGAATCATCAACCTCTCTTTCTTTTGCCTTTTATGCTAAGTCAAACAAACAACATAGCTAATATTTAGTCACACATTAAAAAGTCTTTCTACATAACAAGCCATAAAGGGCAATTAGTTTTGATATTTATTGAGGAAAATGATCCAACATGCCATATTCTATATGATTGTGATTGCTAGAGCGTTAAAACATGACTTAGCAGTCCTATATTCAAGGCCTGAATTGATAGTTGCCTTTGCCAATGCACTTGACACTCCTATTGACAAGCCACTTGCTAAACGATGTCAGCCAATTCTAATTCAATCAAGAAAACAAGTTCTAAGCCTTTGCCCTAAAAAACAAAAATTGGGGTGAAAAGTCAAGATGAAGACTAATTACAGATTCAATGTTTAACAACTACAAGAGATTTCAATTCTCAATTAATTCAGTCGGTCCGGCTTTGACCTTATGGTAAGTAAGCACCAAGTCATGAAAAGGACTCAGATGTCGCAATTATACATTTCTTTGTTTAACGATTCTCTCTACTTTCCTTATCATTAATTTAGCTCAAGCACGTGGCACAATTGCTAATTAAAAGCCTGCATTTAAATTTTCTAATGTGAAAGTCGTAATGACCTAAGTTTAAGGCGGTCCAATAATAATTCATTTCAAACTTAATAAAATTGTAAGATTAACGGCTGTTCAAACTATTTCAGCTCCGTCATCGAATTATTCTGATATTGAAATTTTGGCTCTTGATTGTGTTTCACTCAAGCGACATTTCATTCATTTATTTTTCCATTGGACGCGTAGGATTACCAATAAGGCGACTCACTCTCTTGCACGGGTAACCTTATTACATGCAAACCTGCATCATTGGAGTGTTAGTCCTTCATTTTTAGATTCCATTTTAGCTTCTGATATTTCTATTAGTTCAAACATTGACGGTGAAAGGCTAGTAGAATTGGTGTATGGAGTAAGCCTGTTAGCTTGGGTTAGTTTTGTTATGCTTTTCTGGTCAATGTTTCTGCGTGGTTTCGCCTTTATGATTACTTCAAAAAAAAAATTAACTAAACAATTGGTCAATAATCTTTTTATATGAAATTATAATACACTTCTTCTATATGAGATTTCACAAAAGTAATTAATTACTACAACAACAAACAACTACAGCAATATTCACAAAATTTAGAAAGATCTAATAATATGCTAACGTAACTACGACTCCATCAAACAGACAGCCGATTTTTTCAAGCATTTGGGTGGCATTTATTGCAAGGAATTTACCCTTCCATGTTACTGTACATGACGTGTTATAGGATCCCTGAGAGCAGCATCTCAGATCCTCTGTTCAGTTTTACTCTGTCTTATTCTGTCTCATAGAATCTCATCCATTTATTTTGCGGAACCCACGCGGGTCGCATGCGGGCCCCACATAAATAAATGGCCGAAATTTATTGGACACAATAAGACACCATAATATTAGACAGAGGATCTGGACTCTGAGAGCAGCCACATCGTGCCGAACCTGAAGAGAATATTACTGACATCATGGTCTACATGCAACTTGGTCTTGGGTATCAATGGTGATGAAACTAATATCGGAACTTGTCATAGCATGCAATGGACATGATCAAGCATGTTGAATCAGTAAAAAAGAACATCCCTACCTCGATACTTAGGTGCATGTCTGTATCAAAAGAATCACAAATACGGTCATATATCCAAGACAAGGAGTACATAAACAAGTATGGCTACTAAGCTTTCAGAACTTGAGATACGTGTTCAATCCCTACTTTATTCTGTCTAAGAACATATTTTCAATCATAAATAATATTGTCTAGGTATTTTATTATTATGTGCCATTGATCGTGTAAATATTTACAAAGAAATTTACAAATATTCTAAATGATTTGTGGTATTTTTCTCTAAAATATTACCTCTGTTCTTCCGGTGTTTGAGAGAAAATTATTGGCTGGTTGATACAGAAGTGACTGATTTTGAAAATTAGTCATTGACTAAGCTTAATGCTTGAGCTTGACCGAGGCCACCTAACAGTGACCTCGTCAATCCATTAGCATACATATCTAATATCTTGTCCTTTTGTCATATTCAAACTTGACTCGCGCTTGGTTTGTCTTTCATTCAATTAATAGTGTACATATAATCAACTCCCTTGAAGAACCACTGGTCTGAAGATGTGGATTGTATGATCATTTGCATCTTCAAGTGTGTTTAAGTTAATATGGATATCTGAAATTTCATGATAATCACAGAACTTAAAAAATAAGGTAAATCGAAAAATATTGATATGTGCCTTTTGTCCATTAGAACACTTTTTGTTTGTAGTTTACTCAGATTAAAAATTAAAAATCGATCGAGTTCTACAAATCAACTTGAACTTATATAGGCCTAATGGCTACAAAAAATTTTAAATAACAAGCAGTAGGTGGTATTGCATTTGTGATATTACAATAATTATAATATATATCGTCACCATAACATTAATTACACATTTTTAGTTAAAATTTTGAATACATATAATCATTAGTTTAATGCATTTAAATAAAATTAATTATATGGTTATTATATAATGATTTTTTTATTTTATTATTAAAATAAAAATAGTTTATAAAAATAATTTTTAATATTAATAATCAAAACTTATAACTAAGTTCGAAAATTTTTCAATTCTGAATATTGAAGCTAAAGTAGGCTGATGCTTTAGGAAGTGATCAACCCACCAGACATAAGAGTGACAGAGAAAATGCTTCAAATCGAATTCAGATCCACACTTTTTCTGTTGCAATTGGAAGTACATGAGATAGGTTCATTATCACATGTGCCCTCAACAGTTACTTATTGTCATTGCAGACATTAAGATAACAATAAAAGGATGTAGTCATTTGAGATGCCCCTACAAACTGCTAGAGCCGTGCAAGTCATAGCCAAAAACGTCTAAAGCAACTTTCCAACTTATACCAAGGACTTTGAACAAACTTTTTAAATGGAAAGCATAGAATTCTACCCATGTGTTAGAATCAAAGGGTATTGCAGATCTACTTTTTTACACATAAGCATTAGGTAGAGTGTAATTCTGAGGTTTCTCACACTTTAGAGGTCCTGTAGGGCAGTCAGAAACAGGAACTGCCTGAAGATGCCAGCAGAAATGGACCCATCTGCAGCTAAACACTGGTCTGTCAGTTAAAAATCCAACCTCCTCTGCAACAAAATTGACAGTAGTAATATTCCATCCTCAAACATCATACATTCATATCTGATGAGTTGCTTGTTAATTGCAAATGGATATATGGGAAGTATAAAACAAGAGGTTGGTGATCAAAACAAAACTGAAAGTTGACAATTAATATGCAAGTCTCTCGGGTAAAATCATTAGGGTTATCATCATGAATTTCTGATACCAAATTTCCTCCTAGAACACATTTACACCAGTCCTGTGTACAGCAATGTTATTGTGGACCAAAGTACATGGAGTCTGTGAAAGATGAATCTTGCGGAATGCTTTGGAAGCAAGTCTCCAACTCGGAAACAAGTTGAGGATAAACCATAGAGCTTGTGTTTCCCCAACTGGTGCTTTCCGTAGTAGTACTAGCTCCTGCACTGCTACTGTTAGCCATGTCCATTCCATAAAAACTCTCGAACCCTTCTAATTCCGGAGTTCTGTACGCCAATTCCTCTAGCTCTACTGTGCTAAGTCCTCCAAACATACTCAAAGATGATTCAGTAGAATTGTAGATGGTGTTGTGCAATTGGGAAGATTTACTTTCTATGGAGTTCAGGGGCGTAGCAGCGGAAGAAAGTATATCAACGGAGTTTGCATATAATTGATGATCTCGAGTACTGCATGAGCCATCAATAGTATACTTAGAGGAGCTGATGTTTGATTCTTCAAGCTCATCAGAAAATCTTCCTCCGAGCTTAATCAAGAGGCTCCTAATATACTCTTGGTCCATGATTGAAGGTTCTTGGCTAGAATATATAGGTGGCATGACTGCAGGTAGCTCAGGCCAGTAAGGAGTTTCCAGATTTAGCACGCCAGGAACAGCGAAACTCTCGCTTACTGTCTTCATCTCCTGCTTGACCGTTGCTCTTCGTGCTTGTTGCTCCTTTCGCTGTTTTCCCAGGAGCTTTTTCTTCAGCCTTGTGTTCCAGTAGTTCTTTATATCATTATCAGTTCTTCCAGGCAACTGAGCAGCTATTATAGACCACCTATTTAAACATATTCAATCATTAAGATTAAGCCACTGAATTACCCTTCCTCATAAACCCCTTGAGTTCATGATTAAAGAATGTTAAACACAATTTTTTTAATTTACCTGCTTCCGATACTGATATAGAGACTGCAGATAATGTTGTCCTCTTCCTCTGAAAACCCTCCGTGTTTAATATTTGGACGGAGATAATTCAACCATCTAAGTCGACAACTCTTCCCACATCTCTTCAGTCCTATATATTACGTCCACTATAAAGTTGTGTTCCAAGCCAAAAGAAGAAAAAACCTTGATAACTATTTTTGTTCTTACCTATCTTCTGAGGCAAAGCTATCCAGTTTCCGCCAGTTCCGTTCTGTTCAATATAGGCCTTGAGTTTAGCATCTTCCTCCGGCGACCATGGTCCTTTCTTCACGTTGGCTTTGTCACAACAAGGAGCTCTACCCATGTTAACAAGCTTAGCTTTTTCTTCTTTATCTCCTGACAATAATGAAACTGATACTGCTATATATAAGAGGGTAGCTAGAGAAGGAGAAGCATGAAGATTTCAGTGAGGAGAAAGAAAACAGAAAAAGAAGAAACTTTATGAATAGAATAATGGAGGAATTGTAAATGCCAGAACAGTAGAGAAAGGTTTTTCCTACTTGTCCTTCTTAGTTCAGAATCTGCACCAGATATCCAATAAGTAATTTATATATTCCGACATCTACACCCATCAGACAGTTGGTTCTGATTCACAAACCATGACTTGATCATGACCGTGCAACTAGTAGACCAGGCTCTAAAGGCTAACTGGGTCTGGTGTGTGTATTACTTGATCAAACCATCATTGGTTGAATTGTTCTTCATAATTATTGTCATGTACGCAAGGTACAGAACGTCAAAAATTGATAGTTGCTTGTGTACTTCCCTTGGAACAATTCCTGGAAGCAAGAAATGTTCTCCCTTAGACTCAAAAGGTTGAGCCCCAACTCTAAGGGCCCCCAGTCGCAGACCCAACTATCGCTGGAGGATTGAATCACGGTTTGATCCCAGCCAGCTTTTCAGAAAGGCGGCCCAGTGTTCGGTGCGCACAAGAAATGTTCTCCCTTGTTGTAACACAATGTTGTTATCTTTCGGCTATATTAGGGTAATCACCTTTTGATTTTGATTTTAATTGCATGAATTAAGTCGTGTGTAATAATTTATAAACTATATATTCTAAAATAAGTTTATCATCTTTAATACTTGAATTTCTTTTAAAATGTGACAAATTCAAAGTCAAAAACTTAATTACTCCGAGAAGCCAATCAGTGTGCTGACCGGTTGGCGACTTTGTCACGTCTGTTGCGACCAGGCCTCCGCATTCTTCGGGAGCTTCTTCACCGCGATATGAGTGGTGTGTTGTACCCCCGACTTCAGCGCTAGTTTTTGTTTTGTTCCCGTGTACTCAAAAAAAAAAAACTTAATTACTCAAACCCATTTTACCTCGTCAAAAGAAATGTTCAACCCAAATAAGAGGCTTATTCAAATGGTTGTTGAGAACTCTAATTTCATCTTCAATGCTTAATTTTCCTTAATAAATCTCGTTATTAATCACCGATCAATTTGTTTATTAATTGACTTTTTTTATTAATTAATAAGTACTTATAAACTAAAATTAATTAATTAATTTTTTCGATGAATAAGAAAAATATTTTTTAACTATATTTTAAAAATTTTTATTTCATTCAATTTTTAATCTATTTTATGACAGTTTAATACCAGTTAAATTTTGTAATTCTTAAACCTCTTTATCTTATGGGTTGATTGAAACAGAGCAATAAGAAGTTAAAAATAGAAACAATATAATTTACTAATATTTGATAATAAACAAAGAAGTCCACTGTCACATCCATTTGCGTCACTACGAAGACCTTGTGCTTTGTCTTTTGCATAATATAATGATTTAAATATTTAATTTCCAGTATTTAAGCAATGAATATTATAACTGTAAATCACATTAGAAAGTGAAACAGCTAATAATAATATTATAAATAATTGCTCTAGAAGCCAGCCGACTTGAGCTAGGTGGGCAAACGTCAATGGCGGTTCTTTTATTATCACATTGATAGTGATTTTTCTTTTTTTTTTTTACATGATTATCTTAAGATTGGTTTGACAAAATATTTATTTTTTCTTAAATAATTTATAAAACAAACTAAAAACTCATAATTAAAAGAATTCAAAGGTTTAATTTAATAGTTAATTCTTGAATTTAATAAAGGACAAATCTTAATTTACAGGACTCCTCGTTTCGTGAGAATTAAGAGAGGGTCATTAATTGTACGCAATCTTTTCTTTTCATTTTACAAACATTACTCGAACTTGTGCTTTTTTGCTCGTAAAAAACGTAACCTTACCGACTGTTCCAAAATTTACCACCTTAATCTTTGAATTTAGTAAAAATTGAGTAGTCTAATTGAAAATTTCTTACACTCGGATGTATGATACATTTATTTTTCCAAGAAGGGAAACTATGTTTTTTCATATTTTATAAAGTGTATCACAAAGTAAAACTTTAAGAACTTTGACAAAATGTGGTTACTGTGTTTGTTTTGATCTAAATCTTTTTGGGATGAGCATAACGTTAAAGAGAAGTACACAACTTGTTCAACAGGCAGGAGGAAATGGTATTGTTGGTAGGCCACACGCTACCCTCAATCAGTCGATCCATCTGTTTCAAACTTACAATTCGATTAAACAAAACTTGAATTAGGGCAACTTTTAGACCTTGTTTACATTTCTTTTTTACGTTTGAAGGAGTCAACTTCAACAGAGATCTGATCTTTTCAAGAACACAGCTCGATCAAGTTCCCCCGCTTCTTCTCAAGGGAGTTTTCTAAAGATGCCATTCTCGAGGTACTTTTCTTCTCAAATTGTTATCTGTTGTCACATTAAAATAGTTTTTTCTTGTTCATTGTAGTGACCCATGCAACGTAATTCTGACCTAAACAGTGGGAGCATTTCTGTTATGAAAATGACAATTTCTTTTTATTTTATTTCATATTCATCGCACAATGGGATTTTGTGCTAAATTTTCATAATTTACATCTAAGATAAATAAGATTTTTACATTATATATAATAATATATGCGGTGAATATGATGCAAAAAATCTTTTACTTTCACCTCTTGTTTACTCTTTAACCTACATCATTCTTTTATTGTCACATCTGCATGTAGGCCTACCAAAAACAGCCTCTCTATTATATAGGGATAAGGTTGCGTACTATCAAATCTCCCCAAATTTCGCTTTGTTACGGGACTTTAAATTTGATGTGATGATAATAATGATGATTTAATAATCATTTACTGCTATTTTGAATCATAATCAATAATAATTGTTCAGATTAATATATGACATATAATTAGAAATTTTATGACATGAAAAATCAAATATAATTTTTTAAAACAAGCTGAGAAATTTATCATAATTTATAATTTTGTAAGGAAAAAAATTAATGAGTCAATCATTAATTTTTTAAAATTTTAAATTTAATACCATGTATTTAAATCAAATTTGAAAAAGTATTATTCGTACTAAAATTCTAAACCATCAGTAGGCTCACCAATGGATTACTCTAACCATCGGAATACTCACTGAAAATATTTACCGACAAAACATCTGCACCATCGGTAGACTCACCGACAGTTTACTCTAACTGTCACAAAATGCACCGAAGAATGCCGACGGTTGTTCACACTATTGATCGTCGGTAAATATACAGACAAATAAAATAAACCGTTAGTATATTTACCGAAGGATAGAATAAACCGTCGGTAAATTTATCGACGGATATTAAACTTTATCGGTAAATTTACAAACGGCCTCTTTAACGATGCTTATATCCGTCGATAAATTCTATCGCTAAATTATCCGTCGATAATGTCCATCGCTAATTCTAACTTTTCTTGCGGCGAATCTTATCTTCTGCACTAAATTTTAGAGAAATTTTCTATTTATAATCTATATAGTATTTTATTTATTTTTAAATTTTTCGTGGAATTGTCACCCTATTTATTCCCGTCTCCTTTGATGGGGAAGTATGTAATAAAGCCTCGAATTGAAAGCCCTCGAAAGACCCGGAGACTCCAGTCTTTCTAAACTAGCCTGTGTCAGCCTCGTAACCTGTTCAATGGACACAGGAGAAGGAGTGAAGTGTGCTCAGCTTCAAAATATCTTTCAAATTTTAATAATTGTCTTAGATTTTTTTTTATCAACTAGTTAATTAGATGCGACGTAGTCTTTTGACTTCAAAATGAGATTTGCTGGCCACTTATAGCAGAGGATGTTGAACTCACTTGGATAAACCATATTAGAGATATGAAATACGATATATAGTTTATGGGAATCACCATATTGAGTTTGCTTGTAGAGCTTATTTGATTTTGACTTGACTTCTGCCTATTATGATCTTATGTTATTAAGCAATTTGGGTTACACAATTCTTAGCTTTTAATTTTTCAAACGTATCATATCAAGAGGTGTATTTGAGTTAAAAAATTGCATCAGCTTTGGAAAGTATCTTTATGCTTGATTGTATAAAACATTTGATCACTAATCACACTACAAGACCAACTCATATTGACCAGGTGCTTTGGGGATAAACACAGAGAAGCATTCCAGGGATTTGACTGATAGAAAGCAAATCTTCTTTTAAGAACAAATCGATGTATGTGACTTTTAATGGCTCAAACTTTTTGTTACCCTCCATAAAAAGCAAGTCATCAAACGCGTTTTCACTACTTTCTGAGTTATTGGGATTTTCATAGTTTAAAGCTTTTGGTTAGAATGAAAAGAAAAGGTACACATTACACGATGTCGAAACTACAAAGGAGTCAAAAACACAGATGAACCCAGTTAGGTCTACAACATGTTCATACGTCATAACATGTCACCTTCCAGAATTTCAATATAAATCTTTAGAATTGTGAATGCCAATTCAAATTAAACTTAGTTTATATTATCACGTTTTTTTTTTTTCATTAATTCTGTAAGAGTTTGGGACAATTTTAGAAATTATCATCTAAAAAAACAAAAACAAATTGTAATTTTGACTTTCTGTGAATTTTGTGGTATTCTAGAGTATAGAATAAAAAACGTTAATTTTTTTTGTAATTTGGATGCGTATTATAAAATTTAGCGAAATTTGAAATTTTTTATAACGTTTGGTATCATTTTTAATGTATTCTTTATCATTTTGTATAATTTATTCCTTTTAGGAACAATATTTTTGTGTAAAGTTTTTAAAATAAACCCAAAATTTGTCATATTAATCAAAGTTTTCAAAACCAAACCAAAAGTTAAAATAGTAAAACAAGAGATTTAAAGTTTAAAAGACTCAACCGAAATTAAACTGTCATAAAATTGACTAAAAATTGATTAAAAATAAAAATAATAAAAATTATTTATTGAAAATTTTAAATTTTAATTAAAAATCAATTAATTAATTTTAGATTATAAAAATTTGTAATTTATAAAATTGACTAATTGGTTAATAAATTCATAAATTTTAACAATAGTTATTAAAATAAAAAATAAATTAAAAAGTTACGAATAGTTTAAAATTTTTACAATTAAACTGATTAAATTTTTTAATCATGGCTTATAATTGCAACTTCTCGAATAAAAAAGCTTGCCCTCTCAACTGAATTTTGCTTTTCATTCACAAATTTGTTTCAAAATTTAACATTTAATTCAACTTTATTAAACTTAAATACTATAGAAATTCATTGCATTAGAAGTTTAAGATCACTCTGTTAAAAAGTTAAAAGAGGGTTTAATGAAATAAATAGGTATATATAGGTCAAACTTGCGACTTCAGCTGAACTGTGTACTCTTTTGGTCATAAAGCACACATATGCTCCTAACTCCTAAGAGAGACCTTTCAAGTACTTAAAATCCATGACACATTCTTGCATTGTCAAACTGAACATAACGTTGAGTATATGCTACAGAGTGCTAAACATCAAAGGACAAAACAAACAAAGCAAGCTAAAGCAACATATTTTAACTGCCTAACATGCTTGGATAGAAGTTTTAGCAAGCTAAAATGCAAACTACTGTTGTTGAATTGGGCATGCCTAACTCAGCTCCATAGTCCAATTCATCTTATCCTCTATAAGACCCATCTGTAGTCTGGTAAGCACATTGTAGAGTTGCTTCGATACGGCACCGACACCATCTTCTCCAAATGACACCCTGCATAAGGAGAAAAAGTTGCACGCACAACATCAATTCAAAAAACTCAGTACCAACTGGAGATATCACATTTGATAGGCTAGTTCTGGTAGTAGGACTAGATTGTAAGAGCTTATATCTTGACTCCTCTTGATACAAACAGTTAAATTTATAGATAGAAGGTTATGTCCGGCGTCACCTTTTACCCATGTAAGTTATGCTTCCAACTGGTGATACAACCACAGCTGTCCCAGTGCAGAAAACTTCATCAGCATCAAGCAGCTCATGAATAGTTACAGACCGTTCCTCAACCTGCAGGTGTCACGTGAACACGCTAAGAATTGATTAGCAAATACTGCCCATTTCACAAACTAGATGTTGCACCTAAAATGGAGCCATTCAATGTCCTGTCAAGCATACATTCAATGTGTGCCTGTGAACTGTGAAAGTAAATGCTACACAATAGTGTACTTTGCTAACTGCTAGAAAGCTGTTATATATGATCATTCTGTACAGCAATAGCAAGACTGATTCGCACTTATTGAGGTCAAGATCAGAGCCCCCAATGGGGAATTAAAAAAAATGCTAGCAGAAAATATGAAGGAAAATCTAGAACACCTATCTGAACATGAAGAAGCAAATGTTTACAACAGAAAAACATGATGGAGGTGGCCTAGTTCTTATTTATCAGCAATACTGAACAGTGACCAAAGAGCACCACAGCTTATAGCAGAAAAGTGTTTCAAAGTCGTGCAGCGATTAAGAAAAAGAGGCAATGCATATTTTACCATAGTAATACTCAGCATTAATTTCAGTTTTTTTTCCGAAAAACATGTCATTCAGATTCAGTGCATGAACCTCTGTATCTAAAAGTAAAAAGATTCAGTCCGATCCTGCAGCATCCGATTGTCCAAGTTATACTTTACAGGGAAGGAGAGAAGGAGCTTAACAATTTTGTGTCAAATATACTTGTGCAGGTTCAGACATTTAACAAGTTAATATCAGGTTCACCAAAGAATCAACAAAGAGTACTGTTTATGAAATGAAATTGCTGTATAAAACATAAAATTTGCTCTTTATCACCATATTCCGATCTTAACCACATTGTCAGTTTGTCACTAATTGCCATTGGCAGGATGCCAACATCTAAGAAAAACATAGACATTAAACATCCAATGTCTGAAAAATTTTACAGCAACAATAAGGTACCTGAAACCCTTCACTTCGAGCAACATCAATAATGCTCTTTCTGGTAATACCAGGTAAAATTGTCCCTTTTATTGCAGGAGTAGAAATAACATTACCCTGACAGCAGAGCATATAAAAACATGTTAGCTGCAATCACTATTAAAAAGGTACCGTATTGGAGGAAAGCAATGACACAAGCTATTGTTAGCAATAATTTAGATTAGCAGGAATGGTACAAGCTATGGTTCTTAATGTCATCATCAAATCTCACTGCATCATTCAAAATCCCAGATAGCTAGTTATCGCTAGTACTCTGCATTTACAAGCTAATAAGCAATATTGATAGCTCATACTCGTCAAATAGTGAGTTGGAAGCATAATTAACGACTAAACAATGATGCCTCAAACTTGAGACTTCACAATTCAGGTCCTGCAGATCCATGATAGTGCCGACAAGTTAGAAGTTTACGATTTACTGCATATTTCCTCATGGAAGTCAATGGTGAATTTTGTTATTAGCAGTTCCATGTATGTTCTTTCAGTTAGTAGGGCTGTGACACTCCAAATAAACAAGATACTAAGCAAATGCATATTAGTTTTGCAAACGAAAAGTTGACATTGGTATGCTATAAATCAAATTCCTAACAAAGAACCAGAAACTAATTCCTTGGATTACCTTCACAACAAAAATGTTGCAAGAGGAAACCTCCTCCAAATATTTTTTATGAACACAGTCAAGATATAGAACATCAGAAAATCCTTTGGCTTTTGCAACGGATTGAGCCTTGAGAACCTAGAAACAACAATTTGATATACACAAAGAGCAACATCAGCAAATAGAAATAATTATCAAAAAGAATATAGGCAATGTAAAGAGCAACCCAAATATTCACATTTATGCACTATAATACTACTTCATACTAGGGCCATATAAAGTCCGAAATCCATTTAAGTACTCACAGCAGCATAGTTTCCAATGGTCTTCACGCCTCCAGTACCACCAGGAGTTGCGCGATGTAGTTCATGCTCAACAATCAAATGGATTGGCGCAACACCTTCCTGAATAAATGTGTAAAAAATATAACTTTGCATAAAAAAATTATCTTGCATCATCAACCTTTTATGGTATCACAAGATAGACATTAACAAAACCTCTCAAGAATGTCAACTATTTACACTCTAGTCTAAGCATAAGAAAACAAATAGAAACTTCTGCAGACAATGATTGGCTAACCACAAAGAGCATATTTTGCAGTTCAAGAAAGAATAATCATATCAACAAAACATTTTATATCCTCAAAGAGAATATAAACTCAACAGTAAAGAAAAGGGTTACAAGGTGGAAGGTTTATCCATTGCTGGAGACTATACCAACATGGGGAAACAATATTTCTGAAATGTCATTAATAGATTTCAATGCCAAAGTGAAAAAACACAATAATTCAATGTTGCAACCACAACTCAATCATATTTAATGCTCAATGATGAAACAAACCTTAAAATAGTTTCCCACAGGTGAAACATAGATCAAAAACGTGTACTCAGGAGCAGGTGCAAGACCAAGAACAGCTCCACTCCCCATTAATAACGGCCTGATATACAATGAACCTTTACCCGAAGGAGGAACCTGAAATTAAAGGTCAAAATTCAGTAAACCTGAAATTAAAGGTCAAAATTCAGTAAACATATTACTTGTAGGATAAAACTTTACAATGCATGGAATAGAAGCACTACCCAACGTTTATTTGCCAAAACAGTTGCTTTCACAGCTTCCACAAACTGCTCAACAGTTGGTGACGGCATGCACATCCTCTCTGCACCCTCTATCATCCGCAGCGCATTTTCCTCAGGACGAAACAGTAGAATCTTACCATCCTCTTTTCGATAGGCTTTAAGACCTTCAAATAATCCCTGAATTTAAATAATACAAGAAGAGAAAGTGGAACCATAATAGGTACGAATTTGCTACAAAAAAAAAAGGTATTAAATGTACTAGCATTGATAACTGAATCTGGACTCGCACATAATATCTTACTGTTAAGATTTCTAACATATGGTTGTAACACAAAGCTCATTCAGGGTACGCTTCAAATATTAGAATTGGATGAGAAACAAAAGATAACCCCTGATTGCTTCAAAATTTTCCTTGACATGTTAAAGAAGTATACCCTTCCTAATTGCGACTCGTTAACAATGAAAATATGCAACTTGACTGAAATGAGGCTGTTCAAGTTTGTCTACTTTTAAGATTAGGAGGAAGAAGGGGTACCAGAAATCAAACACACAACTTGCTCTTTTTAAGCTTACTGCAAACTTGTACTGCACTGTTTATACCAATTAGATTAGATTCCATTTCAAAGCTGCATAATGTGTATGCTAACAAAATGAAAATGACCTATGTGGGAAGAAGGAAAAAGGTATTATAACTGACAGAATAACCAAGCTGCGCCAATTATTAACAACAACAGTATGCAGCAAGTATCTCTTATATTATTGCCAACGCCAAATATCTAACGAATCATAGTATTAATAAGACGTGAAGAAAAGGAAACTGTGAAATCAGCAATACCTTACCTGACCATAATTTAGAACTCCTGCCGAGGGGTTCAATTCAATGTTCCCAAAACGTTGCAATTCACCTCTGGAAAAGTTTCCACCTTTAACGCACTTCATTGTGTACATATAATCAGTGGGAACATAAGAGAAGCCAAGGCTGTCCCAATCTATGTCAGCCAAGTCCAACGTTTCACTATATAAAACCAAAACGAAAGAAAAAGGGAGTTAGAAAAACCAGCTAGTAATCAACTTAACAAAGCAGATACACAAGATGTCCAGAAAAGGATATCCTTTCCAGTCGTCTCCTTCACATTTGTTATGAAAAGATATGAATTGATCATCACTGATCATGACCTTCACAAGCAGAAATGAGTAGAACCAGAAGATGGATTTTCCAGAAATTGCAAAACACAGCACGATCCTAAGCCACAAGATCCTATCCGGGCAATGCAAGTGCCAACAAATGACAATAACAATAAAACAGTTTCTCAACGAAAGTCACAGACCTGTAGTTTCCAGACAATACGGCATCCCGACTGAAAGGAGATACAGCTGTTGAAACATTACCGGGCTGGAACGGCCTCTGAACCTGCGAGCAAAACGAGAACAGAAACACACTATTAAATAAGCAATCACAACTTAGTAACATGACAAAAGAACAAAAGCAGAAATTACCTTGAGAGACAGAGAAGAAGAAGTGCAATGGAGCATGTGGTCGGAGGAGAAAGGGAGGAGAGAACAAGCAGTGGAACGCGAGGGACAAAGGAGGTAATTGTGGTGGAGACCACCACCTATGGCGGCGCTTCTCTCCATTATACGACTTATCCGCGGTTACCCTCCCTTCGCCGCCGGTGAAAATAAATGAATGGAGGCTGAGGCGGAGGTCACTCACTGTGCTTCAATGCTCTTTGTGCTTGTTTGGGTGCGCTTTAAACCTAGATTTGTGTCGTTTGACTATTCTAAGTTTTGACGAGTTTGTTTGGCTTGAAAAGGCGCACACGTGTGTGTAGTAGGCATCTTTCAGCGGGACGAAATCTCGGTACTTATCATATCCCGTAAACTTAAGCCGTTTATTTATAAAAAATTTACGCAAAATTTACATAAATAAATAATTAAAATTTATAAGACCGGATAAGATCATTATAAAATGAACATGAGATCCTGCCCCTTTCTCAGCAATGAGTATGTCTTGTCTTCCATTCATAACAGTTACTACCTCTGATTTATAATTAGTGTCGTTTTAGAGAAATGTACACTTATTAAGAAAGTTAATGAAATGTCTGATATATCTTTATTAATTACATGTTAAAGTGCTTAAAAATATAATCTATATAATCTATGTAATTAAGATGTGAGAAAAATTAAAATTTAATTTTGGAAGTAAAATTATAAACATGCATACAAAGTCAAAAATGACACTTATTTTAAATAATTAAAATGCATCTAAAACGACTCTTATTATAAATCGGAGGGAGTATTAATTAGTTATCCAAGGCCTAGCCTTCTGGGCCTTATTGGGACTTCAATAATAACATATCACTTATTAATCTCTCTATCCAAATTCCAACAAGCTTATTAAATTGACGATATAGATGAAATGATGACTTATCGCAATTATTCAATATGATGCACATGCGCGGCTTAGAAATTATGGAACACGCCATTAGGTCGATCTTGGTGTGGTGTGTGTGAACCGTCATTGCTCTTCTTAAGAGCTTTAATAGGTCGGCCGATCTGCTCCAAACTCTAGGCTAACACTCTACTACAAGAGAGGACAATCACAGAGTCCTCAAGCTACGGCGGCAACAGGGGTGGTGACGACCAAAATAATGCCACGTGGAACCACGGTGTCCTAAAGTGAAAACTCAAAACAACAGGAGATCACGAGGGCCAAAGATTCTAAATTGGATACGAGACGTTGACAGGTCTTTACACATTTCGGGACAGATATTCTGTTGCGCCTATCTTGTTCCTTCCTATTCCTAACAAATCTCATCCATTCGTTGCAATAAGTTGGATGGCTGAGATTAACGGGAAACAAACTTCTACTAGCATCAGCCCTGAACGTAACGGCTCCGACGAGACGACATCTGGGTCTCTAACCTTTTAATCTTTGTCTTGCTGAGCTATTCACTAGGTAGCTAGCTACTACTGTGTACGAATGCTTAAGCCGTGTCTTGTCGGCATCTGAAGTCAGAGGTCCATTTCTTCATTTGGAATTTTTTGGCTGCTTGGTCAGGTGCCATGGTAAAGTAGTGCAAGTTAAAGACCACAGAACTTTGTGAACACAACTAATGGAACCCCTTAAGAGCCGGTGGTAACAGGGAAAACCGTGTGATAAGTGAAGAAGATAATATCTTGTTCACGGGAAATTTAGATCAGGGCATCACAAAGGTTTTGTATGTGCACGTTTTGTCTTGAGTACGCGGTAGAAAATATCTGTTTGTTTTAATTGACATTGCTTCATGTTTGAGAGAAAGGAGACAGGTTTGGTGCAAAACTTGATCAAGCAACGACAACAGCTCTCGACATTTTAACACCTGTAATTTGATATAGACCACACCCTGGAACTCCTTCTCCCGAATTTCTGCTTTAGCAAGATACTGTATCGCCCCAAGGTTTTAATGCGGTAGAGGAAATAAATATGCCTACGAAGAGTCGAGAGCTTCCCAGCTGACATGAATATCCAAAATTAATAAGAAAGTGGTCCAAAATGTTACCAACTTGCCGAGGTCTCCCCTGAAGGGGCAGACTCCTCTATAAAAGGCGAGCATCACCAGTTCCGTATATCTAATCAGATTCAGGTTACCTGGTACAGCTATTGAGTGGCCAGCTTTATTTTCTTTATGTTTGTGATTTAAACGCTATTGAGAGTTTGTTCCGACTTCAGCTTGGATTAAGAACTATTAGATTCTGACGATCTTGGCTTCGGGTCTTCAAATCTTACAGAAGTAGACGAGAGGCACGTATTAGGTTATATATACCAGCAGGCAAAAAGTACGAATAATGTTAGAATTCGTAGGCGAACTTGTGATGTAGACTTTTAAGTCACGCATATAATTTATTTACGCAAAATCACACTTCATAATGTTTACATGATTATGATTTTGAAACATTATAATCTATGTACGAGCTAGCTCGTGTGCGAGTAAGATGATAGCATTATGAATTCACTTGAGCAGCTTATCCAACCTGTCAACAACAACAACCAATTGCAATCATAGTTTTTGACTAACTTAAAGACGTTTCAGATCATCGTTTTAACTTTTTTGTTAAAAATGAGATGTGCCAATTTGCTTTACAATCTTTTTCTTCGTGAAATTGCAATCTTTTTGACCAAGAATCACTCATTGTGGACCTTTGCTTTGGAATGTCATGGTTTTGTCTGTCTGATCCCTTTTTGTGTAGAGTTCCTCTCATTGTCCAATCAAAGGTTGTTTCTTCTCCATACATTTTGGCCTTTTATCTTGAAAAGCAAGGATTTTTCGGTGATTGCAATCTGTAGGGCATTTGAAGACCAAGAGAAAATCCCGCGAACAAAGCTGCACAAACTAGCCTGGCTTAATCTCATAATCTTATCTTATTTTCAAAAGCAGGCTCCAAATGTCAAAAACTAAGACACAAATACAGCCTCATGGCGTTTTTGGTACACCTCCAAATTAGACAGGAACATAAGCTCTTGACTTTTATCTCTCATTTTCTTCTGCAATGAGCATCAAAATGTGTAAACTAAGAAGAGGTTGTTACTATAATTCTTATTCACTGACTTCTGGTTTCCACCCTTTTCGACATCAGATCTCGAGTTCTTCTGACAAAGAAAATAGTGAAAGATTATAGTCACTAATCAACGTCGACCACATGCACACGGGCAGTGCACATGCGATGAAGAATTATATCACTCGTCCATGATAAAATCTTCTAGCTTCCACACAGGGACACGCAATCACTTTTACATCCCAGAACTTTCTTTATTAGTCAGGGTCAGGTTACAAAACAATTTTGCCATTAAGACTTTAACTAATTATGACAACTGAAATCCAAAAATAAGAACACTAACTAAAGACCCCTAATCGAGAATCTCCACAACCACCTTTTTCTTGCTCTCTTTTTAGTTTTTCTGAATGAAGCGGAATGTCTGTTACCTTTGAGGAAAGCTAAGATAAAGAAAAGGAGGTATATGTAATGATGGTGTAATGCAGATCAGAAACAGATTGGAGGCACTGAAGTGATTTTGTGATCAAAGTGAGACCCCTTTGCATTATTGGAAAACATATGAGCTGGTTTTGTACTTAAGCAGCACCTATAAAGTTAGAAAAAGTTGATTTCAGTAATTAAGATAAGTCAAATTTCAATATTCAATTCCATAGATTTAGACCCTCCTCTTGATTCCATCCCTTACTTTCTCAATATCTTCATCCCAATGTGAGCCAAAAGGTCCATTTGACAAAAGTTTCTTACACTTGGGTTACAGACAGACAGACAGATAATTGGGTCCCCCCAACTCCCAATTCTGTCTTCCTTTCAATAATCCCCACTTTCTCTTTTCTCCCACTAACAACCTAAAAAGAGAACATATGATGAAAATCCTACTTAGCCCTTACTATTGTTTATCCACCAACACTAGATTACATTGGTCCCCATGCAAAACTTTCACATGTTCTAACAGGACCCTGAGAGCTTTAGGTGTCATTCCAAGCTGCAAAAACTGGCAAGTGAGCCATGGAGATTGCCGCTGACCTCAGCTGCGCTGATTGAAACCAGGGGGTAATGCCAGTTGTTGGGCTAATGTACTTTGATGCCAATGGAGGTCTAGCAAACAGCATTGCAGCATCATTCTTATCTGGGCTACCTTCCCTGGAGCTACTTAAACTGGTAATCAAAGATGAGGGGTTAGAGAAATGAGGCCCTATCTTCTCTGAATCGTCTACCGCTTGTTGCGCGACATTCACTGAATCAATACCAACATCTTGTATAGGTACAGACATGGAGGAACTACGATTATTCCCGTGATTCAAGGATTTCGGATCAAGAGACTGAAAGGAAACATTTGGCTCTTGCTGTGGTGATTGATACGAAGCCACCTTCCAGTCTGACGCATTGCCATTGCCATTATCAATCTTTACTGATTCACCATTGGAAGAGTTGTTGTACTCAATAGCGTCACTACTTGATTCTGTCCCTTTGTTTCGCCTCGCAAGGTCTCCAGCTAGGAGAGTGCTGCTGGCCATAATCCTTTCCACGTCATATCTTGTGATGTCAAAGTTAGTCACAGCATTAGCTCCGCGAAACTTGATTGCGGCGATATCGTATGCTTCGGCAGCTTCCTCTTGGGTGCCTGATATTTTTAATTCAAAGAATACATTATAAGCACAAAGCCTAACTTTCTATAATGCATTTATGTGAAATAAACACCCATTTCCTTTTTCATCTAAACCGGGAAAACAGCCTTATAAAAGTTGACTGAAAATCTGCATTATGCTCTTACACTCCCAAAGAAGCCACCATCAGACTTATAAAAGCAACACTAGTCTTTAGTGGGTGCATGAGAGCAGACTTGACATAAAAATGAGTTCTTTACAGGTTTCTTTACTTACATTAGACAAATTTCAAGACATTTGAACGTAAAATTTGAGTGATGAAAATAAAGAACAATATCAAGATAAGTTGAAGAACTTACTGAACGTCCCAAGATAAAGATCTTTGTTTCCTGCAACCCTGCCAATCCTTGCTTGCCATCTTCCATGTTGATGATGTCTACATTACATTAAACGAAAACAATGAAGATTGGAACCAAGTTAATTAAAAGCCTCAAAGGAGCCTCAGCTTTATCAAAAAGTGATGGTTTGCTGCAGAAGAGTAAAAGCAAAAGTAAAACCTTGTTACTCCTCTGTATATTGATGCTCCCCTAGAAAAGCCACTGCTTTTCCTGAAAAGAACAACAAAACAAATTATCAATCCACTCATGGAGTTAAGACATTTGGGCACTTTAAGTTAAGTTGAATAATTTCCTTTACCTTCGAAGATGAGCAACGTACTCCTGACGGCTCATATTCTTCATTTCTTCAAGCTCGTCTCTGTAATTTTCTAACTGAAACATAGAAAAATCACATGAAGTTGAACTGACCAATGTAATCAATATGAAGACAAGTAAAAGTAAAGAGTCTTACAGGAAAATTGACGTGTGTTGAAGGTCCCCAATACTTAAGGGCAGCCAGATCGTAAGCTCTGGCAGCTTTCTCTTCCAAATCATAACCCCCTATAGATTCATCAGGACATAAAATTAGGACTTGAAAACGGACTTCCTCATTGAAATTTTTTTAAATTTTAATAGAAAGAAGCCTACCAAGATAAACTGAAAATTGCAGCATTTGATGTTTATGGAACCAATGAGAAGAATGAGCATGACAAGAACATAGAAAAGCAAGAGTCAGATCATAAGGACAGAGGGTCAAAAAGGAAAACTTCAAAACACACAAAACTGTAGAATATCTATTGTTTCGATTAATTGACCAACCTTGCCTTCCTTTCCTGGTCTGACCTTCCTTCTTACAGCTGTTATCCCAGAGATGAGCTTCATACCTTCCAGTCCATCTATGTCTGGTAAAAGGTAAATTCACCATTTTACTTGAACATTAATAATGGCAATGCGCAAAAAGAATATTGATAACAGCAATGGAAAGTGGATTCATTGAAATGCATGTATTGCAGTAAATGAAAAATCATTCAAAGCAAAAATAGTTGAATAACTGAACGGAGAGAAGATATAAAGCAAGTCGAAAACAGTACGAACCAACCTTGTAACACCTCTATACTGCGATGTTCGTTGCCCAAATGTGTCAATAGATTTCCTGTGGACGGGCTGCTTTTGACCCACTTTTGCAGGCCCTCTCTTCTTCGTCTCCATGGCTATACATTCAGTACCATTAGGTGATATTTGCATTGGAGCAGTAACGCAGCTTGACTGAGAACCAGGGCTCATAGACAAGCTAAGAGACTGCAACTCCCCGCAATTCATATTACCAGCTGATGCAGAAGCTCCACCATCATCAACTATGTGCTGTTCAAGTCCAGTATGTGTTGAATAGTGCCTAGAAACCCAGTTTTTAAAGCAAGGGACATCATTTCCAACATGTGGAATATGTGAGTCGCAGTCTGTGAGTTGGGTGTTTCGGTTTTCATCGTCTAGTGAAGATTGGTACATTCCATGACAAGCCAATCCACTGTAGTACGGGTGTGTTTGAACTAAAAATTGTTGTTCTTGCTGCCTAATTGTTTCATGCATGCTTAGAGAATGTGGCCTGTTGTTCTCTGTCGCTGGGTTTTGGCCGTAGTACATGCTATCGAGGCTTAAGACCATTGTTTCCCTTTCATGGCTAGCTCCATAGTGGTGAGTCTCCATAGTTGCACCACCGAGAAAGTCCTCTAATTTAGGCGATGAACTCGGCACCATTGCTGAAGCCATGAAACCTTAGAGCAGTGAAACAAAGGAAAGGAGGAAAAATAAAAAGGAAATTAAGCTAATGGAAAGCAGAAGCAGACCTTCTGATTGTGATCTAGTAAGAGCTTCAATGATACAAAGTGACCCATCAGACTTGAGTGGCATAACTGACAAAGGAGAGTGAAAGCTACCATTTTCTCCAACGCCATAAGAGATACCGCAACTGTTGAAGTGAGAAGCGGACAGATAGAAGCTTGTTGGAACAGCTTTAGAAACTGCAACAGCTGCTACACCAGGATTCTGCTGAGGTTGATCATGATTGTACTGATGATGGTGATGATTTTGTTGTTGTTGCTGCTGTTGTTGTTGGGAGTCAGAAGCAGCAACTTCAAGTTTCATGTGCGGTGCGAGTGAAAATCCCAACCAGTTATTATTAGAACCATTATTCATATCATTCATAGATTTCATCTTCTATCTCCTACCCTCTTAGCCTCCCCTCTCTCTCTCTCCCTCTTTTCTGAAGTTGATTAGAAGCACCACTACCTGTATATCTTTCTGAAACGCTACTCAATCATTGGGAAGAAACTAAAACTAATGATGCTAAAATCTCTTGCCCACCCTCCATATGAAAGCTTGGATTTTTGTTGTCTAGTAAACCAACTTTAGTTGCAAGCAAAAATTTTTATGTTATCTGACCCCCAAAAACTCTTCACTCTATGTACTCTAGTCATCCAAAGCTAAACCCTCTCTACCTTTGCGCCTTTTCTCTCACCAAATAAAGCCAACAACACTGGTCTCTTTAAACTAAGCAAAAAGAATGAACTCGAGCAAACAATGCTGGGAAGCAACCCTGCACTCCCATAGGGATCTGTGTATATGAGAGAAACCAGGTTGTATAGCCTTCTCTCTTGCCTTTTATGTTAAAGACTCGCAACTTAAAAGTAACACACCCCTTAAACCCCAAGGAAAACTCAGATTACATAAACACCAAAACCTCGCTGCTCTATTACTATATGCCAAGCCACCTTGATACATATCATGTTGAACCAACACCCACTAAAATGAAACAAGTCAGAAGGTACTATGTAGTTAACTTTGAAATGTGGTGGATGGGCAATAGGCGAGAGAGAGCTGGGCAGTAACCAAAACTGGATAGCTTTATTTTTACAGTCCACAGGGCCTTAGATAGATTTGACGAGCAGGACTTCTGTTCCTCCAGTCACTTCATACAGTAGTACTACTCCACACTGCTTCTGTTCTGTGCGACTCTGAAATCTAATTTATATCATTTGTTTTTGGTTCCAACTTAAATACCGTTCCTAACTTGGTTCACAGCCTTCAATTCAAAAATATGCCCTACCAACTGGCTGGTGACAATGTCTTCGTCACAGCCCCATTACCCACCGTTGATCTGGATATAAAGTTAGGTCATCTCTGATGTGACATTTTCTGACTTGGGCTTTATTCATCTGACAGCAATGTTAATTATCTGATATGCTTTAGCGACCACACGTTAGTTACCATTATCAAAGCCCAAACCCACTTTGTCAACCAAAATCTTCTCAATGCAAAAACACCAAAATGCAAGGGATTTGATTAAACAGGCAGAAAACGGAGAAGAACAAAAAATGGGTTAATCACGTGCCACGCTCTCTAAAACGCGTGACGTGACGCTTTACTTTCTTAACAGAAGTGGTTAAAGAAACAGAAAACACGATTTGCTTTTTTAAGGGCTTTGTGGTGTGTAGTCAACACCTGCTTCCAGACGAAAGGTGGCAAGTGGGGTTGTGATTGGCACCAAAAAAAAAAAAAGGGGGGGAAAACTTGAAATATTTCATTGAAGCGTTTAAACGGTTGCCTCTTATCATTGAGCCATTATTCACCTACACATAACCTTGACAAATAATTTTTACAACTATTTACATAATGTATTTACATAAAAAGGCACATAATACATATTTAAACTATCACAAATACTACTTCATTCAAACTTTGAAAATCA
>JAOTBA010000203.1:25789671-25802259 GCA_025629845.1 Erythroxylum squamatum
TGTAATTAAGATGTGAGAGAAATTAAAGGTTAATTTTGGAAGTAAAATTATAAACATACATACAAAGTCAAAAATGACACTTATTTTAAATAATTAAAATGCATCTAAAACAACTCTTATTATAAATCGGAGAGAGTATTTATTTTTATATACTCTTAAGAGTGACAGAGGGAAACGGAACGGAGCAACAATTTTGAATTCTTTTCCAACTCATAACGGCTTGACACATCAACACCAAACTAGAGGCTGCTGTAACGTCAGCTTATCGGGAAAACTATAAAAGACAAACCACACTTTCATCAGAATACTCTTTGTAACTAAACCAACTTCCGCTACATTGTTATATTAAGATAAGCGTACTTATCAAACTAACACCGCTTGCCATACTAAGATAACACAAGTGACCATCACCCTAAAGATCACCACAAAAACACGTCAGCATGAGTTGGAATCTGTACAATATATGTGGCTGTGGTCAGCTCATACTCGGCAGAAGAGGGATAAGACTTTGAAACAAAATCTCCTGTTTAATATTATAATGTCTTATTTTATCTCATTAATCTCAATTATTTATTTATGCGAATCCCGCATTTATTTATACAGGACCCATGCGAGACTCACATAAATGAATAACTGAAGTTCATAAAACAAAATAAGACACCGTAATATTAGACAAAGATCCGAACTCATCAGATTTATCTGTTCTCAAAACCCTGTTCTGCACAAGATTTTAGAAACAGGTGATCTAAGATCCCAAAACCTGACACACTATGAGTTAATTTGGTTACATATTGAGACTATAGACTCCAAGAAGTCAGTAGGCACAACTAATGAGCCGGCCCAAAAGTAGTTAATACTTCCAGCAACCTAGACCTACTAGGCTGCTGCTTGACTGCATATAGCTATAATTGACTTAGAGATCATCTATTTACTGCAACTGCAAGCAACATCTACAACTTCTGTTTAGACCTTGTCCTTGCTCCAACATTATCAGCAACCTTGCCAACAGGACCATCGGGATCCTCGATTGCCTTGTTGAGTTCATCTCTTTGAGACTGCAAAACAGAAATGCTAAAGTTCATAGT
Organism: Erythroxylum squamatum; assembly: GCA_025629845.1. Lineage (NCBI taxonomy): Eukaryota > Viridiplantae > Streptophyta > Magnoliopsida > Malpighiales > Erythroxylaceae > Erythroxylum > Erythroxylum squamatum. The sequence goes on from JAOTBA010000203.1 coordinate 25,790,757, forward strand.
CCGCAGATGGGGGAAGAAAGAGTTGTTCCGATTGACCACAAAAGAGAAAATGCAGATATGAAGAAAACCAAGAACTAAGAATGTCCCATTCTAATAACCCCAGGTAATTGAGCATATTAAACTGGTACATATTCTCAGATACCAAAGGTAACAGCAGCATAAAATAAACATGAAGGCCAACAAGAAAATCTCATTCAATAGAAAGTTGAAATATTAAATTTCAAGAGCAGAAAACCAGATGTTCCATCATTGGAGGAAAAGAATACATGCATTTGACATCTTCATAAAAACATTCAACGCAATGTAAACAGTGACACTGGATATATTAAACTTACCTGAGAATGCCCACTATTGTGTTCAACACTTTTGTGAAGCACCTCTTCAGAAACTTTCGATGCTTCCATACCAAATACCCCTAAATGACAGCGTGACACGTAATTTCCCACGTTTCTTGAAGTTGCATTGCCATTTGTTTCTCCATCGTCAGTAATATCTTCTATAGGTATCTGTTCAGAGCGTTGATGGAACTCTGGGACATCTTGACCGGAAACATTCTGTAGTTCAGTTATGTCACAAGCTTCAGGAATCTTGATGAATTTGTCAACAACCAATACATTGGTATCTTCAGCATCCCCTTTAGTTTCTTTATGATGAATTTGATCATCCAGTATACTTTCCTGGGTACTGTTGTCTATGGCCACATCAGACGAATCTACAGCAACTTTTTTAAGCGGCATCCTTTTTTTATTCTTCTTTTGTTGTTCAGGCAGTGTACTGACCGAAGCAGAGTCCACTCTTCTTTTTCTTCCATGCTGAATTTGTTCTTCGGTGATCAATTCAGACATCATCTCATTCACATCTTTGATTTGAGATTCTCTCGAACATACACCCTTGGCAATTTCATCTTCTCGTGGCACTTCAAGTGTCACCTTTGGTTCAGAAAAGACATGTCGCTCTCTCTTGCCAAAATCCTCCGATGACTTGGACTTATGCAAACGATATCCATTGGAGGAATCCAAATTGTCAGCAGATTTAGCCACCTTTACAAGTTCAGGTATCAGAGACTTCCCATCACCTGTAGACTTCTCAGAAGAATTTTTGAATATCAAATTAGTGCACCGTTTTATCCAAGAGGGACGTGCAGAGTTAAATGATGAAGTTACAGAAGATTTTTGTTTCAAGTGCGAATCCGGTCCGCCTCTATTACTACCAAAGTACATCCTTTCATTTGAAATTAAACAAGTATCTTGGTTTAGAGAAGTATTGTACTTCAAGCTTTTCATGGACAAAAGTTTCCGCTGGCTAGTTTCTATATTCGATAGCTTCATCTCAGCCACTTCCATGTTGTCCAAGGCCAGTTTCAGATCTTCCAGCTTGTTTAGGTATTCCACCTGAGCACCAACCTCTTCTCTCTCTACACGTAACAATTCCCTCTGTTTTTCTAATTTCTCAGTCTGATCTTTAAGTTCTTCGATCGACTTATTCAGCACACTCCATTCTCTGTCCCTTTGCTCCCTCTCAAAGTTTACCTCCATTCTTGCATTACCAAGCTTCTTCATTTCCAAGGCAACCTGCTCCAACTCTTGAAAAGCTTTTTCTCTTAGAGAGTTTATGAGGTGAAGTTCATTACTCTTTTCTATCTCGAAGGCTCTCTCTTCATCTCTTAAATAGCTCTCCACCTCTTCTCGCCTTTTCTCAACACTGTTCTCCAGCTCTTTTTTCTGCATCTCAATGCCCTTCAAGAAATCTTCATGTTCCTTCTGTATTTTGTTGAACCACTCAGAACGCTCCTGTAGCATCTTATTCATGAACTCTTCCCGATCCCGATTAAATGACTCCACACCACACTTATGCTGATGCCACATTGCTTCCTTTTCTTGTTTTAAATTTCCACGCTCATCCCTGAGTAACCTAGAAATGGCCTCTCTCTCCTTGTCTACATGTTCCGCTTGCTTCCTTAATTCTTCTCTTTTCTCATCAATCAACTCCCACTCAGCTTCAAACTTAGCCTTCTCTACCTTCAATCTGTCTTCTTCAGCCATAAGTTCCAATTTTTGAGTCCTGACAACATCAACCTCTTCTTTAAGTTTCATCTCCAAAGCAGACAGTTCATCTGTTTCACTTTTCATTGTTTCTAGCTTCTCCTTTGCACAGTTAACTTGCTTCCTTTTGTCGTCCAAAGCAGCCAACGATTTCTGAAGTTCCAACTTCATCTTATTATTTTCTTCTTTTTCATGCTCTAAAAGTGATCTCATTGACTCATGATCCTCCTGGGCAACACTTAGGCTTCTTTCTTTATCAACTAGATTATTCATCTTCTCCTTCACATCCTTCTCCTTATCCTCCAATGCCCTTGACAGAACTTCCAAGTCGTGTTCTTTTTCCAACAGCAGATCTTCCCGCTGATGTAGATCAATTTCCCTCAATTCCCAGGCTTGCCTCTTTGCCTCAATTTCATCTTCCACCAACTTGCGTCTCATCTCCAACTCAGACTCAAACTCCAACCTCTTTGTTCTCAGAACAGCCTCCTGATTAGCAATAACATTTTGCATTTCAACCTGCATTTTCGTGCGGAAAGTATAAAATGAGAAGAAAAAGAGTAGAGAAAGAGAAGAAGGATATGAAGAATAAAATAAAAGATATTAAGACTAAAAAAAACTCACAAATTCATTGCTTTCAAGCTTTTCTTGTAGAACAAGTAGCTCTTGCTCTCTCTTGTTTAGCAAACATTCATTGTGAATAACAACCTGCACATAGGTAAAAGTAAGAAAAGTAAGTAATGCCTCCAAGAAAGAAGGGAACATCAATTTAACAACAGTTAAGGCCAACATGAAAACTAAAGATCCCAACCTCCTCTCTTTGGGAGAAGGAAGCCCCTGTCAAATCCATTTTCAACTTCCCCTCATGTAGGGATCTAAATTCCTGCTCAATATTTTTTCTTTTGGTCTCCAACTCCCTTTCAAGTTTTTTCAGCTCTTCAGTTTTACTAGCAACATACTCCTCCCGCTGATTCAGTAAAGTTTGTCCATCGAGCAGACGATCATGCTCCTGCTGGAGCACTCTTCTTCTTTCACTCAGTGATTGTCTCTCAAGAGAGATCTCTCTCTCTTTTGCATCACAGCTAGATCATTAAGGGAACAAAAATAAGCAAGCTCAAGGTAACAAACTTTTGCTCCAATAAACAGTTGGGGGCTGCAGAATTATGAAAAACAGCACTGCCACCAGGGTTAGACTTATTTAGCTATTCACGAGTTTAGAAGGTTTCACATGGACAACTTTACTGCCTACTTTTTCCACATAAGAAATAAGAGCAACACAGAAGTTTAAAATAATAGCCGTTGAAAAAGCAACTTACCACACAGGATTCTTAGCTTCTATGAAGCACATTATATATGCTTCAGTTAAAAGTTAAATCGTAAGATTACCTACAGTTAATTACTTACGCAGATCTGAATTCATTGCTCTGCCTCCTCAGATCATTCTCACGTGCTTCAACTTCTTGGAGCGTTCTTTCTGCCGCACGATGATGGCGACTAGCTTCTGCTTGCAAAGCTTCTGCAGCATGCAATTTGCTGTCGGCCTCCACGAACTTTTTCTGGGCATCTTCAACCATCTTATGTGCTTCAGCCAATTTACATTCAGCCGTAACCTTGTTTTCAGCAACTTCTGCACGCATTTCATGCAATGCCTTTTCCATCTACAAGAACCCACAACTAAAGGCTCATTCAAACAATAAAAAGAGCATAAAGAAAGGTGAAAACTACCAAATGAAAACCTTACACTTGCTATACACTCTTTATCAACTCCTAAAGCTTTTCTTAGGCCATCTTCTCGTTTCTTTGCTTCAGCAAGGGAAGATAAGTGTGCAGCTTGATCGCGCTTATACAATAACTCAGTAGCCTCAGCAGAAGTTTTGATTTGCTCATGTTTAGAAGCTAGCTCCTTCCTTTCCAATATGAGGACACCCATGTGGTGTTGAAGATCATAATTCTAAACGAAATTCAATTATTCAAACATGTACAAAGGAAAAAAAAACACTATATGGAAGTGGCTAAAGCGCAATCCACACAAGCGTAAGAATAATGCACCAATCAACATTTCAGAACTAACCCTTACCACCCAGAAGTATACAAACTAAAATATCAAAATATAACCAATAAAAAGAAATCTTTCCTTATTTCCTTTTTTTCAGTTAATAGAAAATGCCAATACCCACACAATCAATAACAAGAACTAGTAAAATCATGAGATAACGCTTAAAACAAACAAACCTCAGCTTCGAGTTTGGCAATATAAGATATAAGAGCAGCCTTGTCTCTCCTCTTGATTGATTCTTCATCAAAACCCGCCTCTTTAGGTCGCTTCCAGATAGACTCGTCGGTCAGAGGGGTTCGCAAGACCTTAGCACCAGGCTTCAGCGACAAATTACTATGCATCATCGGGCTCGCCATTTCCGATGACCCAAAACCCTGAATCCCACGATCAACACTTCTCTTCTTGGCTTTTTGAGTTCACTTTCCCTCTCTTCCTATTACGAGTAACCGACCCAGTGACGCACCGAGTCAGCTTCAGTTGTTTCACGCGGCTTTTTGACAGGAGCTGGAGGGAGTTGGCAACAAAGGGTAAGCTCATAGAAAATGGGCTTACCCATGAACGACGACGTAAGATACGAACTGAATGGGATTCTTAAGCCATCATTTACTTTTGAGTTTTGGTTTTAAGAGTTGGGGATATTTTACGTCAAATCATCTCTTTCGTTTACTGTGTTCTAATTCTGTTTTATTAAATTTCATTCCTAGGTTTATAAGATATTCACATGGGTATGTTACGTCAAATCATCTCTTCCAGTTACTATGTTCTAATTCTGTTTTATTAAATTTCATTCATACATTTATATGAGATTCACATAAATATGTTGATAAAATTTAATAAAATATAATAAAAATACTATAATTGAAATAAGAGATCTTAATTATATAGACTACAATTGATGATTTCAAATCCTCATCTAGCAATGTTATTATTATAGACTATAATTAATGATAATTACCTACTATGTATAATGTAGTGAAACATAAAATCATTGATAAAATACACAAAAATTTCTTTTTTTTTTTAAAACACGAAATTTCTATTAAAATTTTATTTTGGTAAATATAAAATTTACTATATATTCAATGTTTTCAAAATTAGAATAGAAGTTAAAATGGCGAAACAGAAAATTTAAGATTTAAAAAGTTCGACATTAGATAATCATAAAATCAATTAAAAATTAAATAAATTTTAAAATTTTAAAAAATAATTGAAAATTATTTTCTTGATTACCAAAATTTTAAAATTTAAGTAAAAAATAGACTTTTAAATAAATATTAATTAGTTTATTTTAATTTATAAAATATATTAGTTTACAAAAATTAACTTATTAATTAATAAACTGATCAATTTTTAACAACGAAATTATTAAACTAAATCAAACGGAAAAAATAAAAACCAAACTTGAAAGTTAGTTGATTTTAAATTTTTACTGTTAAATTTTAACATGATATTAAAATAAAATTTCATAGTTTTATGTCTAAAAAATGTTTTATACTAATTTCAATAAATTCAACAATTGCGTTAAAACTTAAATTATGGAAAAAGGAGTAAATCAAGGAACAAACTTATACATAAATCATGCACCTATGATTATAACAGAACCTCCACTGCGCAGCCAAATCAGAGCATTTAACCAGAGAATGAAACCTGAAGGTGGAGGTTTGAGGCCTCGTCCATTACATACAGCAGCATGTTTATCCATCTTACGATCAAGCAATACTTACAAGCCTGGATGGGAAATTATAAAGTTCCAACATGGGAATATTGTATAATATTATGATCTGAATCACATCAACTAGTTACTAGATCACATTAATAGCTTCTACTCGTGTCATCCATCGTCTCAAAGCTAGATACCAACCTGGAAGAGAAGATGTAGCTTTCAGTTCAGCAGAATGCCCTCTACATGTTGAAGATCAGTTTCATTTTCTGTTGTCTGTAGTCGCTTATCCATCCTTCAATCAGCTTGATTTCAGTTGCCCTCTGCTCTAACAACCAATGAGGGTCATCAGGTGTTGATGGACGTAGATCTATGTGATGTGCACCTGATATGTGGAACAATGTAAAAAAATTTATCCTCACAACATTCCTCCACATCTGAACCGCATAATTTTGTCTTCTCCATCAAAAATTGTTAATTTAGTGAGCCATTACCTTCTTTTGTAATAAGAGCAACAAGGCTTTCAGATATATTCTGCAGAACACTGCAACCAAAAATTCCAACGATCATCAGCGTTCATTCTTAACTTGCATCAGCAGAATAAACGAAATAACTGCCATACCTGCCACCACTCCAGGGGTCAAGAAGACCATTTGAGAAAATAATATTACTTCCAAAATTTTCCAGGACAGTTTTGATGTCCTTCACAGTTAAAGGTCATAAAATCAGAAGCAAATCATATAACATTACTTCATAAGCATGTTATGCATATTATGTAAAATTGAAGTCAAAGTGAAGTGTATGATAAGGGATAACGTCCTAGTATCCGTCAAACATCTTCCACTTGTATAGAACAAGAACCAATGAAGTAGGTAAGGATTATAAAATGGAGGTGAGTGTTGTCAACAACCACCCACACATCCATTTCATAAATCTACAGCTGATTGTTTATACTTAACTAAGATTTTGCAACTAATAAAAAATGAGAAAAGAACATAAATAGGCATTCATTAGATATCCACTAATAGAAAAAATAACAGTAATAATGACTATAGTGATAATTCGTTAGATGTCTCATTAATAAGGCATTGATAAGTTCAAAATGCAAAACATCGGACATAATTCTTACATGTCCGCCAAATTGCATTGTTATCCACCTAGGTCTAGGTTCAACCTTGAACTTCTTCCAGCACTCCTCCCGAAAAGCAGAGTAATTAAAATCATATGCTCTAAACATACTTGAATCTTTGTTGCTAGACATTGGCATAACCATTTCAGTACAGGCCTATAAGGGAAACAAAGGACAAGATGTCATATATACAGTAAATGCTGGGGCAAATCATGAAAACTGTAATTTGTAGCACTTAAGCACCTGCCAGTTCCAACCATCCAAACCATGAGGATCATCATCCAGTTCAAAACAGCCCACCTTCCCGGTATAATTGTAATAAACGCTTACTCCTTCAAAAATGCGCTCGTGAATGCTAGCCCCATCAGGAGAATTATCAATTCTTCTGCACACCTAAAAATGAGGCATTTATCACAAAACCTGAAACTCATAAGCATTCAATGACAAAAACATGCAAGGAAGAAAGCAGTATTCTACCTATAAATTCCATCTGCTTTAACAGATTACAATGTTTATGACGCACATAAAGGAAATGTTAGTTAAAGCTCATAAAAATGCTACTGATCAGGTTCAGTAAATTAAACTTTACAGAAGCATGTAATTCAAAATCCATAAAAATATTTATCGTGATGTATGCACGCAAGAGAATGATAAAAGGTAATTTCAAAAGGGTCAAGAATCTTAACTGACCTCCCTTATTGGATGTCCAGGAAGAGGCATCATGAAGGCAGATGGATAGGGATAGTCTACCATCGCCAAATAACTATAAGCAGATTCCAGCCAGTCGATGAGAACAACCGTACTATTCAATTCCCTATAATCATCACCAATCAGTTGCAAACAACACAAAGAGCTATTAAAAAAGAAAAAAGCAACTCCTTTTCACAAAATCCGAAGGGAAAAGAAAAAGGGGAAAAGAGGATAAAAGGTAGGTAGCAATTGTCAACATGCCTCTTCAGTAACTAGACAGCAATTATAGATTGTTATTCAAGAACCAAATAATAATTAGCCATAAATTCGATTCTTTCTTTCTTCCTTCTTACCGACACATACGAAAAGTTTCGGTTAATTGTGCAAGGCCATTCTCCTTCAGACCCTCCATTACTATTGCATCCCACGACTCTTTTATTGTGTTAAAGCAGCTGATACTTTCCCTCTGCTAATATAAAATGATGACAGCATTTCATAACAAACTTCTAAAATAAATCAAACAGTTCACCACTAGAACAAACACTGGTAGAGCAAGTACTTCACCTTAAAATCATTAGAGACAATGTCATAAAAGGTTTCTGGCGGCACGATATCCTCAAATTGAAGAATTGGCGCCGATGAAGCAAGCGCACCAATTGCTACATGAGGGTACTTGATCCTCATCCATGCTGCTAACACTGTTCTATTCAAAACCCATAATTAGTCATCAAGTATTAAACAAAGTATGTTTACTGTACAAATGATCAAGCAAAAAGCACACAAAAATGATCTTACTTCCACCATAGGATCCACCAAATAACACAACCGGACAGTCTACCGCCGATAAGTTCCTTTTCAAGTCCGTAATCAGAATTGTAAAATCAGCAAGTGCTTGCTCTGCAGTTAGATAAGATAAGGTAGACGCATTCCTATACGCTTCGTCCCTAGTTCCGAAAGGCATCGACTCCCCATAGTACCGGTGCTTTTAAAATCCACATTTCAAGTTCAAATTCAGTCAACAACAGAACCCAGAAGTTTAAAACTAACTACACAAACGTTTATCACAAAAAGTTCAAACCTTTCCACTTTCTAGTCAACCAAACAAGAAGTGACTAACCTCAGGGAAAACGACCATGGCCCCGAACCGAGGGGCGATTTCCCAGAGAAACCCGGTGTTAACAGCGAACCACTCGATATCGCCTTCATTCCCACAGTAGAGGAAGATGGGGCCCAGCCGGTCGGCACCCACCCAGTACTCGGTGTTAATGAGATAACGTTGTCGGAATTTCGGGAGGTCCAAGAAGCTGAAATGGTCGAGGCGCTGGTAAAAATACTTGGTCTCGTATTTGTAGCCTTGTCGGAGTTGAGTAGTGATTGGGTGTGAGTACTTGCCCAGGAATCGTGGGGCCCTTTTGGAGAGAGGCAAACGAGACGGCTGTAATGCCACTGATGGCGGTGATGAAATGACGATGATGGTGACGACGATCGTAAGGAGAAGTAGAAGATGAGGACTCCATGTCGCCATTTTCAGCAGACTGTTTATTCTGGTAAGCTCGCCAAACAAGACGAATGGGTAATCAGTTGCTTGCAAAAACACGGTGTGGATGCTAGGATTGGCCACTGGCCAATAACAATTTGCCATTTGGGGCCAATGAATGGACAAGATCTTAAATGGGCCTCCATTTTAAAATCTTCAGTTGTATATAAGGGCCTATCAATATGTAATCCAACCCACCTAGACCCAAAAGCTAGAGTTTGTTTCTTTTCTTTTTATTTATTTGTGACCAACATTTCTTTTAATTTATGTCATAATATGTCATTATTGTTTTAATCATGTTTTCCAGATTAAATTATAAAATAGATTCCACTATTGTAATAATTGGTGTTATATTAGTAATTTTGTAGAATTTCATTAAACAAGTATTGAAATTTTAGTGATATTTAACAACGTTTTAAAAATTGAATTAGAAATTAAATTGGTAAGACAAGAAGTTTAAAGTTTAAAAGGTTCAACCGATAGTAAATACTCATAAAATAGGCTAAAAGTTGGATAAAATTAAAATATTTGAAATATGATTAAAATAGACTGTCCTCACACGTCAAAGAATTTGAAGTTTAATTGAAAAATAAGATTGTTAAATGAAAACTAACTGATTTATTTAAATTTATAAGAACTTATTAATTTATAAAATTGACCAATTAAATAATAAATAATAAACAGATTATTTTTAACAACAACAAAAAGTCAATGTACCCAATGCATAAGGCTCCTTGCTTTGCGGGATCTAGGGAGAGTTATAATGTACGTAACCTTCCCTTTATATTTTTACAAAGAGATTGTTTCCATTATTTGAATTCTCCCACATATTGTTGCACTTTACATATCCTTTCAACACGTCTTAGTTGTCCACACTTGTTACATCTTACATCTGCCCTCCACCAACACTTGTATTCTCGATAATTTGTTTTCTTGCAATACAAGCATAGTGGAAAACTCTGGACATTGTTGTTATTAATCATCTTTTTGTTGTATGACTTTACTGGAAAAGCACCTTCTACGATTCCTTCTTGCTTCATGAGTCTCCTTTGTTTTTGTGCCTGTAATGCACTTAACAATTCTGCCAAACTGATTTTTGCCAAATCCTTTGAGTTTTTTAGTGATGAAATTGTAGCCTCAAATCTTTCTGGGATGGTTACTAGAATTTTTTGAACTATTCTAGAATCATCAACATTAGAACCAAAAAATCTTATGTTATTGGCAATAGCAATGAGTTTGTTGGAGTAATCCTTGATCGTTTCTGACTCCTTTATTTTTTGTATCTCAAAGTCACTGATCAAATTGAGCACTTGCATTCTTTTGATTTTTTTGTTCCCCGCACATTTCTCCTTTAAGAAATCCTAAATTTCTTTGCTCATCTTGAGCGTGATGATTCTGGAAAAATTTGTTGGTGTAACTGCTGAAAACAGGTAAGCTTTTGCTTTGGACTTCCTCTGTTTTTTTTCTTTGTGGATTTTGTTTTGAGCCACCGTTGGATTTACAGGCAAGTCTGGAACGTCATAGTCTTCATCTACAACTTCCCACAAGTCTAATGTAGGAAGGCGCGGAATGAATTATGAGTTATAGGTTTATAGGTTTAAAGATCCCTTAAAATCGAGAGAATTTTGATACCAATTTGTTAGTTTTTTTAAGAAGAAGATACGTATGGAGGAAACTCTATATTTTTATTTAGCAGAAGTTTGTCAATTTATATAGTTTTTCTCTAATCAAAATTCAAAAATTGAATAACATCTAAACTAAATCGGCATAGAATAAGCATACAATCAACACGTAAAGAAAATATTATGATGATAACAACTTTTACTTTTTTTTAAGTCACATGTTCGACAACTACAAATAGACAAGAGAACTTCTCATCCCAAATTGAAAAGGTATAAAGATAATCTAAAACGTGAACTTATATAAAAGTCGAGTCTTTTAAGCATTGGGACAACCTGAGTAACGAATATGCAAGCAAGCAAGCATAATCTGAAGGACGTGTTACATTCATTGACCATATATAAAAAGTGAATTATATATATTCTCTTAATATTCCTCCCGAGAGGCTGAGACCTAAACTTATTAACAATGGTATCTATTTATCCCACTGCATGAGGTGAAACGGAGTTATAAGTACAAAAGCATAATAACAAAGATGCTGCATTGCATATATCCATTACCATATTCTCGACGAAGAACGATAATCCTCCAACCTTCCTTCTTGCCTTTTTGGTTGGGGATTTTGTTGGAAAATATACGCAAGATCGAATCTAGGCGTAGGGGAATGAATTTAAAAATTTTCAACATAATCAACCTTAACAGAATTAAATTCGAAACATAAAACTAACCTTTTCTTGATTTCCAATACAATTTCTTACTTCTCCGAAAACGT
>JAOTBA010000203.1:25813715-25831054 GCA_025629845.1 Erythroxylum squamatum
TTCGAGCCACAATACATCATAATCCAAAAATACAAAGTTAACATAAACTAGAATTGCTCAAAATGAGACTAAAGCCTTGTTTTACAAAACTAGCTTAAAATATTAAAACATTTTAAAAGTGGGGTGATGCCCCGACCCTTAGTTACTCGATCTCATGCTCTTTACCTGAAGATGGGACAGAAATGGAGAGGTGAGCTAAAGCTCGTGGGTAACAATTTTATAATCGGTAATAAGCAAAAATCATTTTAGAACTCACATTGAATCATGAACATATATTTCGAAATTCTAAACTTATCAAACAATTTATAAGCAACTTAAATCATGCATTAGCAAACTTGTCAACACATTTAAACACATAAGCACATCATAATGGTTTGGGTGGATCCAAAACAGAACGTACTACACATTTCCCATAAGGGTCCTGTATAGCCGTGAACAGAACGTACTAACACAATCTCACATAATGTTTTTACGTAGCCGTGAACTTAGGGGAGTCTCTGAAGGAGCTCCATGCCACTAGCGGACAGGCGGGAGAAGCCTTTTGTCAAAGTGCACTTGACTTAACATAGGGGACCACCACAAACCCACATAATCATGCTTTTCATAACTTGTAAGTATATTGCCCAAAATGACACTTTTTCAAAACTTGATTTCATAAACTTGATATCCTTTCAAAAATCATTATCATTTTTCATTTCATAATTCAAAACACAATTCATATACAAAACATGTAACAGATTCTCAAAGCATTCAAAGAACAATAAATGCACATTTAAAAAGTAGTTGAAAATCATTTGTTTCCATTTCTTGAAAAGGACATTAATGGCTTATTACTTAATTATAAAAATGTAACCCACCTTAATTTCCTTGCTTGAAAACTTACTCAATTGTGCCGCTCCTCTTGCTCCTCTTGTCTTTCTTGATTCCTTTTTCATAGGCAAAAATTCCAACTTTAGTAGGGTTGAAAAATTGAAAAACCCACAAAGCATATTCAATAAAATTGTTTCTAGAAAACTTAAACCCATGCATTTTCTAAGCTTCATGAACCAAAACCCTTCCATAAATCCAAGGGATTAAAATCAAACTTACCTTGAATCTTCACCAAATGAAGAGATTATTAGCTCAAATGGAAGCTCTTATCTTCCTCTACCTTTTTCCCTTCTTGCACAACATCAAAATCTCTCTAGAAAGCTTAGAAAATATGAAACCCTAATTTCCCCCCCTTCTTTTCTCTACTTCACCGAAACCTATCCTGCTTACTCTTTGTTTTCGTATTTCACTTCTTCTTTCTCTCCTATTTTTGTTTTTCTCTTCTTTAGGAAGAAGGCAACACTTCTTCCTTCCCATGTTACCCTTGATGAATGAGAAAAGTCCACCTTGCCCTTCCTTTAATGCCTTATTGTTTTTAACCTAAAGTAAACTACCTAAAATATCCTTTTATGCATTCTTACCACTTTTAATTCAGCTAACCCATGCAACAAATTCTACTAACATAGACATAAAAAAAAAATTAATCCCAAAAGTTCACCTATCCAAACCTCATAATCATTTAAATCATGCTTAACTAAAGAAAAAAAATTGGGGGGCCAACATTTTGTGTGAATGGTTGAAAAGTCTAAAGTTTCCTAATAGTTATGTTTCAAACTTGGCAAAGTGTGTGGACCTGAGGAAGTACAAATTATTTGGGATGAAAAGTTATGATTATCATGTGTTTATGCAAAGGCTAATTCCAATTGCATTTCGGGAGTTGCTACCGAATAAGATTTGGGAAGTAATAACATAATTAAGTTTGTTTTTCAAAAGTTTAACATCTGAAATCATGTTGGCTGAAATGGAAAAACTAGAAAAGGAAATTTCAGTAATTTTGTGTAAGTTAGAAGAGATTTTTCCTCCAAGCTTCTTTGACTGTATGGAGCATCTACTTGTGCACTTAGCACCCAAGGAAAAACTAGCTGGTCTCGTTCAATATCGATGGATGTATCCATTTGAGAGATAACTCAACAAAAATTATTGCAATAACCATATTAACATGTTTTAACTACAAAATTGTAATAACCATATTCTCTAATATAGGTATTGCCATTACTTAAAGAAAAATGTAAAAAACAAGGCCGGAATTAAAGGTTTGATATGTAATGCTTATTTAGTAGAAGAAGCTAGTACATTTTGTGGACATTATTTTGAGCCGCATGTTTACACAAGACAAAGAAAAGTTCCTCATAATAACGATGGGGAAGGAACGAGTGATGCTGTTGAAAACTTGTCCATTTTCATATACCCTGGACGAACATATGGACGTGCAACAAGAAAAATGTTAACAGAGGAAGAAATTGAGGCTGCCCATGGTTACATATTATTGAACTGTCAAGAGGTTCAACCTTTTGTGTAGTAAGTTGAACATGACTATTTTGGTTTTCAAATTTTGTGTTGTTTATAACTAAAACACATAATAATGTATTTAGATTATACGAGGCATTGTTACGCGAGATAATGTCGGACATCACACATGATGATATAAATAAAGAAGTTGGAAGACACTTTCCTCGATAGTTCAAGAGATATGTAGGTTTTGACTTAAAAATATTCTTATAATTGAATTATAAGATTTAAGTGTTAAAATGACATTATAATCTTTGATTTGATAATTTCTTTTATGCAGGCCTTAGAAAATCTAATAGAGAACAAGTTCATTTGTGATCTTGCAAAGGAACTCTGCGAACGGTTAAATCGTATCCAGTGTATCTTGTTAATGGATACAAATATCATAGAGAATATTATGGTCATAGCATGGCAACAATAAATAGTGGAGTTTTCATATATGGAGAATTGATGGATTACTATGGTAAAATTATTAAAATACTTGAAGTTGAGTAACCTGCATTGCCAATAAAGCGATGTGTGATATTTAAATGTGACTGGTATGACCTGACTCCAAATCTTGGAACAAAAGTGCATAGCTGATACAATCTAGTTGAAATAAACTATCGAAGAAGATTGGGACAATTTAAACCTTTCGTGTTATCAATGCAAGCGAAACAGGTGTGTTATGTCTTTCCAAGCTTACGACGAGATAAGACAGATTGGTTGACGGTTTGCAAAGTTAAACCTAGAGGTGTTTTTGAATCACATGGAAAAGGAGAGCAGAGAATTGAAAGTGAAGCATTCAGGAAGATGTTTATTTTATAAATACATCTGTGACATATGACGATAATGAACCTTTGAACGATCCATCTAACGAATATGTTGAAATTTTATCTGGAGAGGATGACGAGGGTCAGAGATCTAAAGAGGAGCCGGAGTTTGATTTTTATTCTTCTGAAAAAGAAGATGATTGTAATTTACAGTTAAGTTATGATATCGATTTATTTGTATTTGTAATTGAATATTTTGTTCAACAAATCAATTATTTCCTTTTCAGTATATTATATAAAGTATTTAATTCAAATTCTTAATTAAGGAATGCCAACATGGTGATTGGTTCTGGATGGTAGTAATTCATTTCGTTGGGAAGAACATGACAAAATTTTCCTAAGCAAAGGAATAAAAAATGCAAGAAAAATCTCCACTTCATACACTAATGATCGTTTGCCTTTCATGGCCGATCTTCTGCTGCAAGGTGTTTAGTATCATCTGGACAGCATCACTTTCCTTATTATGTACATCTCATTTCCTTTTATGAAGCTATTTTATATATTCACATTGGATGGTCTATATTACATGTTGTTTTAAGCTTCCTTGAATCTCGAAGATGACATGTATACCGATAGAGGCGGGAGTGATGTCACAACGGCCTATAAAGGATTAGGGAGATCGGTTCATTTGGAAAATTTGTCAATTTCATAAACCTTGTCTAGACATTCACGTATGCATTAATATCCAGTTTTGGTTTGTTTAACGGTTTTCTAATCTGACATTATCTAAGTTCTATACTGATTGTGTTTTAGGTAAACCGCCCCCTACTAGTAGTTCTTCTGGAGAGTTAGTCTTTCATACTAAATTTGGCGACTCATTCACTATATCCTCTACAACTTTAGCTATAACGGAAACACCATTGCAAGAAGGTGTTAAAAACCCTACACCTGAGGGAAGAAGTATCACTGTTTCAATGGGTACGTTTGAACATCCCAGGACCCTTCTCGGAAATCTAGATATCGAGGACTCATTTGCCTTTACCGACTCTCATGTCGCATGGAATCCAAGAAAATAATTTTATCATTGTGATCTATCTATGCAATACACTAGACTCAGCTTTAAAGTTGATTTATTTTTGTATCTGTAAGAATTTGTCAAACAACCTCCCTACTAGTGTGGAGTCAATCTGCGTCCTATTGAGTGTAGGCTGTTATTGTTCTTGTTCTATGACTTTAACAATTGTTAACCTTCTATTTCCAAGTTTGTACTTCAATTTGATATTCAACAAATCGTCTTATTTCCTTTTCCATATATTGTATAAAATATTGAATTCAAATTCTTATATTTCTAGAAAATTCAATAAACAATGAATTTTAGGTAGAAATATGCTACCAAAGAGACAACGTGAGGTAATGCGGCCCAGGTTCAGACAAATGTTCGGAGGTACTTACTGTGAAGGTGGGCCGTCGCAGTTTGCAGCTGAAACTGAATCACCTCCTTCCCCTCTAAGGCCTACAGTTGCAGATGAGGCTTCACCTGCTGCTCGTCATCCTACACCATCCCCAACTTATACATCATCCACTACCCCT
Source organism: Erythroxylum squamatum (assembly GCA_025629845.1). Taxonomy (NCBI): domain Eukaryota; kingdom Viridiplantae; phylum Streptophyta; class Magnoliopsida; order Malpighiales; family Erythroxylaceae; genus Erythroxylum; species Erythroxylum squamatum. Next base: position 25,818,437 of record JAOTBA010000203.1, read on the forward strand.
TTATCGGGCAAAAGAGACAACCGCCAGCCTAGAGTTGAGAGATCTGATGGAAGAAAGTACATAACAATTGTCAATAATCTGTAAGTGAAATCGCATGAAACACTATATGTTTCTAGTTAAGTTATAGGTTTTTTGGTTTTGCAAATGGTATAAAATTACTTGTTCTTATATTAGGTTGATTCCGTCTGGACCATATTCCAGAAATATGACATCTAAATTTAAGGAGAGAATTAATCCTGAGGGTTATGTATGGAAAAAGATCTCTCAGGCCATAAAGGCATTTTACTTTCAGAAGTTTGAGGTACAATAAAATTTTATTTTCTTTTTTAATTGATTTTTTTACATTAATTAGATAAATATTATAACATTTTACGTTATAAATTTTTTCTTTTTATTTCAGAAATAATTTTCTGAGATTCTGGTTTCGACGCGATCATACATAAAGTATGGAATAGGCGAGCTCGTATTCGTTATCGTGACTTTATTGGTGCCATACATAAAGCTGGAGACCCGGGAGGAGAGAGTCTTTCCGTACATACGAAAGGATCAATAACCCACCACGGCCATACAAAAAAACTTGTAACTATCTAAACTTGACACTTATATTGTAATTGTTTTACTTTGTTGTATTTCAATTTAAATTAATGAGTGAATGTTGAAATGAAAAAATGTGTATTATGAATGATGATAATGGTATAAATGTCTGGTGTCATATATGGTTGTGTTGAGTTATTTTACTTGTTCAACAAGGGGTAAATTTCATAAAAATAGAAGAAACTCTGCCGAAATTTTTATAAATTCTAGTTCACATATAACATTTTATTCTTATGTAGGAAAAGTCTATTGGCATGAAGCCTACACCTCGTCAGCTGTTTTTGCACACTCACACTAAGAAACATGTGGTGTGATATTCGTCAATAACCGATGTAGAGAGCTGAATGTAAGTGATGCTAATGCTTTAATATTATTTCTTAATAATTATCACTTACTAATATAAGCATTGCTTCCTTTTAGGATCAAATACAAGAAAGCATTCAGCGACAGTCTCAACAGGAACAAGCTGTTAATGAAGTCAGACGTATCTTGATGCAGTGGGTGGTAGGGACTGTTGTGGAAGGATCTTCGGGCTAGGCTCATTTGCGAACACAAGTTATTCGCAATCCTCCACGTTCAGTACAACAGCATCTAGTAGACAGTCACAAACCAATCAAGTCAATCGGCTTCAGACAATAGTGGACACATTGATAGACTACATAGCTTATCTAAGACAAGAGATGAATGAGTTGAAGGCAAGGAATAGCACCTCAGAGCACCGGTGGTCACCCGAACATTAGGATTGTTGTAGTTGCATGCTCTGAATACAAAGACTTATTATGTACAATGTAATGTTTTTATTATCAATTAAGATAATTTTAACTTTATATCATCAAATTAAGATAATTTTTACTTTATATCATCAATCAACTTTTTGTTTAAACAAATTAAATATATTAACTTTAAAATATTATGCATAGATAATTTATAACTGTTGAAATTATGCATTTATCATAAGATCATAAAATAAAATATCATGTTGGGATTTTTTCAAAAATTTTCTTAATTTTATTTACCGGTGGAATATAAAAGACCTTCGGTAAAATGCATTATTCCGTCGGTAAATTATATGATATTTACTGACCGTTCTTCTGCTTCCATCAGTAATATTGAAACCGTCAGGATTACTTGAACTACGATTTACCGACGGAACACGTATAACCGTCGGTAAATTGTATGATATTTACAGATCGATCTTTTTTCCCATCGTCAAATTTACCGACAGTTATGTCCGTCCGTCGGTAAAAATACCGATGGACACATATTATGTCTATCGTTAAATTTAGCTACGAACGTATTAACGACGCCATTGTCCGTCGTTTTTACCGGCGATAATTTAGGCATTTTCTGTCAATATTAGCTGTTGGTAAACTACGAAATTTTTATAGTGCATGCTTTAATCCAATTGGTCAATTAATTTTATTCTCATCCATATTTCACATCAAAGTATGTATATTCATACCAAAACGAACAAATTACCCAATTTACCCATGTCTTTTACATTAAGTACCATCGTGTCTCTTATTATACTTAGATGCACTTAATTCAAAATGTTCAATTATTAATACACCCTAAACACGTTATAATATTTTTATGCTATATGTTGGGGCCTTACATGTTCTCTGTGAAATATTAGGGTTAAACTTGTCGATTGGTATAAAAGTTAGGGTCAAAAGTAACCCTTTTGACATATTTTATCTCACCTTGCCACATCAACAATGACATGGCTTAGGGAGCTCACAAAAACAATAAAAATAATTTAAAAAGTCAAGTCAATGTTGACCTGACACTTAACAGAGGGTTAAATTTTCTGTTAGGTTGGGGTCAAATTTTAACGCTTTCTAAATGTTAAGGTTATAATTGTTTTCTTTGAAATATTAGGGTCAAACTTATTGATCGATGAAAAAGTTAGGGTCAAAGTGACCCTTTTGCCTTTAATTTATTTTTTAATTGTGGATTTTTGTAAAATAAGTTTATTGCTAGAACTTATTTATTAAGTATTTATTTATTTCAATATTTTTATTTTTATTTATTTTCTATTTTATGTGTGTGTATGTGCGGACCAGCGCAAGTATATTCATATTTTTTGTGGGTAATTGGAAACCTCTAAGCTAGTTAGAGGTAAGACTACATACTACTAAACCTCACCAGACTTATCGTTTCAGTAGAATTTTCATGTGATTATTGTTGTCATTCAACCTTCAATTTTGCAGTTCTAGCCGTAAATTCCTCTTAATTGGTACCTGAATGTATATTTTTTTCTTTATCTTTTAGAATGTGTCAAACATACCAAATTGTTAACTTTTCTTTTAAAGGTTGAACTGAATTGTAACATTGAAATTTCGACTTCTAATGATGCGTGGCCAATAAATCAGGAAGAATAAGCTTGTAGGAATATAAAAGACCTAATTAAACCATACGTACTAAAAACAAAACGATAATAATTAGTATCTAATTATATAAACTTGGAACCAAATTAAGACCTAATAAACACCAACATCTTATTTCAAATCCTAAACTACGTAAGAACTAAAAATAAACACCAACATCTTATTTCAAATCCTAAACTACGTAAGAACTAACACAGAAACTAAACCCATAGGGGTTCTAATTGGACTCAAGACTATTCGAATGATCAATTAAAGCATAATTATTATTGATATTGACCATGCATGGTGACTGCGACAGGTTTGGCCATAGAAATAGCATTGTCAGGAACTCCACTCTCTGAAATAGTGTTCTCGAACGGAGAATGCTGGGATTTAGGTTAATACGAGGATCAAATAGGACAATATCAGTAAGGTGAGAACTTTGGAGGAGAAAGCATGACAGTAGCAGGTGAAATTAGTTGAGAAGCCGAGTTGGTGAAGGAGTTGTTCATGTATGTGGTGATGTCAGGGTAAAGCTGAGTCTCATTAAGATTTGATATGAAATCCAGATTTGCTAATGAATGCGGGTCTTCTGAAAGAACATGTTGAAATTCAATCGCATCGCAAACTTCAGGTTCAGGTTCAGGTGGCTCAGCATAAGAAGTACTTGCTATTTCTCTGGCTCGTGGAGGCCTAGCCCTCGAAGATCTATCAGCCTTCCTATATATTCGACATAACACCCAATCATCCAGCTACGCAAAATTCAGGATTAGTGTTTATGATAATCAACGTGATAACTCAGTATATTCTTGCATGCAACAATTGTGAAAAACAAGAGATTAAAAGAGGTACGTACCCTCATGTCGTCCTCTCCTGTCCTAACTCTTTTGGTGTTAGAGTTGACCTTATATTCATGCATGATCCAATCAGTTTTGAGTCCTCCGGGAGGTTTACCTATGTAAAACACCAATGCTTTCCTGAATCCAGTAACAACATCATCCTTCTTCACTGGTTTATCAGCTCCTGTTGCTTTCCAGAACCCGTCTCCAGCCCTTCTATTTGGTCTGTCCCCATTCCTGTATTTTCTATCCCTGGGTGTGAAGAAGTACCACTCTTTCCCCTCATTTGAAGGATAGATTTCTGCCAATCAAAAAATAAATTTAAAAAAATCTACTTAACCCAAGAATAATCTTTTGGATACTCTAATCTATATGATTGAAACAAAAATTTTAATGAAATCTAAGTGAATATCTTCCATAAATCCAAAATCATATGAACCACTAACGCAATAGTAAAAGATATAATGAAATCTAAGTGAACATATTGCATGCAATAAAAAATTTAATGGAATTTAAAAGAATGATATGGCAGCATCACAAGAAACAAAGTAATAGACAAAGTAGACATTCATGCATCACAATCACAAACCTGCCAGATCGCTGGGATTGTACTTGTATAGTTCCACATCTTTTATCCTATTTGGAGGCAGTTTTTCCTTGTTTATCTTCTTAATCAAGTAATCATCAATCAGTTCACTGTCGTAGGGTGTGAACCTGTAACCAGAAGGCAAGGAGTCGAAGTATTTATCTTCATCGTTATTGCCCTCCTGATTAGTTCCCACACTGTTGGAGGCACCATATCCTGACCTTCCAACGTAGCTTCCAAACTGTCGGAAAACCTGTTGATTGAGAGGATTGTAGTGACTTCTAACCTTGTTCTCGGCAACAGCAATGGACTTACCCTTATCGCAACCATAGTTGACATTGTCAAGAACATGGTTGTTATTGCTGTTATATGAATTAGCCATGTCGACAGCAGATTCAGAAGGATTGATCAAACCAGTCTCTGCAAAATCATGAGTGGAGACAAGATTCCATTGTCCATGCCCGTCCATGTTGGAGCTCTTAAGAGTATAAAGAAATCTTGAAAGTATTTGGAGCGGTAAGGAACTCTATTGAACGCTGAAAAGAAAACCTGTAAAATTTAGTTATTTGTGGTTAAAACCTTACTAAACCTCTTGTTAAACCTAGAAAAAGAATTTAAAATAAAAGACATTTAATTCAAGCAAGTAACTTATCAACAATAACAATTTTAATTAACTTCAAACTCTTAGATAATTATTATTATTTACAACTATAACTAAAACTTTTAGTTACAGATAATCATCATTATTTATAATTTTAGTTATAAATAAAATTTCTTATACATTTCTTGATTTTCTTGATAAAGTAGACGCATTCTCGTACCTTTATCCCTACTTCCGAAAGGCATCCACTCCCCGTAGTACCAGTGCTTTGAAAATACACATTTCAAAGTCCAAATTCAGTCAACAACAGAACCCAGAAGTTAAAAACTAACTACACAAACGTTTATCACAAAAAGTTCAAACCTTCACTTTGTAGTCAACCAAACAACTAAGTGACTAACGTCAGGGAAAACGACCATGGCCCCGAACCGAGGCGCTATTTCCCAGAGAAACCCGGTGTTAACAGCGAACCACTCGATATCGCCTTCATTCCCACAGTACAGGAAGATGGGGCCCAGCCGGTCGGCACCCACCTAGTAGTCGATGTTAACGACGTAATGTCGTCGGAATTTCGGGAGGTCAAAGAAGCTGAAATGGTCGAGGCGCTGGTAAAAATACTTGGTCTCGTATTTGTAGCCATGTCGAAGTTGAGTTGTGATTGGGTGTGAGTACTTGCCCAGGAATCGTGGGGCCCTTTTGGTGAGAGGCAAACCAGACGGCTGTAATGCCACTGATGGCGGTGATGAAATGACGATGATCGTAAGGAGAAGTAGAGGGTAGAACGGGTAATCAGTTGCTTGCAAAAACACGGTGTGGATGCCAGGATTGGCCACCGGTCGATAACAATTTGCCACTTGGGCCCATTGAATGGACAAGATCTTAAATTCTTAAATGGGCCTTCATTTCAAAATCTTGAACTGTATATAGGCCTAACAATATCTAATCCACCCACATAGGCCCAAAATGTAGAGTTTGCTTCTTTAGGGAAGGAATCGAAAGTTTCTTTTCTTTTAATTTAACCTTCTCACCTACCCACAAATTTAATCTTAATATTTTGGAGATAACAATTATAAATTTAATATTTAGAAAATGTTAAAATTTGACCTTACTTTAACAAAAAATTCAATCCTTTTTTATTAATTGCTAGGTTAGATCTGACCTGATATCTTTTTAATTATTTTTTCTTATTTTTGTGCCCTCTCTATCACCTCATTGCTGACGTGAGAGGTGAGATCCAAATTTTTAATAAAATATGACAAAAAGTCACTTTCAACCCTAACTTTTTCACAATTAGACAAGTTTAATCCTAATATTTCAAAAAAAAACAATTATAGCCATATCATTTAGAAAATGTTAAAATTGGAGCCCATTATCACGAAAATTTTAATCCCCATCTATTAATTGCCAAGTTAGGATTGAGATTGCAAATTTTAATATTTTTATTTTTTGTGGGCCTTGAATGCCATGTCATTATTCACGTGGTAAGGTAGGACTCATTTTTTAAAAAATATTAAAATTAATTTATTTATAAATATGGGACCCATCATTTTTATTAAACTTAATTTATTCATTCGTGTGTCTATATATATATATATATAGATATAGATATAGATATAAGTGTTTGTGTTTTTTTTTTTTTCAAAAAGTAGGTCCCACTTTGTCATTCCAGTAATAACGTGAGACTGGAGCCTATAAAAATTAAAAAACATTAAAATTTGCCAAGTCTGACCTAGTACTTAACAAACGAGGTTTAAAATTTCCGTAATAGTGGGGTCTAATTTTAACGTTTTTTAAATGTTATGTTTATAATTGTTCTATAACACCCACTATGCGAAACCTACAACCACCCACACATATGAGAACCAATTTCACAACATACATTTCTATTTAATGTTATATATATACAAATTACAAAATTTTGCATCACTTAATATTATCATTTAGAAGTAGTATTACATTTTTACATTTACACGATAATCCAAAAGAAAACAGTATAATGTCCTTCAATACATGTACAATCATCTTTATAAAAAAAACACATTCCAAAGATACTTTTACTCTTAGCAATTGGCCTGGTTCCTACAGATATTTCTTGTATCTCACCCTTAATACGTGGATCTACATGGATTAACACTCGTGCTAAGCTTAAAAGCTTAGTGGGGAAACACTTATTTTGAATGATTACTCATAGTAGTCATCCTCCATGCCCTGCACATTCCAGTGAGTGTGGATATCCGAAGATATCAAAACTCTGGATACTCGAAAGTATCGAACTGTGGATAACCAAAGGCATCGAACCGTAGATATCCGAAAGTATCGAACTGTGGAGACACTTTAGTCTCGAAATGAAAACACCATTGATGTCAAACTGTAGCAGATGCATTGTAACCCTACAGACATGCCTATCTATCCACCCTTAAGACAATAAACCAGGCATTGTAATATTTCCTTTAACCATTTTCCTATTTCATATTTCATCATATGACACACGTTTCTAGTTATAAAATCTGTACATACGTTCATACATGCGAGTCATAACTTGTCACCATTAGAAAGGTATCAAAATCACACTTGTATAATCATACAATACACATATGAACGATAAATATGCATATAAATTATTTAGCCATGTCAAGAGCATGTGACCTGACTCTGTCGAGACTAGATTCAGAAGCATTGATCAAACTAGTCTCTGCAAAATCATGAGTGGAGACAAGATTCCATTGTCCATGCCCGACCGTGTTGGAACTCTTAAGAGTATAGAGAAATCTTGAAAGTCTATGAAGCGGTAAGGAACTTTACTGAATGCTGAAAAGGAAACCCTGCAATATTTATGTTATCAGAAAAATCTTGATTTAATTGTGGTTAAAGCCTTAATAAACTGCTTCTTGAAAGTAGAAAAAGAATTTCAGATAAGAGACATTTAATTTAATTAAGTAACTTATCTTCTTGATAACAATTTTAATTAATTTCAAACTCTTAGATAATCATTGTTGTTTATAACTAAAACTAAAACTAAATAGTTTCTATCCAATTTTAGTTTAAAAAATCTTTTTAATCTTAAAATTAAATAATGTCAATAAAGTTGTCCATATAATGAATTTTTATTGATATTTGAATGTCAAAATGCAAAAAGGCTAATAAAAAGCTAAAGTCCATAAGACACTTTTAAGTTGACTATTCTTTTTTAACGACACATCTTGTCATCATCTTTATCGTTATTGCTCTCCTAATTAGTTTGCATATTATTGGAAGCACCATATCCTGACCTTCCAACGTAGCTTCCATACTATCAGAAAGCCTCGGCAATAACGATGGACTTACCCCTATCGCGACCGTAGTTCACATTATCAAGAGCATAGTTGTTATTACTATTATATGAGCTAGCCATGTCAAGAGCATGTGACCTGACTCCGTTGAGACCAAATTCAGAAGCATTGATCAAACCAGTCTCTGCAGAATCATGAGTAGAGACAAGATTCCACTGTCCATGCCTGTCCATGTTGGAACTTTTAAGAGTATAATTAAATCTTGAAAGTTTATGGAGCAGTAAGTAACTCTATTGAATGCTGAAAAGGAAACCTGTAGTGTTTGTGTTATCAAAAGAATCTTAATTTATTTGTGGTTAAAACCTTAACAAATCGCTTCTTGAGAGTAGAAAAAGAATTTCAGGTAAGAGACATTTAATTTAACTAAGCAACTTATCTTTTTGATATCAATTTTAATTAATTTTAAACTCTTAGATAATCATTATTTTTTGTAACTAAAACTAAAACAAAATAGTGTTAATCCAATTTTGGTTACAAATAAAAAAAATAATCTTAAAATTAAATAATTTCAATAAAATTATCCATATAATGAATTTTTTGTTGATATTTGAATGTCAAAACAATGGGGATTAATTGGGCATGGAGATATAAGTTGTCCTCTAAAGTTCCAGATCATTTCGTATGTAGTTTAAGTTGATAATTAGGAAAAATGACCCAATTACTTAGGGTCACCGGTACATCAAATTAGATAATGTTATGTGATGATCAATTAAACTGAACCTGAAATATTAAAAATTAAAATGGATGGTTTGCATTGTCATGGTGCCAGTGATAAGAATCGAAAACTACATTTGATTAGTGATTCAAATAGCTAGAAGATGTCCATATTCAACCTTCAGTTCTGTAGTTCTATCCGGTACTATGAACTTCAGTTCGATTCATTTTAATAAATCTTATTGTCAAATTCGTAAAGTAATAATCTCTTTCAATTATATTTTAATTTTTTAAATTTTATTTAATTTTAACTGATTTTATGACGTCTTGTCTTATCAGTTTAATTTCCAAACTTTTAAAACATTACGGACCATACTTCTCAAAATGCAAAAAACCTAATAAAAAGTTAACGTCCATACAACACTTTTAAGTTGACTGTTCTTTTTGAACGACACTTCTTGTCATCATCTTTATCGTTATTGCTCTCCTAATTAGTTCCCATATTGTTGGAAGCACCATATCCTGACCTTCCAACATAGCTTCCGTGTCGGAAAGCCTTTTGATTTAGAGGATTGTAATGACTACTACCATTGTTCTCGGTAACAGAAATGGACTTACCCCTTAAGAACATAGTTGTTATTGCTATTATATGAGTTAGCCATGTCACAAGCATGTGACCTGACTCTGTCGAGACCAGATTCGGAAGCATGGATCAAACCAGTCTCCGCAAAATCATGAGTGGAGACAAGATTCCATTGTCCATGCCCGTCCGTGTTGGAGTTCTTAAGAGTATAAAGAATCTTGAAAGTCTTTGAAGCAGTAAGAAACTCTATTGAATGCTAAAAAGGAAGCCCCGTAAAGTTTATATTATCAGAAGAATTTTGATTTATTTGTGGTTAAAGCCTTACTAAGCCGTTTCTTGAACCTAGAAAAAGAATTTCAAATAAGGGATATTTAATTTAAGTAAGCAACTTTCTTGATAACAATTTAAATTAATTTCAAACTCTTAGATAATCATTGTTATTTATAACTAAAACTAAATAATATCTATACAAATTTTAGTTATAAATAAAAATTCTTTTTAATCTTAAAATTAAATAATTTCAATAAAATTGTCCATCTAATAAATTTTTAAATATTTGAATGTCAAATCATTGGGGATTAATTGGGTATGGAGAAACAAATTATCCTCTGGAGTTCCAAAATGTTATGCAATGATTAAATAAATTGACCCTATAATATTAAAAATTAAAATGGATGGCTTACATTTTCAAATTGCCAGAGATAAGAATTGAAAACCACATTGGATTAGTGATCATCAATTAGTTCACTGTCGCAAGGTGTGAACCTGTAACTAGAAGGCAAGAGTCGAAGCATTTCATTTCATTGTTATTGCCCTCCTGATTAGTTCCCATACTGTTGGAAGCATCATATCCTGGCATTCCAACGTAGCTTCCATACTGTCAGAAAGCCTCCTTATTGAAAGGATTGTAGTGATTGCTACTGTTGTTCTTAGCAACAGCAATGGACTTGCCCCTATCGCGACCATAGTTGACATTGTCAAGAATGTAGTTGTTATTGTTATCATATGAGTTAGCCATGTTGAGAGCATGTGACCTGGCTCGGTCGAGACCAGATTCAGAAGCATTGATCAAACCAATCTTTGCAAAATCATGAGTGGAGACAAGATTCCATTGTCCATGCTCGTCCATGTTAGAGCTCTTAAAAGTATAAAGAAAACTTGGAAGCCTTCATAGCTGTAAGTAACTCTATTGAATGCTGGAAAGGAAACCTTGTAATGTTTGTGCTGTCAAAAGAATCTTTGATTTATTTGTGATTAAAACCTTAACAAACCGCTTCTTGAAAGTAGAAAAAGAATTTAAGATAAGAGACATTTAATTAACTAAGCAACTTATCTTCTTGATAACAATTTTAATTAATTTCAAACTCTTAGATAATCATTATTATTTATAACTATAACTAAAACTAAATAGTGTCTATCCAATTTTAGTTACCAATAAAAATTCTTTTTAATCTTAAAATTAAATAATTCAAATAAAATTGTCCATATAATGAATTTTTTGTTGATATTTGAATGTCAAAACAATGGGGATTAATTGGGTGTGGAGATATAAATTTGCCTCTAAAAGAGCTTTGAATTTTTATCAAGAAATATTTTTCTTAAATCTTTTAAGAAAAATATTCTATAGTCCTATCCCGTACATTCCTCTCGGTTCCTGAACATTCAACTTGAAAAGTGAATATTTTTCTTAAATCTTTTAGATTGTATCATACTTCATACATGCCAAATTCCTAACTTTTTTATTTTTACAGGTTGAAGTGAATTGTACTATTGACATGTTAAAGCTTTTGATACCAAGTTCTCAACATCTAAAAGAGCTTTGAATTCTAACAATGCCTTACTGCTTTTGAAATATTTAAATTTAAATCATGATTTCGATCATTGGACCTCAGTGATTACTAAGAAACTTTATTCATCACTTAGATCACTCTTACGGCCAAACATCTTAACTACCTGTTGAAGGTTTTGATACCAGGCATGAGGCATCCAACTTCCCAGAGTCGGGTTTTGAATTCTGACAACGAGATACTAAACTTTTGTGGTTTCCTGTAGTTGTGGGAACTAAATTTTCACTAACAGATTCTTTGATAAAAATCCCTCCTCGTGATACTGATACATCATTCTTACAGCAACTGACTTCTGATTTATCATGAAGTTACTCTACTCTTGTGTTTGATTTCTGTATTATGGTACTGAAGTTGCGAACCTTCTGCAAGCAAGGCATATACAAGGTTGCCTTTTCTTTAAAAATATATATATATAACCTTATAAACTAGAAAATTAATGGCTCATGATGGTTCTCATATCGCAGGCCATTGAAAGCCATCTTCAGGAATTGCTCTAAAGCCAGTTGTCGGAAGATACATTCGATTTGCACGTTTTTAGTGATCTCATCGAACTATAACTCGTAAAGGATTGATGTATACGAGAAAAAAACGGCTTTAATTCAGTATTTGAAACCTTATAAAATTGGATGTCTACTTTTTAATTATTTTTTAAGAAAAAGATAATTATCTATTAACGTTGTGTTATTCTTTCTTAATTAATTAAAATAAATCATTTAATCACAATTCCATAAGGCCTAGCATCACGGAACCGGAATTTACGGGACACCTCCTATTCTGAAAATTAAAAGAATATTCTACAATAATTTACTTATTAACTATATTAATTTATATTTATACAATAATTTATTTTATGAATTTATTTTATTTATAAAAATTAAAATAAAATATTATTCGCAATTAATTATTATATTCTTTATTTAATATGTAAAACTAATATTTTGTAATTTTAGTTTGATTGTAAGTTTAGTTGTAGTTGTAATTTATTTTAGCTTAGTTGTAATTTCAAGCATTTTCATTAAGTTTTAACTTTTTAAAATCAAGTTTATGGTCTATTTTACTTTTAAGTTTATGTACTTTTTTTAAATGTTCTTCTATTATTAAAATATCTTATTAATAAATTTATAACACTTATAAATAAGAATTATAAATAAATATTAAAAATATATTTAATATTAGTTTCATTTTAAAAATCTTAAAGGTATATTTTGTGTAAAGT
>JAOTBA010000203.1:25855685-25875575 GCA_025629845.1 Erythroxylum squamatum
TTAAATCAAATTTTATTTTAAATTATATATTTTGAAAATATTTTTAATTTAATTTAATTTATTGATAATTATTAGATTAATTAATTTAATTTAATTACAAAAATTAAATAAATTATTAAGTAAAATTAAATTATTCATAATTCTTATTAATAATTACTTTTAATCTATTAAATAATAAAATAATATATATTTAATTGATAATAAATTAGATCATAAAAATAAAAACAAAAAATAATTTTTATGATTTTTCATAATTTTTAAAAACATGAAGAAATTAAAAACATAAATTAAAAATTCAAACAAACAAATTTTTTTATTGAATTTGAAAATAAAAACAGAAAATTAAAAATTAGAATAGAGGCAATTTGATCCTAAATTTTATCAGCTAATTTCAAAGTGAGATATATATATATATGAATATATAGATTTGCTAATCTTATAAAATAACCGATATGGGAACCTTCCATACAGTTTGATAATTTTAAGTACCTTGATGGCTTTATAATTCCTGAGGCATTTTTAAGGATTGTGACCTTTCTTCTGTTTGCTAAGCCAATCCCAAGCATAGCAATAGCAGATTCTGTGATGTTTCTGACTGCATTTGGGAGGGTAGGAAGTGCCCTGTTCCCAACGTAGCAATCTGCTTCCACTGTCAAATTCTCAAACCTCACTTCCACTGTGGGCAGTTGGATTCCAACCCTACATACACCATTATAAGATAAAAATAGTTAGCAGCAAGCATGGCAATGGAGTAGGTCCAAACCTATCAATTTGAACTTTACTAATTGACTTTGGACATGAGCTGTGTTAATAAATATATAAAACTAATTAAGTTGGCATCACACAACAGCTTAAGCTATTACGGTGAAAAGATCTTTCACCGCGCTCGATGTGTTTATAACGCAAACAAGAAGGAAAAAGTAATGCAGCAGAGAAATGGAAGAGAATACGGCTACTTGTCTATTCTTTCTCTGAATTTATTCAAGAACCGTTCGTTGTCTTCCTCAACAACCTTAAAGAGGTTGTCAACAAAAGTCTGCCTCTCGTTCGCGTGGAGCACTCTAACATCAACTGTTTTAGGGACAGCAGTAGTTCTCTCGGTATGTTCCATGTAAGAGTTGATGATAGTTGTCCTTAACCTATCAAACGTAGGTAGTCTTTCAATGGCTGCCCATTTTAGACCTTCCTCGTCTTGGTCGAAAGAGCTATGTCTTCTGGAGTGTATCCCTGAAGAGAACACACTTTCCATAGCTCTGCTCAGTTTTCTGCTTATGTTCCTGCTCAGCTGACCATCCATGGCTTCTATTGTTTCAACCGTGGATCTCGATTGAATTTAGACAAAACGAAGAAAACCCAGATCATTTTAAACCTTCTTACATGTATTGGATGAATTAAATACACATTGTTATAACAGTTTATGTTTTGTCTATATTTGTTGTTAGGTTGTGTATTATTCTGTTTGATTTAATCAAAGGTAAATCATATAAAACAATCTTTGAATTATAAGCAAATTATTAAATATATGATCATCTTTATTTTGTGATAATACATTAATATTAAATAATGAGTTTGATTCGATTAACACTCTAATACATCCCTATTCTAAACCAGAATCAATAAATTAATCAGCTTTTTAAAAAATTATTAAAATAAATCGAACTATAAAATTAAAAACTGAAACAAAAAATTGGACAGTTTAAAATTTTTATGATTGAATCAGCTGAACCGGTTAAATCTTTTAATCGTTGCCTCACTCACAACTAATACGAGAATATGGACATATTTTTCAAAACTTTTAACATTTGGAAATGGGATTTTTTCTGGTGTTAATATAGCTTGGTTGGGTCGGTTGTGCTAGGCCCAGGCTCAGGACATTCAAACCACACATCCACGGCCCATTCACAGGAATTAGTCTCCTATGCAAACACAAAGATTTACGTAAAGACCTAAACCTAGCGTCTATCCCATATATAAGGTACTATTATACCATGATACAGGTACAACAACATAACCCTAGCTTTCTCTCTGTTCTCTACGACTGATTTTCTCTCAAAAAGACTGACTTGAGCGTCGGAGGGACCTTCCGGGAACCAACCCCCGACGTGTCTTTACTTGTTTTGCAGGTATTTCATAGCCAGAGTCGGGCAAACCATGGATCAAAACAACGACGTTCAGCCCCAGCAAAATCCGACTGAACCACAGTCCGACAATTAAGTGAAACGAACAGTGTCAATTACGCCTCTTGATCCAAATTTGTTAGAATACTCTAAATGGGATCTGTCTTTTTCCACTTTATTACATCGCACCAGAAGTTTAAAGCTTTCCTTGAATTTTGTATCACACTGGCAAGAAAGTTCTCAACTTGGGCCTAAGAATCTGAGATCATCATCATAGCAACTACAAAACGGGTTGGGAACTAAAAAAGAAAGTTGGGCTTCAATGGTTGCATGAGCCTACAAAAATATGAGAGTCTGAAGACTGTGGGAATGCATAGAAATAGAGGAAAAAATATGCATATGAACAGAGATATGGTGGCACAGATATGGTGGCACTGCCCAAGGCCAATCACCGGAACTGCAACTACAAAGATCAAATTTTCAGAAGTAAAATAGCAGAGGAAAACAACCCATTACTATATATGTTGAAAGGAATGAATGCTCGTGGGAACTTGTCACTCATGTCATCTTCTGGTTGGAAATTGTGGAGGAATTTGTTTGCTGCTTTGGACATTAGTTGTCCTTTTAAAACATATTCAAAGTTATGGTTTTTAATTGAGACACAGCTAAAATCTTACGTTATTAGGCTTCTGTAATGATTTATGGTCATCCCATCTTGTTGTCTCCTCTACATTACACACAGACACATGCACTAGGGACCTCCATTCCTGTACCATTCTCTTTCTTCTATTATATGGATATTCATGTTCATGTTGTTTGGGTTTGGGGGGCTCAAGAACCAATGTTAAACTTCTTGTCTCTTGGGGTTTGGTTCTAATCTTTCTTTTCGCCTTTCTTCCCATTTCTTATTTGTCTTTCCACGTTCCATCACCTCAAACTATCAGAGAGATAAGTGAAAGAAAAGTACTTTGCTATAATGTGTCTTTCAATTACTGATTTTCTTGTTTTCTTATAGAAAACGATGCACTCTGTTTCTTCATCCTTTTCTTATATGTAAGTTATCTTTCAGTCTCTCCTCGCAGTGCAAACTCTTCTTTTCTAGGTCCAGAAATGGGGTATAGTGGTTACAAGTTCTTGTTGTCTCAAAAACTTGGCTGCTTTGCCATTTCTTTTGTCTTTCTCTGGATTTCAAGCTCGACCCAAGTGAGATTCATGGCTGAAGGTAAACCAAACCTCAACTGATATCTGTTTTCAATGGAGAAATTTTATTAATAAGGTTGAATTTAACTACTCCATTCTATTAACAGGTAGAGCAAGTCCTGCCTTAGTCAATCCTTCACAGGTGAGCAGTACTGTAATTCTTTTTGTTCTCACAAGCTTTAACATGTTAGCTTTTAGAACTTTTTGTTTCTCACACACAAAGTCAAGAGCCATTGCTGAGTTATTTCTTGAGTTTGGTTAGACAGTAAACGAAGAAGACAAGAGGATGATTCTAAGATCTCAGATAGGTTCAAGGCCACCAAGATGTGAGGGCAGGTGCACCTCATGTGGGCATTGTGAAGCTATCCAGGTTCCAACAAATCCCCAAGTCTCCACCATTGCCTATGCTAGAGGAGACGATAGCTCCAACTACAAGCCAATGAGTTGGAAGTGCAAATGTGGAAACTTAATCTTAAACCCTTAATTTTGATTGCTTCAACTGTCAAATTTCTCAGTTGTAGCTGGAAATATATATTTTTTCCTTTGAACAATGTACATTTCTATACTGATATGTCTGATCTCTAATATCCTTTTAGACATGCACGCATGCATGTATATATATGTGTGTGTTTGTATGTGTGTGTGTGTTTATATGCTAGTTTACTTTGTCTTCAAAAACAAATCCAGGTGAGCAGAATAAGAGATTTGGTGGGCAGAGATGGCGATCTGCAACACGCTATCTTTTATATCCTTGAAAAGAAAAACAATAATTTCTTTCATATCGAAGCAGTTTGCTCTAAATGTAAGTCCTCCAGTCTTCGCTCCAAGTGAGAAGTGGCCAAGGTCCTGAACCTATGGACAAAGTACCAGGATCTGGGTTTCGAAAGTTATTACTTGTCGTGTAAGAAATCGTAAAATCAGTAGTTTTCTTCCCAAACCTCAAGTCTACGGTCTTGCGGCGGATACTGCAACAGTTGTGATCAAATAATACGATGACACATCTTTTCATTACCTTCAAAATAAGTTTGTTTTGCTCTTTGAATCTGATTCTTCCATTCATGGGTTCAGATGTTCTATCTCAATTATCCTGTAATAATCCTATTTTCGGATTGGAGAAGAGTAATTGGTACAGATCTCTGATGCCCTCATCCTTACCTTGTGCTTTTCTATTGTTCTTACGAGGAAAAGAGGCTACAAAATGACGGTTCTTTTGATCAACTAATGTTACTCTTTTGTCAGCGAGTGTGTTTAAGGAAAATATACTTCCATTTTGGTGATAAAAACAGTCAGAATCATCTTCTCATTTCAGGTTTTTGATACAAAAACAGTAAGAAAGCGAAGGGACGGAAGAGAGTAAATAGACTCGTTGTCAAAAAAAAGATCGTAATCTACAAGTGATGGGATGTTACATGAGGATGAGTGTGTTCGCTCTGCTGATCTCTTGGGTTCGTCTTTCATTGTTATAACCAGAAAACGCCATGCATCTTTCTTGTTGACAACTGACACCCCGAAGACGAAGACCACGCCAAGAATTCAAATCAATCAGGAATACTGTGGTGATGAGAGGCATATATCGTTCTTTGAATGACTACTCTTCATTGTCTCCGTGAGAGAAGGAAGAAAGCCAAAAACGCCAAGTGAAGTGACACAAACAGATCATATCAGCTTTGATGAAACACATCTTGTATGAAAGGAAACTTGTTACTTTGATATGATCTTACTCTCCCCAAAATTAACCAACCAATTTTAAGTTAATTAAATTTTGGATATTATTAAATTTAAATTAATTCACATAAAATGATTTATTTTAACATAATTTATTGACAAGCTTTTATTAAATTCTAATTTTGTCCAAGTAAAAAAATTAATTCTCATTCTCATCCTTCTTCATTTTCTATGGATTCATCATTGTATTCAATTTCAATATTTAAGGGCATGCATTCATTGAAATTCATTATACATTACCAATTATTTATCTTAAATTCAAGCGGTATGTTCTATCAATAATCATATTACAAGCGTCCGGTACACACAAGGGTTTAGATTATACTGGGAAGAAAGTTTACTCCCGCTTTAATTCTATGTTAAAATGCAATTAGTTGAACAAACGAATTCTTAACACACAAACAAAGTTTATGTATTAAGCGAATTAGTTCAGAAAGCTCTGTGAAATCTACAGTGTTAAACATATGAACACAGCATTCTTCGAGTATTTGTCTTTTGTCATATGAGATCACCGCGTTATCTTGTTTAATGGAATCAGGGCTGAGAAGTAATATGATGATCACTAGATTTATGAGAATCTCATGTTAATGCAGGTATGACCTTGTAAAATCAACAAATCCTGATCTGAAGTAAGTTGAATAATGAACTTAGATGAATGATATACTTGATCACTTCAAGCTGGTGCTAGTCCCTTGGGAATATAATAGAGAGGTACAACTACTGCGAGCACATCAGATGCAACAGTCATGAGCAGTGATGGGAAAAACAGAAGTCTCAAACTGTCCTGGAACTCCCAAAATAGAATGTTGGTGCAAAAGTCAAGACAGACAAACTGAAAAAGCTGAGTAGTCAGTACCTGAGTATTGGTGCTATCAGGATTCTGATTCCCAACGCCTGCTGTTAACAAGTGTTTTGTTGCTGTATTCCAACAACTAGCATTTAATAGCAACTGAGAAATAGCACTGACAAATCCACATCCCTCAATCACGTACAAAATATGCTAGGCGGACCTTGAAATATCATAGCCACTACTTGCCATCTGTTAGGACATTCACATCAGATTTCCTGGAAACTGACCTTTGATGTACAAGTCAATTCACCAGGGTTAGTGCATTATAATATATATATATATAGTGGTGGGTTCTGAAGAACGGACAAGATTGGATCAAGTCCAAAAGATTCTATAGAGAGCAAACACAAATGAAGCAGGGTACGTCGGCCCTGCTGTTGGAAGCATCTAGCTGCCAATCTTCTTTTCAGCAGATGCAATTGAAGACAAGGTATGCAATGCGGGAGCTGAGTGGAGAATATTGCTTCAGACATGAAAATTGCTAATGAAAACAATCATAAAGACGGACTAGGAAACAAACATTGCACTCAATGGAACATGGGAAGGCTTGGCCTTCATGTATAGGATAGATGGAACCTAGTTATGGTGAATTCATAAAGCTGAAGCTAGAGATGGTGAGCTCAACATATTTACTGGACCTTGCGAGCAATAAGCCGCAGACAAACGAGTCCAATTAATACTAATCCAAAAAAGGTCCAGTCCTGGTTAAGACTATGTTTGCCATGACATTCCACAGCATACGAGAACGGTGATCATACAGACTCGTCTCTAGTAAGTTGTAACAATAGGCATTATGGACGAGGTCCCAAATAAGTAAAAACAATTACTGAAGAATAAATACATATGTGATCTTGTGGTTTAATATGTCTCACCGAATACCAATTACCCTAAGTGAAGTTAAGACCAAATGTTAGCATAATCCCAATCCGCAGAATTGCCAACTCAGGTTCTGATTCAGTCACAAGGTAGCTAAGGTTGGAAAACAAACAGAACCTCCGGGTTCTACATGCAGAAGTTCCTCAAATGAACACACGAAGAGCAAAACATCAAGAGAGGAATAATTAAACATTTGCCTTCTAAAATATGGCCTTTAGTACCTGGTCAGCCCTCAAGCAACCTGTTATAGACAAAGTAGCTCAAACATGCTTTTTACTTTAACTTGAAGTAAATATGTATAACCACTGATCACTATCTTATTTTCGTATGTATGCATCCCTGCAAGGTGGCATGAGTTTTTCATGGACTTACCCACAGTCCCTTTCCTTTTGTCCTAATCGCTTCCCCATAAAACCTTTCCTCATGACTGAGGGAATATGAAGAAAAGAAAAGATGTTGACACCTCATTTGTCTGAAGAGAAAGGAGAAGAGCACCAAATCTGTCTGATTCTCAGTAAAGTGAAGTTTAACTTAGCTGCCTGTAAGCCAGCGCTTTGACCTATACACTCTCTATTGCTAAAAATGCTTTCCCAGGCCAGCAAATGGCAGCTATGTCGCTTCTGCTAAAGTCCTTTCCTTTGCAGCCGAATCAAGAATTTAAAGAGTTAACTAAGAACAAAGTACCGCCAAAGTATTATAAGCTTCAGGAAAGCAAGCTTATAAGAATGAAATTTATGAATTATTCTCAATTCCTGATATGTAAACACAAAGCAATCATAGAACATTTCAAGCACAGCTCTGAAAAGAAAGATTCCCTATCTTTTCTTTCATCTCTGGTGAAATACGATCGGAGAGATTCAAACCTCTCGGGTAAAATAAGAATAGCCCCTACATTCAAAGCCCTCTTTTTATCATTAGCAAGAACTTGTTTCAATTGCATATCATAAGGAATTCGAACAACTGCTTCAAATACAGTATCAAGAAATACCATACCGCCTGTGAAAATCATTTTCTCCGTATTACATAACTAAAATTGACAAGGCGGAGATAATTTAGACAGTTATATGGAATCTGTGATAGGAACACCATCTCATCCTTTTTTGATCTCAATTCCACATATGATGCTTGCATACCTAGACAAACGCAAGATATATAACAACTGATTTAATTCAATCATGGACAAATTATGACAATTCACCAAGGCATATACGCGGAAAACTGATGTTAAAACTGTATGATATTCCATTGACTCATCATGCACTATCTGAGGAATCTCAGATTCTCAGCTATACGTCACTAGGAAGCCCTCGTCTGGCATGCAATTCAAAACCCAATTGCCTCACTTACTCTGTTTCAATTTCTTTAGCATCACATAAGAACTGATGTGTAGTGCCCGTTGAATCTGCTTAATATTAATCCCTTCCTTCACCATCTCATAAAATTGCTCACAAATTATCCAATTTCCTGCAAAGATTAAATAACCCCAATCTCACTCTTAACTGCCATGCCCACTCGTCTGTCACAAACTCCGTTCGGTGCATGTCCCATGCGAACCTTCTATATCGTTGGTGGCATCTTAGCTTCAGTAAAACCAAAAACAAAGGCACTGGACCGCTTTTCGTCAAACTTTTTAGTGTTCATCATTCTTGTAGAACGTAAATGTGGGCTCCACACAGTTTTCGCTCGGAAGGGGGTTTGAGGTGTCGGGCAACTGTAGTGGGCCGTACATTTCGGGTTCTTTTGCTTGACCTGCGGAATGCAGGAGTTCTCTTCCGCTGTTGTTGCCTACATCTGACCCCACTGTCTTGTGAGTTCCCTTCTGACTACGGGGAATCATGTTGGCTGCTATCACCGCTTCGTGCCTCCGGGCGAGTACGTAGACTTGTTGGAGATTTTTAGGATCCAGTCATCCAACAGTTTAACCATCAACCCAGTTCTGGCAAGAGCCCTTTAAGGAAGAATGCTATGAGGTACTCACTTGTTATAAATCAATCCAAGCGTAATTTTTATTAGTGGACTCTACATTCTGTTCATATTAAAAATTTAATATAGTATCGAAGTAAGTTTGGCCCGAATTCTTAATTTTTCAATTGTCCATCTAGATGTCCAGTCCCAGCAGCTTGGTCCGGTTACCGCTGCGTATATTTCAAGTGACAACTGGATGTCCAGCCCCAGTTGTACTTGAGGGAGAGTGTTAGAGTGTCTCATATTGCCTAGACATGAAAATGTTAAAGGATTTATAAGTGGTAAGGGTTAACTATCTAAACGATTAGTTCTAGTTATTTGGACAATTGTTGACCCAAGCCCAATTTTTGATAGTGAACTCTACACTATGCCCATATTAAAAAAATTTAATATGGTATCAGAGCCTTTATGACCAAGTGGTCGTGAGTTCAAATCCTATCATCTACCTATTATTCAGCACAAGATAGAGTGGATCTGTGCAAGTTTCAAACTCAAAGAACTTTCACTTGAGGGGGTGTGTTAGTGAATATATAAAATCAATTAAGCTGACCTTACAGGACAAATTAAACTATGGGGTGAAACGGTTACTTTAACAGCAGTAGATTGGAGTATTTGTGGAACTGCGCGCGATACTGGACCGTTCCTTCCTGTTATAATTCCTTAAAATCCCCAATGGGCTTCTCAAATATTTCTTCCTCAAAACGTTCCTTAATAAGGTATAGCTTAGCTACGCACGGAAGTTCGTTACACGACAAGAGTCCAGCAAGCATTTTTGCTCCATCTGAGTCGTAACGACATGATGTTTCTTCTCTTCGTAGAACATCACCACTCCGTTAATCGATATATTTTTAGACTCCGTCACTCCGGAGATGAACACTATCTCTTTGCCCAACGTTCCGATCAAACCCGCCACCTACTCGCGAGCGGTTTCCAACGCCTGTTCCGATTCCCAGCCGTAGAGGTGAGTCCGAGAGTGCGGGTATCCCAATCGCGCCAATTATTAATAAAGCACACGATCGAGAACCCTAGGGTCCATCGGAGCAGTCGCTTGCATGTCTAGTTAGAGCGGTCAAGCCGCTATTTTCACGGCTTTCATGGCTAATGCATCGTAGAAAGCGGAAACTGCGGCGCTAGAGAGGCGGCCGACGGCGTAATTCCCTGCGGACCGTTTCGGAGTTGGCGTAGAGCAGAAGCTACAAGCTTGGAAGCCGTAGCCTTGGATCGACGTGTAATTTTCACTTCTTTAGTACTCCGCTTAATAATACAGCAAAGGAAAAAAACGTAAAATAAAAAAAAATCAGTGAGGTCCGTTTCATACGCGTGGCACTGCAGTTGTTAAGTCAATGATCCCCAGAAAAACAAGAAACGTTGCCGTTTAGCTTGGTATCCGTCTCTGTTGTCATTAATGACATATGTCCCTCTGCTTGTGTTTTCTCTTATATAAAGGTGTGAACTTGGCATGTCTTTTGACATGGTATGCTTCCATTTCGAGATCCAATCCGAGAGAGACATAATAGGAACACTTGTGAAAGAAACGAGAAGCATTTGTAATGAGCTTCACCAACCTCTGAGATTTAAACAGTTGAAAGGTGTTTTGTTCTTCTCGTAATTATTACAGAGTCTGAAGTGGGATTTTCTGGCTTTTCTTGGTAAGTATCTTTTCTTTTCTTGTCTTTTTGTCTGAAACCCTGTTGCTTTTCTTGTCTTTCTGAAACTGGGTTGTGGTTAGATCTCTCGTTTCAAGTATAGATCCCGCAAATTTGTGAACAGGGGTTTGGTTTCAGAAGAATATGGAAAACAGGGGTAGTGGTTGCTTGAACGAAGATTTTGTTTTTAATGATCTGAACTTACCTGCTAATTTTGCCTCTATTATTGATCCAGTTAATCATCAAACCTTCCATGCGCAGTTCAGGTTGTTTGAATTTACAGTTGTCTTGCAATAGGTGCAAAGAACTGGAAGATTGGAGCTTTTTTTGTTTGTATCTTCGTTAGATTTGTTTTTGTGTTCTGATGTTGTCAATTTTTTACTTTTTACTTGTGGAATGTTATGTGTCACTCGGATCCTTTCTTTCCAAATTTTCTTTTTCCTTTAATTTTCATAAAAGTTTTGATTAATTGTCAGTTTTGCTTTTCTTAGGAGACTGTGTACTATCTAGCACTTAAATGGGATTCTTGATTGTGTAATAAGTGTTCTTGACATTGAACGAGGAGATTTGTTAACTTCTTCTGATGTGTGTACTTCTTTTGGCAAGTTTGACATGTCGGTAATGAAAGTTTGAAACTTTTGGCAGGTAATTGGAAGGAACATATTCACTCACCGAAGTCGATACAAATCCGATATGTTTCGGTTATCTCCTCGTAGAAACCAGAGGTCAAAGGGTTTCAAGGTAAAACATGCTTTGCAAATTTGTCTTCTGGTTGGTGTTTGCATTTGGCTGCTTTACCAAGTCAGGCATTCCCATGATAAGAAACCAACATATGAGGAGGATCTTAAAACTGGGAATGAGATTATAAAACTGGGGAGAAAGGACCTCCGTCCTGAAGTTGAGGAATCACTTATCAGGGATGCGACACACAAACAAGAAAAAGAAGAGGAAAAAGAAGAGGGAACAAAGAATGACGAAGAAAGCAAAACTGAAGATAACATGGGAAATTCTGTTGGGGACGATGAGATACATGATCATTTTCATGACACTACAGAACAAGGAGATGGAGCTCTCATAACTGGAGACAAGGAGACGGAAGAGAGCAAAGAGAATGTTGGCGAAGAAACGGAGCGGGAAGAGAGCAAGGAGAATGTTAGTGAAGATAGGGGATCTGAAGGGACGGAAGGGAATGAAGGCAAGAGTGATGTTGGTGTAGAGAGTAAAGATGCTGAAAATGAAGAGAATAAGGGAAACCATGGTAATAATGGACAGAATGAAGGGAGCCACAGGTCAGAGAAGGAACATAATCAAGAGACGACCGAGGACACCAGTGAACAAAAGGAGATGGTAGGAGAGAATCAAGAGAAAGAAATTAGAGAGGTAACAGAAGAAAGCAATTTGAAGGAAAATGAAGATAGAGATACAGAAAAAACTGAAGATAAGAATGAAGATGGGGGCTCAACAAATGATTTTGATAATGGAAACAAGAGCCATAGTGAGGAGGCAAGAGAGGAACAGTACAAGGGAGATGATGCTTCCAGTGGTGTTGTTCATGAGGCAAAGAATGAGATGCCTGGAGAGGATTCAGGTGTTGTCAAGAAATCTAATGATGCAGAGTTTAACCAGGAAAATAAGAAGGATCTTGCTGAAGTTGATACCAATGGAGTTCCAGATGCAAAAGAATCTGATCTTGACACAAATGATACTGTGAATATCAGAGCCAGCCAACAGAATGTTAGTGATGATAAAAACAATAAGCAAGAGTCGTACAATGAGTCCCATGAGAGTTCTACAGTAGCAACAGAACTGAAACAACATCACCGAGATTCTAATACCGATTCTGTTACTTCTGAAAATGTTGATTCATCCCTGCAAAATTCACTCGATACAACTCAGGATCAAAACAAAGCAACAGACAACAAGTTGCAAGACGAGGAGGATTCCAAGAATAACAATATGCTAGATCAAAGTAAGAAATCTGACTTCAATGCCAGCAGCAAGCTATTGGATTCGAATGAAAGGCCGTCTACTGCAACTGAAAATGGAGATTCGGCTAATCAAGAATCATTAGATTCAAACAATTCTGAATCTGTTGTATCTACTGGAGAAACAGTCAACGACAATACTCATTCTACAATGAGCCAAAACAAGGATCCAGTTAAGAATGAAAGTTCTAGCAGCCAGTCTGGAGTGGAGAGTATCCGTGAAACTGTTCCGTCTTCAAACATGAATACAAATAGTAATGCTGGGGAGAAGGACCAGATTAATTCTTTGAAGACAGAAGAGAAAGGTACATCATTGAACATAAAAAAAGATGCTAGCGCTGGCCAGAAGGAACAAGTGAATTCTTCTGATTTGTCAACCACACAGGTGGGAGGAAATCCCTCCAACGTAGGTAATGGTGGAGATGCTGATCAGAGTCAGAAAGAGGCCAATGGTTACACAAATGTTTACCAAAATGCAGGTCAAACTGAGCAAGCAAATTTGAACAGCGGTGATGTTGACCAGAATGCGAACCAAAATGCTATTGACAACAACAAAGTTGATAATGACAATTCAAATGGCAACACTGGTACAGTCCAAAAGGAGCAAGTTGATACAAACAATGGCAGCACTGGCCAGAATGAGAGCAATGCTGATGTTCAGAGCAACACAAACAAGAACAGCAATTCAAATGTCAACACAGATGCAGATCAGCGTAAGCAGCACAGTTCCAGCCATAATGATGGTGTCCATGATGACAACCATAATATTGTTAGCAGCAGCACAATTGAGAAAAATGATTTACATCTTGATGCTGACACTAACAAAAAGAAACAATTTGATTCTGGCAATGGCAACAGTGGCCAGAATGAGAGCAAGGATGATGTTCAAAGCAACGGAAAGAACAACAGAAAAGCAAATGATGGTACAGATGCAAGCCAGAAAGAGCAAGTTGGTTCCTCTGATTCTTCAGAATCCCACGAAGACAAAGTGGCATCCTCGGACACCAATGGCATCAACAATAACCAGAATGACCTGGATTCCTCCCAGAATACTTCTGTAGACTCTGCAGATTCTTCAGTTTCTCAAGACGAAAAAGAGGCTCGAACGGATTTGGGAACTCTGCCTGAAACTGGAAATGAAGGGTTGGGTGTTGGCAACAAAGCAGCGGAGTAAAGTTCCCATGTATGGCTTGTAGTTTACTTACACCCAAGTTTTCGCCTTTATTGTCACCCTAAGCTGATCAGTCAGAATTTTGAGGTCATCTACTTGCTTCATGTGCATTAGTCAGTTATATATATAGTATGTAAGAATTACTCTCTGGAGGAAGTTAAGAACTCATGCAAGTTGAAGCAATTGGAATTTCCAACTTCTCTGTAATCCTGGTCTTTTCCTTAATGATCCGTCTAATTCACAGCTTTTCTCATTTGAAAGCTTTTCCTTTTGTTTCTTTCTCATGTATAACTGTGTTAATATAGAAAAGAGTTTCATATACACGTGCATCACACCAGTTTCTTGCAAGTCTGAAGGTGAAATATCCGAATTTGGTGGGCAGGCATCTGAAACCTGACAAAGCCACCAGATTCAATAGTGACATTGAAAACTCCAAGATTTAGCTCAATCCAAATAATGATTGTGACAAAGCAACTCAATCTTCATGAAGGGAACAGCTCACATTGGTAACATGAACGAGATTTTGTTCTTAGGAATGTTTTTCTTTCTTCGTTCATTGCGCCTTTCTAAAGCAAAGTTGCTAGCAGTGAATGTTGTCCAAAGGTCACCTACTTAAAAAGGTGACATCTTTACTATGATGCTTTGATGTTGGATTGCAAAATAGATAGCACTTACTTTTCACATACCTAGTACCTACCTAAAAAGCTCTGTCAACATTCTCCAAGGAAATGAAGCGCAGTGCTAAACAAGATTACAATAGAAGGGATGAGAATAGATAGGTCGGATCTTAAAGTTTTTTTTATTCAAGCCAGATTAAATTCAAGTTCAGTCTAATTGTTTGAGTTAAAATGAAATTAATCAAACCTGTTTAAGTCTATTCATATTAGCCTAAAATTCAATTAATTCATTGGTCCTAAAATTCAATCAACTCATCGTTCCAAAATTTAATCAATTAAGACATTTTCTTGTGATTAGAGTCGATCCAATTTGTTAATCCCTAAATAAATTTAGTATTCATTACCCGTTAAAGTTTAAGTAGTCGCATAGGGGGTTATATCTAATATTTAAAAATCAGATCAAAAGTTAAACCAATAAGATAAGAGGTTTAAGGTTTAAAAAATTCAATCGGTATTAAACCGTTATAAAATTGACTAAATATTGAATAAAATTAAAAAATTTAAAATATAATTGAAAAATTGTCCATTCTCTATTGAAAAATTTGAAGTTTAATTTAAAAATATTTAAAAAATTAATTAAATTATTTTAATTTATAAGAACTTATTAATTTATTATAATTGACTAATTAATTGATAAATTGATATTTTTAACAATAAAAATTATTAAAATAAATTGAATCTAAAAGTTAAAAACTAATCTAAAAAATTAAACAATTCAAAATTTTTATAATTAAACCGACTAAAACGATCGAGTCTTTTAATCATTGATTATCTCCTACGGAGTAAACAATATTCTATGAAATTTTTATTTTATTAATCGGATCAAAATAAAATTATTATACAAAATTAAAGGAAATTTTTTATTCTTTTTCTTCTCACTGAGAGCTAACAATTTTATCATTTTCTTATGAAGTCATGCACTACCCGGACAAATCTCAGCAGTTTTTTCTTATCAAAATTCGATTCATGGTAAGTGCTTGGATGAATAAGTTTGTATATATTTCTGCTTCCCCATTTATTAAAGAAAAAAGTCCATCTGTTTCCAATAATCAATTTTGTTTTCGCATATCTACTTAATTAAAACTCAATCCATTTCACCTCAATTCTCGCTTAAAAAAGTCTTGCGTTTTCATTCTAAAAGCAAGCATTTAATGCTTCTCAAAACCCAAAATGTCAAGTCTTTTCGTTCTAAAAGCAAGCACGCTTCTGAAACCCTTTTCATCTTTTAGATAATGTTTGGATTAAAAAAAGAAAGTATTTAATGCTCTTAAAAGCCAAGCATTTAATGCTTCTCAAAAGCATCATAAGTTGCTTCTCCAAATCTCCATACTTGATCACTTCTTGGCGAAGCCAAGGGTGCAGAGGGTCAACCAGGTTTTCTCAAGAACCATGCATTTTACGCCACTCCATTAATATTTTACCTCGATGATGATGTAGGAGTTGTGAGGCCTTCCCCATCGTTAACTTCTTGTGAAATTCTGAGAAGGAACTCCAGAGATTTGTGGGCATGAAGGGTTTTTATCTTTGGTTGAGCAATTGGGTGTGTGCTGATATACAACTCTTGTGGACTTTGATTGTGGAGGAAAGACGATACACAAAGGCTTTTTCTTTACAAACACATCAAACTTCTCGATTAGAAGGAAAGAAGAAGTATTGTTAGAGTGTGTTCTTTATGGCAGGGGAATCAATTTCATTTTGCAAAAGAATAATCGGATCAGAATTTCATTTCTATCTCCATTTTTGTTATGTCCTGCCTTCTTTGTAAAACATATTTATGTTCTTTTTTCTGTTTTTTTTTTAATGATTTTCATCTAACTGCTACAACTATTACTTTCTATTTAGTTTTTCATCTTGCTTCTAGGACTGTTAGTATAATAATGCTTTATAAAAGGTTCCTTCTTTATAAAAAAGATCAGAAGTTCTGGTTTAGAACAAAGGAATATTTGCTCTTGTGGTAAAGTGAATTTTATTTGGTAGAAGATTCATTTAAGTGATGATGTTAGAAATATAGATATCAGGTTGTTATATATGTTCTTGCTTTGGTGTAACTACTGAAATTGCCTCAGAAGACAATGGATCATGTGCAATCAACATAGTATTCTACCTGTGGTTTCAAGGAGAAACCGGTGTGGTATGAAGAGTGAAGTTATGAAGTCTAATGGCAGAAATTCTTTTTTTCATCTGAAGAAAATCAAACTCCACTATTGAAGGAAAATGCATCAGGTTGTCAAATAGAAAGTACAACTGCTATTGGTGTTTTAGGAGGTACAATGACAATCTTTATGCAAATTTAATAGATCTATATATGATGTGCTCTTTCCATTAGTTCTGTTTTACTTAAAGCACGTCCATTTTTTCTCACATTCAACTATTGTGTTATTGTTGTTAGGAGTTCATGGAAATATTATCATAAACTGTTGTTTACCACCTTCCTCTTCAATTCTTACAAATCAGTACTTTTTGGAAAGAAAAATATCATCTGTTCACACTCATTTACAACATAATGGTGTTAAACTAATTTCTGAAGCAAATGGAAACCAATCATCCAGTTTAGCCAAGAGCAGTTTAACAAATTTTGGATTCAAGCAGAGGCGTCCATTTACAGATCTTTCAAACTGTGCTAAGGACCTTTTCAAAGATTTTAACTCATTAGCTGTTCCAGGTTTGTCAATGTTAGATTGTATATAAAAAGTGTTATTTTTTGTTGTAAATTATTTAATTTCATATATTTTCTTTTATGTTTAGAGGAAGTTAGTTGCTCAAACAAATGGCTCAAATCAAGGAAAAATTTGGAAGTAAATAGGCTTCGTCATATTCAATCTGTTGCATGTTCACCATGTTTAATCTCCAAGAGAACTCAAAATGCAAATCTATTAGCAATGAAGCTAGGAAGACATGTTATTAGAAGTATGGGCAAATGTAATGCTATAACTTGCAATTACAAAACTTATGACTAAATTGACGCTTCAAACATTGCATGTGAAATTGGATTGCCATATCTCAATGTTCCACTGGAAGATTATACAAATAATGAAGCCAATGACATTACTGATCTTGTGTCAGAAGATTCATAATCTGAATTGAATGGTGCATCTATTCAACAAGGTACACTTGACATATGTAATTTTTCTATTTATCTAATTTTGTTAAGACATTGTATTAATTTGTGTTTCTCCAATGTACTTATGGGGTATTACATAATTGAATTCATTTATTATTATTGCAGTTGAAAGTGATCATGCAAACTATGCAACTGAGATTAATGAAGATGATAGTATTGAAGAAAGCACTTACTTTGCACATAAAGGTTTAATATCTCAGAGGTTGTTTAATGTCTTTTGCATAATTTGTGTTTGCCTTAGTTAACATTAGATTTATTTTTCTTTTACAGAATATATTGACCTTAGTGATCCTCATTATGTATGCTCTTACTGTGGAGCTCAAATGTGGTATTGTGAGAGGATTCAGAAATCTAAGCACACCGCCAACCCTAGATTTGGTGTTTGTTGTGTTCAAGGAAAGATTCAACTACCACATTTCAAGCAACCTCTAGAGTATATAAGGAAGTTAGTATTCAGTAAACAATTGGCAATATCCAAACATTTTATGAAATATATCAGGATTTATAACATGATGTTCAGTTTCACTTCTATGGGAGAAAAGGTTGACAAGTCACTTAATGATGGATATAGTCCTTATTCTTTTTGTAATGTCTGGCCAGAATTATCATCATATTGACAGCTTACTTCCAGTTGAAGGCCAACCACCAAAATTTTTCCAAATGTATATCTTTGATACAGAACATGAAATTGATAATAGAATGACTGTTATAAGGTACATCTTAAATTCACGTGTCTTGCATTTAATTTTTATCTCATTATTAATTTCCAATGATGAAACTATATGTTCCATTTTCAGATCAAAAGATGATGACAGTTTTCTTGATCGTAGTATTGTGATGAATTTGAAGGAGATGCTTGATAGTTATAATATATTGACTCAGGCTTTTAGAATGGCAAGAGATAGATTTCAAACATCCAATAGCAAGGATTTGAAGCTAAGACTAATCCACAAAAGAAAAGGTGATGGCAGAACTTATAACTTGCCTACAACATCACAGGTAGCAACATTAGTGGTTGGTGATGTGAATACTTCAGATATTGGGAAGAATATTATTGTTCAAACACAATGTGGGCTATTACAAAGAGTACATGATTTGTATCCAGCCTATCTTCCTAAGCAGTACCCTTTCTTATTTCCTTATGGTATAGAAGGATATAGAGAAGATATCTCTTATAGTGATGCATCACTATCAAGTACTAAAAAGAGGACTAAAGTCACATTACGGGAGTATTTAGCCTTTAGAATGCAAGATAGAGACAATGAAAAATCTCTTATATTGCATGTTGGGAGACTGTTCCAACAATTTGTTGTTGATGGATACACAATGATGGAAAATCAAAGAATCAGTTATGTTAAAATTCATCAATAAGATCTTAGAGCTGATCTTTATAGCACTGTTTCAAAAGCAATATGACAAGGGCATATATCAAGTGCGTCTGTTGGTAAACATATAATTTTGCCGTCAACTTTTATTGGAGGGCTAAGATATATGATACAAAATTATCAAGATGTAATGGCCATCTGTAAATGGGCTGGCTATCCTGACATCTTTATCACTTTCACTTGTAATCTGACATGGCCTGAATTGGCACGTCGATTAAAGGATTTGAATTTGAAAGCACAAGATAGACCAGATCTAATAGTTCGCGTTTTTAATTTTTGGGATAGTTCAAACTGGTAATTTTTTTTTTCATCCTTGTGTCAGTTGTTTACACAATTGAGTTCCAGAAATGTGGCTTACCTTATGCTCACATCCTTCTGTTCTTAAATGATAAAGAGAAGTACCATAATCTTGAAGAGCTTGACAAGATTATCTGTGCTGAGATTCCAAATCCTGTTACTGACACAACTTTATATAATATTGTTTCTAAACATATGATGCATGGACCTTGTGGAAGTCTAAATCCTAAATCTCCATGCATGAATGAAGGTAAATGTGGAAAGTATTATCCTAAATCTTTTGCAAGAATCACTTCTTTTGATGATGAAGGATTTCCCATTTATAGGAGAAGAGATGATGGTAAGTTGATACACAAAAAAGGGGTTGACCTTGATAATCAATTTGTTGTTCCTTACAACCAGGAATTGCTTATGAAATATGCATCCCATATAAATGTTGAGTACTGCAATCAAAGTTCATCAATCAAATATCTTTTCAAGTATTTGAGCAAGGGAAATGATCGAGTTACTGCTGCCTTATATGATCACAGTCTGAGCAATAATGAAATTGATGAACCTAAAATGTTCTTAGATTGTCGATTTATTTCTTCTCATGAAGCATGCTCTAGAATATTTGGTTTTGAAATTCATTATAGACAACCATCTGTTGAGAGGCTTTATTTTCACCTTCCTGATGAACAACAAGTATACTTTACAGAAGGGCAAACACTTGAATCAGTTGCTAAGAAGCCAAGGAACAAAGAGAGCATGTTTATTGCTTGGATGGAGGCTAACAAGAAATTCCCAGAAGGTAAACAACTTACCTATGCAGAGTATCCCTCTAAGTTTGTCTACCAAAGTGAGAATAAAAAATGGAAGAAAAGAGTCAAAGGACT
>JAOTBA010000203.1:25917747-25937585 GCA_025629845.1 Erythroxylum squamatum
TAATTAAAATATAACTAATTAAAATATAATTATTCATTAATTAAAATATTGTAATTAATTAATTACAATATAATTAACTAATTAACTAATTAAATTGTAATTAATTAAAAATAATTAATTAATTAGTTACAATATAATTAATTAATTAATTAATTACAATATAATTAATCAAGATATAATAAAATTTTATTTCTCAATATTTTTTATAAACCAACTACTATCAATAGTAATGGTAATCATTCGTTTCTTTTAACCAACCATCATAATTATAATGATAATATTCGTTCCCATTTTTCACTATATTTATTTTCATTCCTATTATCATTCTTCCGTGCTAACTAACCGTCCCTTTAGTTATGAGGATTTAGTTGGGACGGTAGAGATTAGCCCTGTATGGCCTGACTTGTCCTTAATTAAATACTTTTTAGGTTTAATTTTTTAAATTTTAAATTAAAAAATTAAATTTGACTTGAATTGAATTGAATTTTAAGCTACCTAAATCTAATCGGGCTTGTGTTCGGACTATGAGTTTCGGATTTGATCGGGTTATAATTCGGGCCCAAATCTGAGCATAAAATTTGCCTGGGCGGGCTGGTAAGGGACTCTTAAGATCAGTTCTATGGCACGCTTCCCACGTCCTTGTACTCGTCATCCTCGTCCTCTTTTCCAAGTTTCGTATTTTTATTTTATTCAACGAGCATTTGTAATGTTAACGAAACTAGAACTAGACTCGACCTTTGAATTACATATCTTTTTTTAATGGGAAAACGGGCCAAAGCCTAACGAACTACAACTGGGTCACTCGAGGGAGAGCAACTCCCACCATGTCAGCCAGGAGCAAAGGCGCAAGACCATGAACAGGGTCAAGGAGCCAGTGCACTCCTAGCGCTAATCCATAACTATAGTTGGCGAGCCAATCTGCACACCGATTTCCTTCACGATATATCTGACGCACCCGTAGCTCCCAATTGCGGGAAAGTAACTCCCGGACAGCACAAAGGAGAGTGTTGAGCACCGGGCCGATCCCAGAAGTAATGAGGGAGACAACCAAAGCAGAATCAATATTTAATTCAATCCTAGAATAACCAAACCACCAGGCAAGGTGAAGCCCATAATAGACTGCCCATAATTCGGCATGCCATGCGGCACTAAAGTCCACATTTGCACCGAAACCCACTAGCCACCGGCCACTAACATCTCGTATGAGGCCACTCGCCGTAGCTAGGCCGGGTTACCTTTGGAGGAACCATCTGTAGACAAACTAACCCATCCTTCTCGGGGCTTTGGCCAACAAACCTCGATAACACGTTTACGAGGGGCAGAACATGGGGGGGCTACGATATTGTAGAAGCTAGGAGCCAGTCGAACCTCCTGAGCATAGGACAAGATTTCCTGAGGATGATGTACCGGGGCTTGAGTGGGAGTAAAGCAGCGCTCATTTCGCCAAGCCCATAACTTCCACAGCACCACACCAAAAAGCAGGGGCCACGGGCTCGCACCCCCAAAACCATAGTCATTCGCCAGATTGCTCGCCAGCCAAGTAGGGAAATTGCTGCCATAGAAAGCTGGCGGCCTCCGGCCCGCAAGAAGAGAATTCCAGACCTGACGGGCACGCCAACAGTCCCTAAACACATATCTTGTTCTTGTGATCGCCAATCCCTTTATTCTTATCAGAACTAAAGAAAGATGGAACACGATACACAAGCCAGGATTCGAATTTCTAGAATCGCAGCCCACCTTAATCCTTGTAGCGACAGCTTCCAGGTGTTATATTAATAACCAAGAATTTCTTTTTTCTTCTTAGTTTGATGTTGTAAGTGTTTTAAAACAAGCTGTGATCTTTTTTTGAGTATTTTATTTGAATGGTAGAACATGGAGGCGTATTCCGGTGTGTACCAATTGAATTGTTTGGCAAAAGGGGCATCGCCGGGGTTCAAGGTGGCGATATTAGGAGCTGCCGGAGGGATTGGGCAGCCTCTAGCTTTGTTAATGAAGATGAATCCGTTAGTGTCGGTGCTTCACTTGTATGATGTGGTTAACACTCCTGGTGTTACAGCCGATATCAGCCACATGGACACAGGTGCCGTGGTAAAGTTCTTTCTTTTCCTGTGAATTTTGCGATGGGTATTAGTTAGTGATGATGAATGAGAAATTTTGGTTAATTTAAGGAAGCGGGCTTGGATTGCTTCATGACTATACCTATGATTGTGAACTTTTTTGTTCACCAGACGTGGTGCTTGATATTGAATCATTTATTGATTTTTAAGTTGTTAGGACCGAAAGTGAATTGTAATAACTAGGTATGGATGCTCGAATTTTAGTCAAAATATCCAAGATTACTGCAAGTTTTCAATGGCTATTAATTCATACTACTGAGGCTTCTGATCCTACACATTTATGTTTTAACACCGCGGCTACGTAAACCATGATAAAATCAAGTGCATTGCATCTCAGAATTGAATACAAAGATAAGCTTGATGATAGAATTTTTCTTATCGTTTGTATTTGTAGGTTCGTGGTTTCTTGGGTCAGCAGCAACTGGAGGATGCACTTACAGGGATGGATCTTGTCATCATTCCTGCTGGTGTTCCTAGGAAACCAGGAATGACCAGAGATGATCTGTTCAACATCAATGCTGGAATTGTGAGGACTTTATGTGAAGGAATTGCTAAGTGCTGTCCAAATGCTATTGTTAACATTATTAGTAATCCAGTGAATTCCACTGTGCCAATTGCTGCTGAAATTTTCAAGAAAGCTGGTACCTATAACCCAAAGCGCATTTTGGGAGTTACAATGCTCGATGTTGTTAGAGCGAATACCTTTGTGGTAAGGGATATTCCTGTTTTGATTTACCTTCTCTGTTTTTGAGATGGTAGCTGATTTTTTTACTTCCTTATTGGTATTTAATGAGATTTTGATGGCTGGATTTTCTGACTGTTTATTCAGCATGATTATGGTCTTTTATTTACTTAGAATAATGCTCGTCTGTGAAAATATGCATGAAAAGAAAATAGTCTTCTATTGAGGCAGCTCCGGAACTTGTATTCTACATAAAAGAAGCAGATCTAGCCTTTTCCTTCTCACCATGTAATCGCCTTAAATGATGTCGCAATGACATAATGAAATTTCAGTCCATCATCTCATTGCATATGGAATTTCTAAAATACTATTTTATTTATCTTAACTTTACACTTTTATGTGCATAAGGAGGTTTCAGATCACCATCAAAAGATGCTCAAAATTGCGACTTGGCTACCACTGCTTTGAATGCAAAAATTCTGGCAATATTAGGGTCCTATTATGAATTAATTGGTTTGTTAACTTTATTTCATTGCTCAATTTGAACTTTTTCTCTTCGTCCTATGTTTTTATGGAACACCAGGCCGAAGTTTTGGGTCTTGATCCTAGGGAAATTGATACGCCAGTAGTTGGAGGTCATGCTGGAGTTACTATTTTGCCCCTTCTATCGCAGGTTTTAAGGATAACATAATTTTACACATAAAATGGTTGTTTCTAAAAGCTTTACTTTTTTTGGTTCTTATGGATACTTTTATTTGTATAGATCAAACCACCGTGCTCTTTCACCCAGCAGGAAATTGAGTACTTGACAAATCGTATTCAAAATGGTGGAACAGAAGTTGTAGAGGTAAAACAAACTTTTTGTCTTTATACTTTTTGGTAAGTTGGAGGCTAACTGAGTCTATACCATAATTTGTCAACATAGTTTTAAGCTTAGCTCATGAAGGTCAAGTATGCAGATCTTTCTGTTGACATTCTTCCTGAGCTTTTAACTGAGTTTTCCTTTTGTTATATTTAAGTGCCCTATAACTTGTTCACAGCATAAATTTTTTTGCCTCTCCTTCTCTTCAATTTATTTATTTATCTTTTTTGTTGGGGAGGGGATTTGGGGGAGGGGGCAAGAAAGAGAAAGGTCTGAGTTCATGGGCCTGACTGATTATTATGTCATTGAGTTTGTGACATGGATCAATTTTCCTATTGTTATCTCATGGCACATATAAAACTGCCGAAGAGCAAGGCATGAACAACATACCCTTTAATACCACTATGTAACTAAAGTGTTTGGGAGGACAACAATTGCTGATACATGCAATCCTGAATATTATTATTTCAGTGGAAGACATTTCCAGACCTTTGGAATAGATATTTTATATATTGTCAAGTTAATGCTGCAATGCTTGTTAAGTACTTGAATTGGCAATGACATGCAAAATATGGAATGCTTTCTGTTTAGATGTTCAGGGCCCTTCAACTTTATTACAAGCACTTGTGACTAATCTTTTCTTTTGCATATTGGGAGATGATGATGTGAAAATCTGAAAATGTTCATGACATTGCTAAACTTAGTAATAGCTTGTGCAAGCAGTCCAATTTTTTGGAAGAATGTCAAGATGATGAAACCTCTATCATGAATGATTGAAGTGATTAGTTATTGCCCCAAAATTATTAGGAAGGATTGTTGTGCAGCTTGAAGTGTAATTGTTCATTTGGTAGCTAACGGTTGCTATAAATGACGCAAAACTTAGCTGCTTTCTTTAACACAAAATAAAGGATGGAACATTCAGGGTTTTTATTACAGGGAAAGGGTATTTGAGATATGGAGTTTGATTGTTTCTATACATTAGTTAGTTTCGGTTGTCTTACAAATTTGATATTTTGGTTCTAAATCTGCCATATCTTGGACTGTGTTTGAGTCTTCACTGTGACATGCAGGCTAAAGCTGGATCAGGTTCTGCGACACTGTCAATGGTTAGAAATGTGTCCATTTGTATTTATTTATGTATCTACATAATTTAATATTCCATGATCTAGACCAAATATGCATGAAATTTTGCCCAAAAAAAAAAAACGGGGGATCCTATCAACTTGTTCCAACCTTTTCAGGCATATGCTGCTGTCAAATTTGCAGATGCATGCCTTAGGGGTTTGAGGGGAGATGCTAACATTATACAATGTGCATACGTGGCTTCTGAGGTGTGCTGTTGCATCACTATCTCTTGGATTTCTTGTTTTCCAATTTAAGCATTTAGAGGTTTTGGTGGATTGTATGCAACTCCCCTTGTGTTTTGTAGGTGACTAAACTTCCCTTCTTCGCCACCAAGGTAAGGCTTGGACGTTCAGGAGTTGAGGAAATTTACCCACTCGGACCCCTCAACGAGTATGAAAGGTTTGTGATCCATCCTTATCTGTTAAAACACATGGTTTCTTAATCATATCAATTGAGGAGATGAAACATGTAACTCATCTGTTTTAAATAACAGGGCTGGCTTGGAGAAAGCAAAGAAAGAATTAGCAGGAAGCATTCAGAAGGGGGTCTCTTTTGTCAGAAAATGAGTTGGTCTTTCACGTTCTTTCTTCTACCATTAGTTATTCTACCTGTGGCTTCACGGTATCTGGGTTCAAGAAATAAATGAATAGTTTGTTTCAACCAAGTGACAACTACAGAAGTTTTTGGTGAAAAAGAGGCTTCTTGGGTAGTGTGGTAATGTTCTATGAATAACATACAGTAGAGATTGCCTCCAAGATAGGACATACGTATAGTATAACGTTATTTATGTTTCACAGTTCTCAAGATAAATTGCACAGTGTTTTCTTGGATGAAACTGTTGAGTATTGATTAGATTCAGGCCTAATACCATTAGTATTCTTCTGATACTGAGAAATGGACAGAGGAAGTAACTGTAGGCGCAATTAATGGACATGGCAGAGCACTAACAGAACAAAATATTCCCAATAGTCAGATCTCTGTGGTTCATTATTTAACATTTATAACAGAGCGTGTACATGCCTGTTTTACTCAATTCCAAGTTCCATTCTCGTGGTCTAAAGCTTCTCTGAACTCCTAATCTGGAAAACTGAGACCTATAAACGTTGTTATTCGCGGAGTTAAGTTGTCAGCTGATAGAGTTCATTTCTTAGGTAAATATGTGCTAGAACAATGATTGAATGTGGGAGAACTAATAATGATTAGAAGGTAATCATGTTGGTCATGTTAGTTCATTAGTTTCCATATCGTATTTAATTTTAAATTATTAACTTAATATAAAATGAAATAGAGGAGAGCACCTGGACTAAGTTTGCTTTACAGAGATACGATGATGGAACCCATGTTCATAATATCTTTTACACTGTCCCTACAATTTGTTCTCATACCACATGTTATACTTGATGAGAAAATCACCAGACAATGCATGGCCAAAGTCCAATTTGGTGCACAAAGCTTTTCATGTCTGTACAGCTTTCCCTATATATATAAATATATATATTCATTGTTTCGTCTTCCTTGTCCCACCACTTTCTTGTACGGAGTTTTCAGAGCTCATGAACATGAGAGCCATGGTCGTGTCCTCTCTAGCTTTTTTGCTTTTGTTACATCACTTCAGGTGTCACTCCCACCAAACTCTTTCCGTAACACACCATTAGATGTCCCCTTCGAGCTCTGCATTATTAATAATTCGCGGTGATTAAGTTTTTTGATCACTTTGGTTATATCCAACTGGGTCTCCGAATACCAAGTTTAAGTTGCGTGGATTCCACTGTTCATACTTTAGAAAACACTGCCTGTAAAGTGTTGTTTAAGGAGTCTTCTAATTTAAGAATTAAAGATTCAGAAGTCATGACTTTAGCTCTTCAGGATTGCTTCATCACCAGGCAAGCTGGGAACTTACCTTCTGTATTGGATCAGACTAATGATGGTTCTTTCCACAATCTGTTAATGCCTTTATAAGCAACACGACGCATAAAAGTCATCAGGATTTTGTTGTCAGATTCACCATATCTTGTTATATCTTTCACTTTGAGAAAAATACACACAGGAAAATCCTGCAGAATATGATACGGAGTTCACTTTCCGGGTAAAAGACATAGTTACGAGTCACCGTATTCCCTCAGGGTCCATACTTGTTATGTATAATTCTCCAAAGTTGCTGCTGCATATCTCAGTATTGGAAAAAGAGAAAACAGTGGGAGTTGTTGGATGATTGAACTAATGCATTTTATTATCAACGGGGAGAAATTAACAAGGGCAAGCAATAACAACAGAAAGTCCTATCCATTATCTATCCCTTAATTTTGAGTGATCAAGGATGAACACCGTTATTTTGAGTCTCTGACCAATCGGATATCAGGCTGTCTATATGATCAAGTTGAGTTTCAGGCCAAACTTGATCTAGTCCGATTACCAACCCTAGATTAGATTAATTGGTACAGGATCCATTATGAAAAAACAGAAATTATTGATAGAATACAATGTATAGCTACTACTTTTTCCCAGTTTTACTTGTTGGGTTTCTGTTTCTTTACCTTCCAAAAGCCGGAATTTCAGCTCCAAGACAGGCTTCGAACTAAGCATGTGAAAGAATTAAACCGAACTAAAAGCATGAGACTTCAACAAATGATTGTACACAGAACTTGACCATGTCTGTGTGAACATGTGCTTCCCTCAGGCATATTTCGAAGCCATAAAAGCCATTTAATTCGTTGACTCAAGCTCCAGACAACAATAATTAATGAGCCAAAAGTGAAGACAGAAAATTAAAATACTCCTTCTGTTCTCCAACCTTCTTTATTACAGATACCAAACTTTCATTTCCAGGTCCTAGGTCGAGTATCAGAAAACCTGGAACTATACTATTAAATGTGTTGAAGGGCTATAGTGAATTCTTTTCCAAGCAAGCTGTCATGACATGGATTGGAATGGGTCAGAAACTTTGCGAGTAAAATGAGAAAGGGACCACACTATAATCGATAGAGAGACAAAAAAACAAAGAAAGAAAAGGAGATGGAGACAAGGAAAATTGCTGTTGCCATGGCTAACATGTGTGATGCTACAACATAACCATGCACCCTCCAAATACTGGTAGGACAAAGATGAATGTGTAGTGGATGGTGACGGAAGCTTATGATAAAAAGAAAACAGTCTCCTATATCATTCAAACAATTATCTTCTTAGATTCACTATTTTTGTATTTGATGATTTAACCTTTTAACTAATTAGAAGTAAGACTGCGTACTACTCGATTTTTCTAAACCTTGCGTTTCAGTAAGATTCTCAATAGATGTTGTTGTCGAATGTTATGCAACGTATCTTCCATGCAAAACTTGATGAAACTTGATAAGGGAGTGAGTGTGATTAGGTAGGGTTAGGTTCTCTATCATGTTGATTATACATTTGTGTGGCATGCCAATTAGATTTAATCCTATCTACCATTACTTAGTTCAATAGTCAATGATTCCATAACAGAATACTTCATTATTTCTCTAACAAACTAAGATTACTTTTTTTTTAATGTTACGGGGGTAAAAATTACAAATTAATATCAATAACCAAATATTATTTCCAAAATGTTTGGAGTTGATCGACTTTTCTTGTCTGCGGTAAGGATGCCAAGAAACCAAATTTCTAATTAATTATTAAAAATACCATTGAATAATTCCAAAGTTGTTAAAGTGGAAGTAACTCAAACTTAAGTCACAAACATTAATTTTTTGAGTTAAATTGATTTTCAAAAACAATGATAAATATAGACTCCAAATTTATTTATTATAATTTTTCATTTTTCATTTTTTGTTATTTTGAAATCATTATATTAATCACAAAAGTTAAAAAAAAACTTTGTGCTTTTTTCCATATTGATTTACTTAAAATTGATTAGCAATCTGAGGTCTGTCTAATTTTCAATTTGTTTATAGCATTGGAAAAGAAAGAGATAATTAACAATTCTTCATCATCATCAACACTCAGTTGAAGTCTCGCAAAGACACAAGGTTTAGGAAGGTTTGATAGTACGCAACCTTAATTATAAGTAATAAAGAGGTTGTTTATGAAGATAATTAACAATTCTCAAAACATAATATTTAGTTAAATGAATCACTCATAAAGACCTAAAATTAAGAAAATTCGATATTTTAGCGATTGATCGATTTAATACACATAAGCAACAACAATAACTATTCAGTAAAAGTTAACGTAAGATTTAAAGAAGTACCGTAGTATATAATAAAAGGTCATTTTTGATAGACTCACAGATAAATACATATATATGTACAGAGGCGAATCCAGAAATTTTTTTGAGTGGGGACAAAATTTTAATAGGAGCAAAATTTTAATGAAAGTAAAATTTTATTTTTTTTGTGAGAGTAAAACTTAAAATAATAATTTTTTTTGCATGAAATTTGTTGGAGACAGTGGGGGCAAGTGCCCCCACTTGCCCTCATTGTAGCTCCGTCCCTATATATGTATGTACGTACGTGTGCTTGCGTATATTATAATAATAATAATAAGATTTAATAGGCATAGTCATGAATCCAAAAACAAATTGCCAAAGTCATTGATTGAGACAAATTTGGTAAAGCCAAAATCAAATCAACCTGTCCAATTCACTTGGAATCAATTTCACGAATATGACAAAATTTGTGTGATAATTAAATAACATTATATTATAAAAATAAGCAATTATTTTCAAAACATAATAATTAAAACAAAAAAGTTAAACTATAACCTTATAAATAATTTAAAGCTAATTATAAAAATTACATATTTTTCGTTTTTTAAATTAAAAATAAATAAAGTTTGTATACCAAAATATAATTTAAAATTTTAATCACACAACTATTCAAATTTCTACAATATCATAATATAATTACAATACAAAATCAAACACGAGTTTTTTTTCGTTTGCAAATAAAATGATTAAAAATAAAATAAATATTTATAATACTATAATCAGCAATCTTTCACTTTTTTTTTTAATAAAATCAACATTAGCGCAAAAAACAGACAAAGGCAGGGAAGGTAGAGAAAACTAATCCAAGCCAATAGACTTACTCCGTACACCCGAAACCTAATAGCCTTTCCTCCTCAACAATAATAGAAGCCGAACAATCTAAATTTAAAATGGAGACTAAACAAGAAGGGCGATCAATCCAGTGATGTGGATTTGCATGTAATAAGACTATCATAACTAAAGCATATCTTTCACTTAATTTTTCATTTAATATTAAATTATTTATATCGCATACATGAATATATAATCTTTGTATATACTTAAGTGGGATACGCTTCTTCTTTTGCTTCCTTTAGAGGAATCCCTAGAAAAGCACTGATTTCGCTTCTGTTGCTACGGTTAAAGTTTGATTCAGGGCAAAAAGGGTCAGTTCAGTTGGTGACAGACGAGAGAAAGCTTCACGAGTTTTGGGTGTTCTTAAAGTTTTAGGCTTTTACCTCAGACACAGTTTTCTATGCCCAACCCATATCTCTTTCAATCTGGGTTGATAGAGTGATTTAACGGAAATAAGTTAGAATTGGTTAATTCAATCTCTATCCTCTCTGATTTAAGATACAGCTTGCTTTGGGATGCTGACTCTGACCTATACTACACAACGATTAGTAGCCAGGGAGCTAAGCAAGCAGTAGTTCCAAGTACGTCGTGATCAAATTACACAACTTTACTAGCTCCACCCACTGTACAACAAAAACTTGCAGACATTTTAACTCTTCCTTGAAGTTAGATAAAACACCAAATGCAAAAGAGACAAAAAAAGTACATAATGTTTGGAAGCTAACACAATTCTTGGAATCTAGTACTTTTCAAATGCTAAGAAGATCAGGGGGTGGGGATTGAGCTGGCGGTGGTGGTGGTTGTTGATGGTGTTCTTTAGTTGCTGCATTTGGAGAGTCTAAAGAAGTGGTTGATTGAAGTGCGGACTCTGTAATGGTTGAGTCTCTGTCTCCTTGCTTTGAGCTTGGAGGCTTTGGAAGCTCTGTCAGGATTTGGACCACGTCCCGCATTGTAGGACGCTCCACAGCCTGCTCTTCCACACACATCATTGCAACATAGAACACACGCATCACTTCGTGTAAGGGAACTGATGGAAGTCTGGAGTCTAGGACTTGCAGAACTCCTTCCTTTTTCGAATCTGTAATTTTCTTCACCCATTGGACTATATCCACTCCATCCCCAAACTCCCCGACCGGTTTCTTTCCGGTAATTAGTTCCAGGAGAACCACACCGAAGCTGTATACATCGCTCTTTTCATCAACCTTGAGAGTATAAGCATATTCTGCAAATAGGGTCATTTGGTTGATCAATCAGAAATCAGAACATGTAAACTGTATGGTAAGTTCACTAAGATTTAGCAGATAAAACAAACTAGCAAAGGATGCGTATGGAGGTTATGATACATCAAAATCACGGATAAGATAAAAATAGAGGGTGTTCCCTTAAGTGGGTGACAGCGAAAATCATTTGGATCTTGTACTTTCAAAGCTGACTGATACCTAATTCAATGCCAAACTCTAAAAGTGACCGAAAGGTGAAAACTACATCTAACGAAAGTAAACAAAAACAACCAAAGTAGACTGAAACTTTGAATCCTAACATGAATCGAAATTGCAGGGAATTCAGATTGGTTCCAAAGATTAAGAATATACCTGGAGCTATATACCCATACGATCCGGCTATAGCAGACATGCACTCCGATGTACCAGAGTCTTGCAAGAACTTGGCAAGGCCAAAGTCAGCAACATGAGCTTCATAATCGCAGTCAAGTAGGATGTTGTTTGATTTCACATCACGGTGAACAATCAACGGCGAGCAATCGTGATGTAGGTAACAAAGACCCTTGGCAGCTTCAACAGCAATCTTATACCTTATGTCCCAGTGTAGATGACCTCCTTTCTTGCCATGAAGAACCTCCCCTAAGCTACCATTAGGCATGTACTCATAGACCAAGAGATTAGTCTCATGATTAGAACAGAACCCCAATAATCTCACAATGTGTCGGTGCCTGATTCTCCCCAACGTTTGTATCTCGGCGT
Source organism: Erythroxylum squamatum (assembly GCA_025629845.1). Lineage (NCBI taxonomy): Eukaryota > Viridiplantae > Streptophyta > Magnoliopsida > Malpighiales > Erythroxylaceae > Erythroxylum > Erythroxylum squamatum. The sequence continues at coordinate 25,929,584 of JAOTBA010000203.1, forward strand.
TAAATCCATGATCGTGAGAAGACCCTCTGCTCATCGCCGACAGCCTTTTGACGGCAACTTGATCACCACTTGGCATAGCACCTTTGTAAACAATCCCAGCACCTCCTTTGCCAATTATATTATCTTCTTTCAAGCAATCCAGAACATCATCAACAGTAAAATCCAAGCGTTGGAAGGCAGTCAATTTCCAAACTCGAGAGTCGTTAGCTTTCTTAAGTGACCGTGCCTTAAGTACGGCTGCAACAGCAAACACAATGGAGCAAACAAGGAGGCCAATAACAAGCAATAGCTTCAAAGAAGCAGAGAGTGGACCTTTAGAATGTGATTGGTGCGTTCCATTTACAAACCCTTCTTTGCATTGACCCAAATAGGGACCGCAAAGATCAGGATTACCCAAAAACGAAGTAGAATTGAAGTAACTAAACTGACCAGTACCAGGAACCAAACCAGAAAGATTATTGTACGAGAAATCAACAGAAGTTAAGCTTTGCATAGTGGCTATAGACGAGGGAATGTTTCCAACAAGATGGTTTCTTGACAGATTGAGATAATTCAAGATCCTCATACCGGTAATTTTAGTAGGAATCTCACCGGAAAGGTCATTCCTACTAAGATCAACAAAGGTTAACAGCTTGCACTGGCTAATCTCCGGCGCAATAGGACCCGAAAACTTGTTGTGGCTAAAGTCCATTTTTGAAAGTTGCTGTAATCTTCCAATCTCGGCTGGTATTCGGCCAGTGAACTTGTTCCCATCGAGCAACAATGTTTGAACTCCGGTAAAATTGCCGATGTTAGGAGGCAATGACCCATATAGTTGATTATTGGAAAGAGTAATCTGACCGAGTTCCATAGCAACAGTATCAGCTACAGGGAACTCTCCGGCAAGAAGATTGCCTTGCAGCTCAACTTGAGTCAATTTCGGTAACCCGAAAAGCCCTTTCGGTATCGACCCGTTGAGATAATTATCTCCCATTCGAATCCGGTTCAAGGACTCGCATTTACCAAGTGACTCCGGTATCGGACCAAACAAGAAGTTGCTAAGAGTAATCAATGTCTGTAATCGATTGCCAAAGCACAAATTAGGAGGCAAAGTTCCAGTTAGCTTGTTTGATGAGAGATCTAGGATCTCAAGATTACCATTTGTACCCAACCCTTGTGGAATACTTCCAGTGAAGTTGTTGTCCCACAACTGCAACACCTGAAGCTCCGGCAGGTCACCGATGAACTCAGGAATCGCTCCGTGAAGCTTGTTTCTGAAAAGATTCAACAAAGTTAAGTTCTTTAGCCGAGCAAAGCTAGTCGGAATCTCCCCTGTAAGCATGTTGTTCGACAAATCCATGGACTTTAAGCTGTTCAAGTCACCAAGCTCCGGAGTTAACGAACCAGAAAGAGAATTCACTTGAAGAAACAAAGTGTCAAGCTTCTGCAACTTCCCAATCTCCGGCGGTATCTCTCCGGTTAACCCACAATTTGCGGCGTCGACTCGCACCAACTCCGATAAGTTCCCGATCTCCGGAGGCAACCCACCTTCGTAGGTGTTAAAATACCCAATATAGAGTTGCTGCAACTTCTTCAAGTTACCGATTTCCGGCGGAATACGGCCTACCAACGCGTTACCAGAAACAGCTAAATATTCTAGAAATTCCCATTTACCATACTCTGGTGGGATTACACCGGCAAAAAAGTTCCCTCCGAGATGCAAATGACGGAGACTGGACATTTCGGTGACAGTTAACGGCAAGTCCCCTGTCATATTGTTGTTATACAAGTCCAACACCTGCAGTTTCTTGAGCGCAGAGAGCTCAGTAGGAAACGAACCATTAAACACGTTGTTTGAGAGATTAAGCAGGCGAAGACCAGAAATGGCAGAGAGCTGAGGAGGGATAGGACCAGAGAACTGGTTGGAACCCAGAGAGAGGTTTTGAAGATAACGGAGGTGAGCTACGTCGACGGATAGAGTGCCGGAGAGGTTTAAACCGGTGAGGTTGAGTGAGGTCACGTGAAGAGCTGAAGGGTCGCACGTGACTCCGGTCCAGGAGCACAAGGAAGTGGACGAGTTCCAGGACGCTAGCACCGAGTGAGGGTCGTCGGAAATGTATGATTTTACAGAGAGGAGGGCTTCGAACTCCGACACGATGCGTGCGGCGGAGGAATGGAGGTGCAGCAGTAGGAGAAGGAGAAGTAGCCGCATTTTCTGTTCGTGGGTCAGACGGCGCCGTTGAGTGGAGGAGGAAGGGAGTGAGTGTGGAGAAGAAGGCGTAAGTGTGGTGTAAGGTTTAAGAGATTTAAATACTTGTATAGGATTGTTTCATTTATTGTCGTTTTGTACTCTTTATTGTTCCATAAATAGTGGACGCAAATCCATATGGAGTTCTTATTCTCAAAATTGGTCAAACGAGGGATATGAAGGAAAGAAGAACAATCAATCTTTTTCTCTATTATTGGTCGATTCTCTATCAATTTTCGAAAAGGTATGATGTCTAATAATCTAATCAACTAATTAGTATTGGTAATAGATCAAATCAAATTTAGATTATGTAAAGTTTTAAATTTTAAAAATTTTGGACTTAGTTTAAGATTTATTTTATTATTTAAATTTAACCTAATTTAATTTAATTTATCAACTAACAATTTCAAAAAATTGATTAAAATTTTAAATTTTAGGTCAAATATTTGTATCCATGATTTCATTTATTTTTTATTTAAATTCATTTAATGAGTTATCATGAACATATAATTTATAGACCTAAATTCTATTCAATTACTAATTCATAAAACAACAACAACAATTAGTAAAAATCTAGCTGAAATATAGAATTGAAAGAAGTTTTGTAATACGCAACCTTACTCCTAACTAATAAAGAGGTTATACCAATTCATCCTATGATACATTGACCATGTTTGGCAAACAATAGATTGTATTAACTGTTAGCTGATTTTATCAGCGGTTAACTCATAGTTGATTATATCAGCTGATTTGATCAGCTGATTTGATCAGCAGATAATATCAGCTATTTATTAAAGATGTTTGGTAAAATTAGTTGTTTAGTATTAACTGTTAATATGTAAAATGACTTATAAGGGCATGATTTAACAAAAATTATAAGGACATAAATATTATATTTCTTAGTATTACGTTGAATATTCTTATAAGAATTTAGATTTTAAATATTTAATTTTACAAAAATTAAGTTTATAACTTTGATAAAAACATAATAATAATAATAATAATAGTGATGATAATAATAATAATAATAATCCAACGTTAAATTCTTTATTAATATGAATGATGCAGCGAACTACATCATATTGGTATTTTTTATATAATATGTATAAATTTTGTTATTCAATAAATTAAAAATGTCTATAATTATAGTATGACACATATACGATATATATTATAATTCAAAAATTATAAAAAGAGGATATAATTGTTTTTTTACCCATTAATTTTTTGTTGATCTTCAAAAAAGCTCCTCTTATGGAACTTTTAAAGATCAGCTTATTGGGGTTAAATAAGCTAGCCAATAAATTATTCATCAAACACATTAATATCTTTTTAAGAGGGTAAAAAAGCTAAATTTTATTCAACAAGCTAAAAAATAGCTAATAGACTGTTTGCCAAAAACCTCCATATAAAAAGGGTTTTGGCATGGATAATTTAAAGTATGATTATATCTTTAGCTACCTCTAAACTAATTTAGGTTTATAGCCAATCAAAGGATGCCAAACCAAGAGTACTTTGAAGATGTGTTGGCACAAGGCAAGTGTGCTCTAGTTTGTCCTACGTAGTTTGATTTCATCATTGTAGCTTTACTATTACAGATATAGAGACATGCTTACTTCTAAAGACTTCATCATTAAAGAGACCAATTAGGATAATTAGATACACATCAAAGAAAAGGATTTGAAGATGGTTCTTTAATTATTTAGGATAACACCTGTCTTAGACTCAGAACATTACTTTACATTTGACCGTACCTAAGATTTGTAAATGAAAGGTGTCTTTGGTTCAATGTAAGGAAGTTTTATGTTGTTTTTAATTATTATTTACTCTTATATTATTCTATTATTTCACTTTTGTTAACTTTTAATTTTTTATATAAAACAATACATCATAAATTTTTTTACTATCTTATTTTAAACAAAAAATTCCTTTTACTTATTTTTTGTTTGTTACTTATTTCATATTTTATTTACTAAGCATTAATAATAATTATTATTATTATTATTATTATTTCCTTTTTTGATTTGGAAATAGCTTCTTTATTAATCTTGGCCTGATTTGGTTCGACTCGACCCAATCTCAAGTAAACTCAAGTCTTGAGTTCCAGTTTTTTGGCCTCGATCGGATCTCGTGTTGGGCTAGGTCTAGGATAAAACAACGTCGTTTTGATTTTTTTAGAAAAAGTTTGGCCAGGTTGGCTTAGAACCCAGTGGGGTCTCGACTTGGGCTCCGGCCGCTTTTTACTAGTTAGGGATAAAGATGCGTATTATTGGAATTTTCTAAACTTGGCCTAACTGGTATACACTCTTTACTTAAGGCTCTCCCTTACGGGAGGTCTTGAGTTTGAGTCATATCAAAGGAGGAAAAATGAGATATTTTTCCTAATTGATGATCCTCTAACCCTTTGGGTAAAGTTCCTTGATCGGATCAATTACGGACACCTCACTTCCAGCGGCAAGGTGGGAGTTGAAGCTATTAGGGAACCCGAGTGCTGCTGGGAACCTGATGCTAAGTAGCGTAGCCAGTGATCAATCAACAGTCGACCAATCAAGTATGTGACGGCTCCTTGTGTGCAGAAATGTACAGACTACGTAGGAACTCGAGGGATCTTGGGGTTCCAGATTTACCTCATTTAGGACTTTTAGAACGGGGTCTTAAGGATTAGGATTAGTCTGACTAAGATGGGATACCTAATGTAAAAAAAAAAAAAAACTTAGTGTTGTTGTTTTATTTTAAGCAAAAAGTTCGTAAAATATGATAAAGTAAATAATAATATGATAATTTCAAATTAAAATAACCCTTTAATCTTTTTACTTTTTTTCCATTATTACACAAAAAGTGTCTAATTGACGGACATGATTTTCTTTTTTTTTTTCGTGTTCGTACTAAAAACTTTCTTATACTTTTTATCTACTAAAAGAATAAAAGAATAAATTTTAATGGTTTGCACTTTGCAGACTTCCTGTCGCCTTTTCATTATTTGCAACAATTATTCTGACATCTTTGTCCGTATAATAATATATATTTTTTCAATAATTGTACGAAATATATACATATATATATATATTTATATACTCGAAATACATCTTTTTTAACACTGTTATGATGATGGTTTGATTTCGACGGCACAATCCAATGAACCTCCAAGAAGACAAATCTTAGTGAACAATCCCACTCCCACATCATTCTTCTCGTTGCCTTACTCATCCTATGGTTAACAACCAAACTCTTAATAGATTTGTGGCTAATTATGCGAATGGTGGCACATCAAACTTAGCCTTGGATCCTTTGGAAGAGGGTAATCTTCTTTTGTGCGGCAAAAGTTCAAAATCGAAAAAGATGTAAGGAAAAACCAAAGTTGAGAAGTAAATAGTCGGTAGAGTTGATGTTATGGTCAAAGATGCCACCTATCTTTTGAAGATAAAATGCACCTTTTTCATTTAAGTGTTCTTCTTTCCCAATTGATTGGACCGTATGTGCTATGATTTACTATAAAATGCACCTTTTTCATTTAAGTATCTTACATTTTTTCTTTTATAAATATGAGGTATTTAGTGAATATCCTACATGAGCAAAAATAATCTTTTAACTTAATTTATCTAATTTAAAAGATTAATCACTAAATTAATTTTTTTAAAAGTTTAAACTAAATTAAAAAAATTTAAAATTAAACATTATTTAATTTATTATCTCTTTAATAGTATCTATAAGTTTAAAGTGGAATGCTTCCATCCCTTACCATGCAATGAGATAAAATATAGTAATAATTTTTAAATAAATTTAAATAAATTAGTTCTTTTGTGAAAAAAAAGAACTAAAAAGGTAATTAAGAAAAAAGGAAGGCAAAGCAAAATGATTTACAATTATTTGAAGGCAATAATTTTGTTGGTGATAATGAAAACGTGTCAATGACAAGACACGAGATCGACGTTTCTTAATCTTTCCTTTCAGGAATTTGCCCTCCAGCTGTAGTCAAAATCACGTTGTTTTATGTTCTGAGCTCAGACCACGAACGAAATTCTGAATCAGAAAAGCCTGACAGTGTGTCAGGTGGGCGCGACGAAGGGACATCGGTCCCACAAATGCCCGAAAAGTCCTTCCACGGCAAAGAAAGCGACGTTGGTACTGAAACTGCTGGGTTGACTATATTGCCCTTCACCTTGGAACACTCGCTTCAATGTAGTTGGAAGGTCATTGTGGTAATTTAGTCACTGCAGGCAGCATTTGGCCAACGTCGACCAAAGATTGAATGCCAATGATTTGGGATGTGTAACCTTGGAATCTAAAATTAATATACTGCTGCTGATTGTGAGAACAGAAACATTTATTAACCATCTAAGGATTGTAGATTTAGTACAATTTTTATTAAATGGGAACCGAATAATGATTAGCTCAATTTCCAAATTTTGTTTAGCATTTATATTTTGACCAAAACTCTAGTTTTCATTATATAATATTTTATTAATTATATATTTTAAATATATTAATAATTAATTAATTACAACAACAACAATACTTTAGTGAAAGATTTATTAATATACGAGATCTGGAAAGGTCTAACAATATATAACCTTATTTCTAATTAGTTACGAGGCTAATAATTGATTAATAATAAAACCAAAATTAAAATCACTTGTATTTTTTAATAGGAGATTTTAAGTGTATGATTAGAATTTTTTATTTTTTATTTTTATGCAATTATTTGTTTATATTTTTTACTTTTATTTTGTTCAAATTATTTTCAAAACTTTTTCTTAAATCTATATAAAAAAAGACCTCTCTATTGATAAATTACGTTTTTTAAAATCTTTATGAACCTCACATCTTTAATTTTTTTTGGCAAAAATACATTGAAACCCCATGTGTTTTACCTCTTGGAACATTATGCCTTCTTTATTTTAAAAATTAATTTATTACTCCGTTTGACCACCAGTTAAAGAAGTTTAAAATTCAAAAAAACATTTTTATCCATTATTTTTATTGTTATCTCCAGTCAACTCTCAAGATCCAAAAAAAAAATTGTGAGATGCCCAAACTATCCCAGTTTTTTAAATTTGTTTTATAAATAAATTTTCATTTTTTAAAAAGTTCATAAATTAACGGTCATAAAATATAATTGTGAAGGTAATGATATTTTTAGTAATTTTTTATTTATTAACGATCAAAATGTAATTCATGCTTAAATAATTTTTATTTTTGAAATAGAGGGTATAATGAAATAAAGCAAAAAAAAAAGGAATTTGATGTATTTTAGTCGACAAAAAGAGTCCAAATAATGCAACATGTACTATTGTGGTAATGTCATCATAATATAGGAGTAAAAAAATCTTTTTGAATTTTTAGCTCTTTTTTGACTGATGACCAAAGAGGATAATAAGGGTGTGCTTGTTTTAGGGGTATGGAAAAGGGGTAAGTGTATGGAATGAAAATTGATGGTTGGTATGAACTTATCATTGAAAACTTAAGAGTTTCATTTCTTGGTTTTGGGCAATCCTTCATTCCTCTCATAATCTAGAGGAATGGTAGAGAGGAATGAGAATGATTGCACTATAATTAATTAAATATGGTAAAATCAATTAAATAATTAATTACACTATAATTAATTAAAATATTGCAATTAATTAATTAATTAAAATATAATTATTTATTAAATAAAATATTGGAATTAATTAATTAATTACAGTATAATTAATTAAAATATTATTATTATTTAATTAATTACATTATATTTAATTAAAATATTATTATTAATTAAAATATAACTAATTAAAATAT
>JAOTBA010000203.1:25952196-25967661 GCA_025629845.1 Erythroxylum squamatum
TACGAATTAGGAAAACTGATTAATCAAGGCAACAACCACATACGATGTGTCATTTAACCTAGGTCATGTTATCCCTACTGATTACGAATCATTAGTCGCTACTCATGAATTTCAACACAACAATTACAGATTATATCAAAATTCTAGCAATGGGTTTGCAATTAGCAATTCAATGAACGCATTAAAATTATCAAATCACAATACCCATCGAGTTCATACACAAATAACCGAATAATAACAAAAATTCCGATTATCCATACAAAAACCCAAATCGGTTAAAATAGGATAACACAATCAATTTCTAATGAGAGAAAGAAACAACAAAATAATAATAAAATCACTTAACCAGGGTTGTTGGCTTCGATATTACCTCCGAACTGGCGTCAGGACATCTACCTCTTCATGGCTCTTCCTCGAAAAATTACTTTAGCCCACATTCTATACCCTAGCCACAAATCTTTTGATTTTGCCCAAACTGCTCTGTGTTTTTCTTCTGCGTCAGTTACATCCTTGCTGTAGCATCCTGGAGTGTCCCCTATGCTTGCGTTGCTCTACTGTGGCATCTTTGTTGCCTTCTGCTCCTGTTGATGATGTGACCAATAAAGGTCACACATCAACTTAAAACATTGCTCTCCTCCCCATATGTTGCTTGTATTGTGTGATTTTCTTGATTTTTTGCTTCAGTGTGCTTCCAAATTTATTTCCGTTTCTTACGTCTCTCCTGCTCACACCTGTGCTTCTCCTGTTTTTTTTCCTTGTGGCATCGTACATGGTTCACGCCTTTATTTCTCCTGTCTTGAATTATTTTTGTCCTACTCTAGCGCTACTGTGCAGTGACCCTACGCCGGCACTGTTCTTCGATGTGACCATTAAAGGTCTACATCCGTTAAAACCTTTGCTCCCCCTTATTGCTTTTTAATTTTTGCTCTTCACGCAGTGTTGCGCACTAAACGCACATCAGTGTTGCGCAAGCAACGCACCAACGCTGCTTAAACGCAGCGTTTTGCTTTTTTATCTTTTTTTTACAACTTTCCAGCTGCTGCAATTAAAATTTTCTTTTTCTTTGTCTTCCATTTTTCATCTTTTAATTTTCTTTGTCCCACCCCACGAAGAAAAGCGAGTATTGATCTTCAGAAATGTTCCAAATGAGGAGTTTTTGACTCACTTTAATTTCTTTGCTCCCAAATTGTACCTAAAATCAAATATGAATTAAAGTGAGTATCTTAAACATTTTTATGTCAAAAATTGCTAAGTGTAAATGATTAAAAATATCAACAATTAAACACATATCAAGCCATATCAACTCCAGGTATACTCAATGGACATTAGTGCGGAAACCTTACAAAGTGAAAAGAAACTTGACAATTTTGAGGTCGATCCTCAACAAATTGCTCGTGTCAAAGAAGTTAAGGAGGAGCTCGAAGCATAATATGATGCATCATTTACCTCGAAGACGAGTGCTGAGTCCTTAATTATTTTTGACACTAACTCTTTACCTTTACCTAGCATGTTAAAGGAACCAAACAAAGAAGAAAAAGGTGAGGAGACATTCGAGATCTTTCAAGAAAGCATGGACTTAGTAGAGATCAAAAGTCTAAGGATAGGGAGGAAACTGAATGAGAATGATGATCAACTAAGGCCCTATCTAGAAGAACCTCACTTGAAGGAACCGCATGTGCCACCAAAAGATCATAATTTTATCATATGAGGAGAAAAGGAGTCGAGCCAATGACCCTAGACAAGGGCACTTCTTAGAAGGCAACCCAAGGGAAGTAAATTTCTTTTCTTTACATTTCCACATTACTTTTTATGCTTGTGTGTTTTTATGTTAGTTTGTTTCTTGCTTGTTTTTAAGATTTCAATCAAAATGAGAGAAAGAATAAAACAAATGAAACAAACATTTTCATTTTTTTAATTCTAAGACTATATAGTCATGATTAGAGTGTGAATTGACTAAAGAATTTCATAGTAACTTTAGCATGTAGTTTTACTCTTGAGATTGATCAATTTGCATTATCTTTAGAGGGGTAGTGATTAGTGGTAGACAAAGCCAGTGAGATTTTGAGCCTTATTTGATTGACACATTGATTAAGCCCAAGTTTATTATATAAATTGGCAACATTTTCATGGTCTTTACTACCCTTCTTGGCTCCTATTCTTAGATTTTATGATTAATTTGACTCTTAAGTGCCTACCTTTATTTTATGTAGTTTGCGAGTAAAATTGCCACAAATCATTATTAACTAATTTCCTGAGAACAATCGATACTGCAAACTACCGTTTGTTCATTGTAGGAAACTCAAGAAGAAGAGACTCAAGAAGAAGAAGTAAGTCAAAAGCAGGCTAAAGAGGATAATTCAATAAGTTAACAAGTCAACAGGTGCAACAGGAAGTTCGTCGCAGCAAAGGTCGATGTATCGCCGTGGCGAAGATTGAAGGATTCCAAGCAAAACCTTAGGGAAAAGTTTGCCGCGACGTAAAGTAATTATGTCACTGATTGAGCCCAAGTTTACTATATAAATTGGCGACACTTTCATAGCTTTTAATATACTTTTTGACTCATAATTCTTGATTTTGTGCTTAAATTAATCGTTGAGTGTGCACTTGTATTTTATGTAATTTGATAGTAAAAATTGTTACAAAATGATATTAATTGCACTATTAATTTTTCTGAGAACAATTGATACTGCAAATTGCTATTGTTGATTGTAGGAACCTCAAGGAGAAGGGAGTCAATGTGCTGAAACAAGAGCAAAGGTGCTACAAGACTTCCGCCGTAGTAAAGCAGACCTCTCTCCACGGCGAAACATGAAGAATTTGGGCTAACTTTTGAGAAAAGTTTGCCGCTGCGAGAATTAATTATTTTGCCGCGGCGAAGAATCCAGCAAGAGCGAAAACCTTTCGGGAAAAGTATGTCTCGACAAACTTATCTATCGCCGTAGCAAACTGCCGAAAACCCGAACCATATTTGGAAATTCTCTCACTATTCGTGTTGGACCCCGAATTGGTGGTGATTTATTTAAGTGCAAAGAAAGGGAAAATTCTTGAATTTGAAATATTGGTTTTGAAAATTTGGAAGTCTGAAAATTTTGGGAATGAATTGTATGAGAGAGTTGAAATTTTGATCTGAACTTGCATAAATTTTCTAGGTTAATCTAGGTGGAATTAGCTAAAATTGTCTTCATAAAAGTTGTAGCTTATCTTTCCAGCTTTCTAACGCTATAAAGTATGACATTTTTCAATATCGAGGCTGGAAGTTATAATCATTTGAAGTTTGGATATTGTTTAGGGTGAACTTTCGGGACAACCACTTTGATTGAGATTTTGATGCTTATAGAGGCAGAAATTATTCTTATGTTCTTCATGAAAGATTTGGATTATCTTTTTACCTTTCCATTGATATAAAGTATGGAATTTTTGGATAAGGGAATAGAAAGATATGATTTTTAGAAGTTATGATGCTGTTTAGGATGGAATTGTCAGACAGTCACTTTGTCGTGGACTTTTGACCCTTTTAGAGACTGAAATTGTTTTTAAGTCCTTCATTCAAGTTGTAGAGCTTTCTTTTAGCTTTCCATTGATACTAAATTTGCAAAATTTAGAGTTCTGGGTCAAAAGTTATGAATTTTAGAAGTTGGGATGTCAGAAAAAAAAAGGAAAATTGCAAAATTTTCCCTGACTCGGGATCCGATCGCGAGTCGGCTACTGTTGCGGTTTTAATTTTTTTTATTTAAACTTCTTCCAATATTTTGACGATAACTTTTTCGTCTGACCTCCGATTGACTTGATTTTTGAAGCGTTGGATTCCTAAGACATTCCTCTATCTCCACACAAAAATTTAGAGCTTTTGGTATTAATCTGGAAAAGTTTGATGGAATCAAAGTGCGTAGCGAAAGCGTGGTGGGCCCATAACCCACAGGTCCCAGGATCGAATTGTGAATTTGACTGAGAATTTGAGAACGGAGCATTTTATAAATTCATTATGATTTTTATATGACAAATGAACATTTCAACAGTTTTGCTTATTCTTCGTTATAAACATGTTACCCACGAGCTTAAAGCTCACCCCCTTTCATTCCCATCTCCAGGTGATGAGAACGAGATCGGATGAAAGAAAGTAAAGGCATTTGTTTGGTTATGCACATGTTGTATTTTAAGTTAGATTGTTGTAAGAATAAGACCTTAGACATATGTTGAGAATTTTGGGGTTTTGTATCTTTTGTATTTGGATTTTTGATATTGATGTTGTAATATGGCTTGGAATGCCATTAAAGTTTGTAAACATTTATCTTATGATGTTGATGAAATATGAATTGTGTATGAATGGTATGAGTTGAGTTGATGAACTTTGAATATAAATTGTTGCGATTTATTAATAAGTGAATTATGGAAAAGAAAGGTAGGATTTGTGGTGAGTGATAAGATGTTTTTGAATATGAAGAATCATATGAATTGAGGTTTGGGTGTGGGATGAATTCCAAATGGGAAGTTGAATTGCTTTGAATGATGTTGTAATAAAGGAAGTGAAGTTGGGATAAATTTGGTATTGATCTATGAGGAATTTGACTAAGTCGATTTCTATCTTTCCAACAATTTAAAGTATGCGAATTTTTGATTACCGGAGTAAGAGGTTGGGTTCCGGGAACAGTGCCTAACACAAACGATTATTAGTGTATAAAGAGGGGATTTGTTCTGCATTGTTTTTTTGTTCATTAGGGACAATTTTGTCACATTCCTCCCAACGGAATGAATTTCCACCATCGAAAACTAGTTGCTACATCGACATTCTTCGATGAATGATATTAAGAGTTATATTTTGTAAAAGTGAATATAGAATAAAATTCAATATGTTCAATGGAATTTTCGATGATAAGTGAAAGTACTATAGTTTAGTAGTTATCCATCTTCAATCTACCTAATGAGATTAAAGTTACCCTTATTAAAATAAAAGTAATCCATTTACCCTTTATATCATATCTATATTTTAAAATTGAACGTAGATTACACATCACCATGTTCTTGATGTACAAAACTTTATTATTATCCATATAGGATTATATTACTATTATTACAAAAAAGAGTTAAATATTGTTTCAGACATTTCATCAAATAGTTTGCAAGTTTTCCTGAAAAAAGCGTTAAAGGTCATAAAAAGAAATCAACATATATACAACCAACAAAGGAAGAAAAAAATCATCTTCGAAACACAACCCATACAACAAATGTAGAAAAAATAACTCACAATAAACACCTAAAGGTATAATTAAAACTCAACACAAAATGGAGGTTTGAAAATAGAAAAGAAGAACAATACCAACATAGTTAAGGATGCTTCTTCGACGGTGACGACCACAATACACGAGAAGAGCACAAGAGAGGGCATAATGGTTATTGGACTATGAAATGTAAACGAATGTTGACGGCTAACCCGAAAATAAAGAGAGGTTCTTTGTGGTAATGATAAAAACCTAATACAAAACAACGTCATTTTTTATTAACTCGTACAATGTCATTTTTAATTTTGTCATAAGAAATATAGTACACTCTTGTTAGTAACAAAAAAATTGTTGCCAATTTGATTAAGTGAACAAATTTGATAATACATTAAGTTAATTACCATATGTGATAATAATAATAATAATAATGGCTGTTTATTAGAAATAATTTGGAAAATATTTGATTAAGTGAATAAATTTGACCCTATATATACTTTTCATTAATCATTTTAGCAAAAATAAGAAATTGTTTCAAAAATTGCATTAAACTTCTTCTATACACTATGCACCAATGGATATTTGGACCAAGAGGTCTGAATAGATTAAGTTAGCTTATAAGAAATAAAAGGTAGGCGAGAAAACATGTTATAAAATTAAGATAACCCATTCAAGAAGATAGTTAATGTTTCATTTAGGAGACATGTTTGGGTTTTTAAAGATAATAATAATAGCAGTTTAAGTATAAAAATTCCCAATATATTAGAAAATGGTAATCAACATCATTAGTTAAAATTTATAATACTTGATGTTAATGATGTTGATTGCATAACTGTAAAACAAATTTAGTTAACAAATTTGATTGTAATGTATACTTTTTATTAATCATTTTAGCAACATCAAAAATTGTATGAAAAGGTTTAGTATTGGCGACGATTTATCATTTTGGTAGCAAAATGTTATACAATTTGTAACGCTATTTTATTTTCGTAGCAAACGTCCCAGCGTTTGTTTAAAAAAAAACATGCCAACCCTCCTTCTTCTCTCCTTTCGACTTATCAGCCCCCTTCTCCTTTGTTTTTTTCAAAACGCAAGTTTTCTACCTTCATTTTTGCCCTATCTTCTCCTCTATCTTTGGCATTGTGAACGAATCTTCTCCCTGCACTTTCTCTCTTCATTTGGTGAGTAGTGTTGACCTTTTTATTTTGTTATGTAATTGAAGCCAAAAATAATATCATGGTTTTGTGTTATGTTTTGGGTTTGTTGTTGATTTGTTTGCGTTAATTGGTGATGATAATGGTTGAGTCATGCAGAAGTTGTGTTATTGTTGTTGAAGAAAGGAAAACAAACGTTTTTTATTGTGTTCTAGAGTTGAAATATACTTGCCCATAAGGTGTTCGCAAAAGTCCTTATTGTGATTTGAGTTTGTCATGTACTTTTACAAGTTTCTATTATGTTAAAAATTATATTAAACTGATATTCAATGTTTGCTTCTAAGTACTCATTCAAAATAAATAAAAAAATGTTTTGGAATCTTGGAAATTTAAAGCCATTAAATTGAGAAGCAAATTAAACCGAGGGAAGTCCCTGCATTTCCAGTTGAGAGTTAAAAATCTTGAAAAGAAGTACAAGAATAAATATACACTTATAACTTCCTCTGCCTTCAACCTTCTCAGGAACCAAATGTTGGAAAAATGTTAGAGGAAAATTCTTCCAAATGAAAAAAAAGATATCTATACAACCCTACAAATAGAAAATTCCTTGAACTATTTTAAAACAACATAAACAATTTTGATATAATCTGAACATGTTCTAGATGTTATGTATTAGACCTCCAGTAAAAGCATTCCAAATTTGAGTCTAAGGCCAACGAAACAATAAACAAACTTTAAGCATCTTATTAGAAATTGCAATTTCAGTTTAATATGTTAAAAATCTATTAACTCATAACAAAAATGAACATTTTATCATGATACCAAATCATATGTAAGGAATTGAACATTTGATTATAAGGAATTAAGAAGTAAGTTAAAAAAATTTATAGTACCATAAAGAATAAATTTGTTTAATGATTTATGATGTTTAATAAAATATAGAGATAAACATACTAACAACTCTCAATTCAAAGCCTTCTCGGTTCTTACTTTTAGCTTTTGAAATTATTCTCACTTACAAGTTATAGCTATAAGGATTATCATTGTTCCTTTTAATATCTTGAAATGTACCATCCCTTTTATCGTAATTTATAGTGCCTTTTAAAAAAAATCTTTCATTCCTCGTGAGTAGTATATAATAATATGAATGTGTTAGCCCTCTTAGCCTTTTAATTAATCATATTGTAGTATATTAAATACAAATTTAATTTTTTTGCAGGATATAATATGTGATTTAGACCATCGATAACCCACCAACCTTGTCGTTCTTCTTTGTACTTTGTGATTGTTCGTCCGTTCAGGTAAGTGCACCAACTAATTTCCACATATTTTTTATTTAATAGTACGTTAGTTTTATCTCAAGTTTTGTGTGATTGCAATTAAGAACTAAGTTTTATGTTGTGGTTTGCAATATTCTTAGAAACATAGGATGATATATAAGCTGGAAACTGGTGATGCAACTTCAACGAGGCTTATCGGTGAAAATTCCATGAGCCTAGGAGCGACAACGAGAAGTCCCTTTCTAGATTCACAGGTGGAAACAAAGCCACGTACCTTAGTATTTCTTTTCTTCCGAACTTTGTTTATATAATCTTCAACCAAAAAGTGTTATGGTTTTGTGTTAATGCAAATGATGTGCTAGTTTTGTGTAATGGTTTGCAATATTCTTAGAAACATAGGATGGTATATAGGCTGGAAATTGGTAATGCAGCTCCGAAGAGGCTTATCGGTGAAAAATTTCACGAGCCTATTTACGACAGTGAGAACTCTCTTTCTTGATTCACGAGTGTAAACAACGTCATGTACCTTAATTAATAGTAAATTTTATTGTAACATAAATTGAAAGAGATGCATTTAATAATTCAATTTTCTTCTTTTATTGTATAGCTACATGGATAAAAAAAATGGATGTCTCATTGGAAATGGTCCACTAAATACATAGAAGTAGTTAAGAGTTTATGCAATTTGTACAACTTCAAATGGGTGATGAATGTTGTATTCGTTGTCCTTGCATCGATTGCTTAAATGTCAACTTTCAAAGTCAAGATGTGGTATATAATCACTAGCTAATCTGAGGCATAGATAAGTTCTATAGTCTAAGCAAGTTGTAGTAGAAGTGGTGGTATATGTTATGATGATAGTAACAATAATGATGTCGATGATTGTGATGTTAATGATGATGGTGATGGTGGGATTAATGAGATGTTAGACAATTATAGGAATTATATGGAGACTATGAATGAAGCAGGTATGTCTAACATAATTGGTAGTATTATAGAAGATAATTTTGGGAAGTTATTGAAAGTTGCTCAAGAAGAATTATATCCGGAGTGCTCAAATTTCTCACAACTATCTTTTGATGTCAAGTTATTGCATTTAAAGGTTTATAATAAAGCGAGTAACAAGTCTTTTGATATGTTAATTGACTTACTAAACGATGCATCACCTGTTGGACACAAATTGCTGAATTCTTACTATGATATAAAGAAAATGTTAAGAGCCCTTGGATTAGGATATATTTCAATTCATGCATGTAAGTATGATCACGTTATATTTTGTAAGGAAGGTAAAGATGTTTAGGAGTGTCTAATTATTGGTACATCAAGGTGGCAAGTGGATGATGGGAGAGAAAAAAAGATATTGAATAAAATCCTTCGATATTTTCCTATTAAACCAAAACTACAAAGAATTTTTATGTAAAAAAAATAGTCATAGATATGAGGTGGCATAAAGAGAAAGACATTGATGATAACATTATAAGTCATCTAGTAGTCTCACAGGCATAGAAATAATTTGATAGAAAATTTCCATATTTTACACAGGATTGTCGTAATGTTCAACTTGGATTGGCCTCAGATGGATTTAATCCTTTCGATAATATGAGTACTTCATACAACATGTAGTCGGTTATTCCAATGCCATACAATTTACCTCCATGGAAGTGCATGAAGGAGCCTTTTATTTTATTGTCTTTGCTTATTCCAGAACCTACTTCTTTTGGTATGGATATCGATGTATACATGCAGCCATTAATTGATGACTTAAACGATCTATGGGAATTTAGATTACAAACTTTTGATGTTGATTAAGGTGAAATATTTATAATGCATACTGTTGTTTTGTGGACTATAAATGACTTCTCAGCTTATAGGAATTTGTTTGGGTGGAGCACTAAAGGATATATGGCTTGTCCTGTGTGTAACAATCAAACTTACTCAATGAGGCTACGAAGCAAAATGTGTTATGCGGATCATCGTCATTATTTGGAACATGGGCATAGATGGCGAAGAAGTAAATTATTTAATGTAAAGTTGAATTGGGTGAAGCTCTGTTGCAGTTGTCTGGTGATGACATTGTTTACTAGTTATCACATTTAGGTTTCACACCTTGCAAACACCCAAGCAATAGAAAGCAAAAGAGAAATGATGTTGAACTCAATTGGACTAAAAAAACATATTTTTCAATTAGGCATATTGGAAGAAATTACTATTGATGCATAATCTTGATGTGATGCATATTGAGAAAAATATTTGTGAGAATATTTTAGGAACTATTATGGGATTTGATGGGAAATCGAAAGACACAATTAAGACTAGATTTGACTTGGAAGACATGAATATTAGAAAAGACTTGCATTTGAAAAGAAGAGATGATGGGTCATACATTATTCCCCTTGCTTGTTACAACATGTCAAAAAAGGAGAGACAATCTTTTTGTCAATTTCTTCAATCAGTGAAGTTTTCTAATAGGTATGCATCAAAGATAGGCCGTTGTGTGAATGTTAAAGAGGGAAACGTATTAGGGTTGAAAAGCTATGATTGTCATGTACTTTTGCAATGATTACTTCCTGTTGGAATACATAGGTGTTTACCAAAGGATTTGTCCATAACTTTGGGTCAATTGGGGGAATTTTTAAGTAATTATGTTGCAAGACACATAAATTTGAAGAGCTTGACAAAATGGAAAAAGACATAGCTTTGATTCTATGTAAGCTTGAACTAGTATTCCCTCCATCGTTTTTTGATGTAATGGTTCATTTGGCAATTCACTTACAATATAAAGCAAAACTTTGTGGATCGATTCAATTTTGATGGATGTTCCTAATTGAAAGGAAATTCATATTAACTTTTACTTTTTTAAAAGTTATTTGGGGGTTGTCAATTCCTAATATTTTATATTTCGTTTAAGTTTTTATGCTCTCTTAAGTGTTATGTACATAATAAAGTTCAACCTAAAGGGTCTATTACAAAGGCTTATATAGCAAATGAATGCTTGACCTTTTGTTCAATGTACTTAAGTGATGTGGAGACAAGATTTAATAGACCAAAGCGTAACTTTGATTTTGATAAGAGGGTGGGTTGTCAATTTTCTCCCAAAAATTAAGGCCACTTAGTGTGGTGAAATATGTAGAGTTAACTAAAGAAGAATTCCAAATTGCCCATTGGTATATTTTGAAAAATTGCGAGAAAGTCGATATATATATGGAGTATTTATATTACTTTTAATTCAAACAATCATAATCTAATACTTGTCATTGAATCTCATTTCCTTACAGTCATTTACTTTTTTAAATAGAGAGCACAAAGAGTCTATTCGCAGCAAAGGGATTGTTAATGTTGAAGAAAGACATAAGCTGAAGTTTGTATCATGGTTTAGAAATTGAGTAAGTTACATATTGATTACATATTAGGAACATATGACAATTTCTATGTCAGAATAACTTCTTATTTCATTTTGTCGTACAGATGATATGGTTACATAACCATAATGTGCAAGAAGCGACAACAGTATTATATAGTTTGGCAAGTGGTCCTCATATTAATGGGAAAATATATATAGGTTGCATTGTTAATGTGGTGAGATTTCATATACAAGATTGAGATAGTCGAATTATAAGCCAAAACTGCGGGGTTGTTGTTAAGGGATGTCATGATAACGATTTTATCAATTTCTACGGTGTCAGCTCTGAAATAATAGAGTTACACTACATCAAGGATAAGAATTTTGTTCTATTTAAATGCAAATGGTTTAATCTTACTGAAGTGAAAGTGAACAGGAATATTACTAGCATCAATGTTAGTAAGACATGGTATGATGATGATCCTTTTATCCTTGTAAATCAAGTGAAGCAAGTTTTCTACCTCAATGATACTGTATTGGGTAGCAACTAGAAGGTTGTTTAAAAGTTTCAACACCGAAATGTCTTCGATTTTTGTCAAAGGGATAATGATCAACTCAAAGAGGATGCAGATGAAGTATATCAAGAGATTGGATTGGAGTTCAATAATGAAGCCATT
This sequence comes from Erythroxylum squamatum, assembly GCA_025629845.1. Classification (NCBI taxonomy): domain Eukaryota; kingdom Viridiplantae; phylum Streptophyta; class Magnoliopsida; order Malpighiales; family Erythroxylaceae; genus Erythroxylum; species Erythroxylum squamatum. The sequence goes on from JAOTBA010000203.1 coordinate 25,963,861, forward strand.
CGAATATAAGAAGTAGATATATCATCATTCTATAGGAGAGATGTTGATCCCAACATAGTACAACTGGATAAAGTCCAAGCCAATCTTATCATACAAATAGATGAAGACTATACTCAGGATGAATTAACTGACAATGATGATACTTTGGCCGAATATATTAGTGATGAAGAATCTAATGATAATATAATTAATGATGATGATTTTCAAAATTTTAATCATGATGATTGAATGTAAATAAATTGTTTATATTGTTTGAAATGTAATGTTCATATTTGAGTTATATTGTTGATGTTTTACTTATGTTTATCCAGCATTAATCAATACGTATTGTTGATGTTTTACGTATGTTTATGCAGAATGTTGGTGTTTAATTTATGTTTATGCTGAATGTTTAGTTTTGAATTGTGTTTCACTTATATTCATGTGGAATGTTGACGTTTGAGTAAAGATTATGTGTTATGTTGATATTTCATTTATAAGATATTCAATATAATGGGACCTGATAGAACCAAGGGAAAGATGGTGACAACTACCTCAGATGTTCCTCCTCCATAACAACCAAATCAATCCGACCTTATCGATCAATAACCACCTATTTTATCCTCTAATAAAGGCAGTCAGCAACAACCTATATCCACCTTAACTAGTGCCGAGGGATCTTTAGGTATGTTATTGTTAACCACCTATATTTACGAGTTATGCTCAAATATATATTTACACATTTAATGTGTTTTTTCTTATCATTATTCTTTTGTTGTCATGTTCCAATATCGACATAAGAAAAATAGGTAGAGGTATCACTAAAGGATCTGAGTTGCATCGCATAAATGTTACAATGAACACCAAGTTTTTTGCGCATATTGACCCCATGCAACATCGTCATGTTGATAAGATCCAATCAGCAAAATTGTCCAGTGAGTTGGGAGTCGTTGTCAGGAATGAACTGCCTTGCCTTCAGCATGCCAAGTAGTTGAAGGAAGAAAACTTGCTACATAATGCTTTGGACGAAGTTTCAGTAATTTTTCAATTTATTTTATTATATGCAATATGATTTTACATATTTAATGAGTAAGCTAACTTATACATGTTATTCACAGGTGAAGCTTAATATCGTTGATATCGAGAACCTTGAAGTTTCAAGCTGTGTCAGTTCACTGCTCAAACAAAGGGAAAATGATCATCTTTATCGACTTCATAAATACTACAACTCTTTCCGATCGGATGAGGAGACAAGGAGACATATTCCAAAATGGGTGACTTCAAAAAATTGGAGTGAAATGTGTGATTATTAGGCCTCTGCGAAAGTTAAGGTTTGCCTTCTTTCTCTTCACATTTTCTTCCAATAATTTTGTTTTTGCATTTAATGACTATTTCTTCTCTTTATTTAGGAAAAGGGTGAGAAAGCTAAGGTTAACAGAGAAAAAATGAAAACTCCTCACATCACTAACTCCAAATCATTTGTTGTCGTATGACAAGAATTTGTAAGTGTAATGTTTTTAAGTTATTATTCTATTACTTAATACAATATAATCTATTGCGTTTCAATTTTTTTAATTCATATAAAAGAGTCAGACCTAACATAGTACAACTGGATGAAGTCCAAGCCAATCTTATCATACAAATAGATGAAGACTATACTCAGGATAAATTAAATGACAATGATGATACTTTGGATGAATATATTAGTGATGAAGAATCTAATGATAATGTAATAAATGATGATGATTTTCAAAATCTTAATCATGATGATTAAATGTAAATAAATTGTTTATATTGTTTGAAATGATATGTTCGTATTTGAGTTATGTTGTTGATGTTTTACTTATGTTTATCCAACATGAATCAATGCGTATTGTTGATGTTTTACGTATGTTTATGCGGAATGTTGATGTTTAATTTATGCTTATGTTGAATGCTTAGTTTTGAATTGTGTTTCACTTATATTCATGTGGAATGTTGATGTTTGAGTAAAGATTATGTGTTATGTTAATATTTCATTTATAAGATATTCAGTATAATGGGACTTGATAGAAACAAGGGAAAGAGGGTGACAACTACCGAAGATGTTCCTCCTCCACAACAACCAAATCAATCTAACCTTATCGATCAATAACCACCAATTTCATCCTCCAATGAAGGCAGTCAGCAATAAACTATATCTACTCAACTAGTGCTGAAGGATCTTTAGGTCTATTATTGTTAACCACCTATATTTACAATTATGCTCAAATATATATTTACACGTTTAATGTGTTTTTTCTTATATTATTCTTTTGTTGTCAGGTTCCAAAATCAACATAAGAAAACGAGGTAGAGGTATCACTAAAGGATTTGAGTTGCATCGCATGAATATTGCAATGAACACCAAGTTTTTTGTGCATATTGACCCCATGCAATATCGTCCTATTGATAATATCTCATTAACAAAATTGTCCAGTGAGTTAGGAGTCGTTGTCAGGAATGAATTGCCTTCCTTCAGCATGCTAAGCAGTTGAAGGAAGACAACTTGCTACATAATGCTTTAGACGAAGTTTCAGTAATTTTTCAATTCATTTTATTATATGCAATATGATTTTACTTATTTAATGAGTAAGTTAACTTATACGTGTTAGTCACAGGTGAAGCTCAATATCATTGATATCAAGAACCTTGAAGTTTCAAGCTGTGTCATTTTACTGTTGAAATAAAGGGCAAAGGATCATCGCTATCGACTTCATAAATACTACAACTCTTTCCCATCGGATGAGGAGACAAGGAGATATGTTCCAAAATGGGTGACTCCAGAAAATTGGAGTGAAATGTGTGATTACTAGACCTCTGCGAAAGTTAAGGTTTGCCTTCTTTCTCTTCACATTTTCTTCCAATAATTTTGTTTTAGGAAAAGTGGGAGAAAGCTAAGGTTAACAGAGCAAAAATGAAAACTCCTCACAGCACTGACTCCAAATCATTTGTTGTCGTATGACAAGAATTTGTAAGTGTAATGTTTAGAAATTATTATTCTATCACTTAATACGATATAATCTATTGCGTTTCAATTTTTTTTAATTCATATAAAAGAGTCAGACTCAACTGTATGGAGAAGAGTGTTATAGGATCACACTCTACAAGCTGACACACTATAAGGAAGGTGAAGGTTGAACGTTTGAAGAGTCACAAAATAATTATGTAAGTATAAAAAATTTAATTTTAGAGTTTATTTATTTATGTAATACTAAGTAATAATATTTGAATTACATCTCAATTTTGTGTTTTAAATTGTAGGACAACATGCAGGAGTTGTTGCAGAGATCATTGTCTGAGGGTAATGAGCCCAATGTGGATGACATTTGCAACAATGTCCTTGGTACAAGGTCAAGATATATCAAAGGCCTTAGGCATGACCCTAAGCCAATTGGTTCTTCATCATCATGACCAGCATATGTAACGATGCTTCAAGAGGAGAATCGATCGCTTAAGACTCAGTTATAATATAATGAAGAAAATTTAGATCATACTCAAGAAAAATTACAACATAATGAGCAAAAACTAGATCGTATTGAAAGATAGTTGACCAAGCTTAAAAAGATAGTCAAACAACTCTGTCGTTTGATTAAGAAATCGACCTTGGAAACCGGTCAAAATAAATTAATTCCAAGATTGAAGCAAGCTGAACCTCGGGTCGTCTCTCTCGTTGGAACCTATGGAAATTGATCTAAAGAAATAGCCTAAGTCGAATGATGCAATCAAAGCAGTTAAAAGGGGGTTTTGTTTGATTGATTAAAATTAAGAAAAGAAAAGTATAAAAGAATCTTTTTGGATTTT
>JAOTBA010000203.1:25967761-25988990 GCA_025629845.1 Erythroxylum squamatum
TTGGGAACAACTTCTGGAAAATCTGCAGATTTAGGATTCTGACCTTAGGCGTGCCCACGCCTAATCTTTGAATTTCGTCCAGATTGGGGATTTCGGATTTCTTTCCTTCTTTTGCATCTTTTTTATCCTTTTTCATCCTTAGAGTGTTGAAAACCATCTGTAAACAATTATAGAACAATTCCATTAAATTCAGATAATAATTTCAACACCTTAATAATAATTACGCCCAAAATATATGCAATTTAAAGGACTAACAGGTCATAATGTATGCAACCTTCTTTTTGTAACAAAAGAAACTGTTTAAGTGATTTGAATCTATAATCTTATGGTCACAAAAAAAATAACTTTACCGGTTATTTCAAAACTCACATTTTATTTAAAACACGTAATTTGTGGAGTATTATTTATGTCCCACATTTTACTCAATATGTAGTCCAAGGGTTTGAAAAAGTACATTGGCAAATGTGGTAACATGGACGATACCTAGTCGTCTGCAATCTATAATTCCAAGTTACAGCAGCAGATGATAATACAGAACAGGCAATTGTTGTTGATATGGGTCTATCAAGTTGTCTATTTCATATAAAGTGTTGTCCACATGCTCTGGGTCCTGCAAGGCCCGGAACAATGACAAGTTAAAGTGGACCAGAAGCAGCTAATTCTCTTGAATAGACCCTGGCTAAGAAGAAAAAACGAAGACAATAATGTTAGATGTGAATAGGAAGACAAATTTCGGTTTAACCAATTTTGAAATTAGTTCAAACTAATCTGACGTAACTTGATTTGGCCGTGTTAGAAACTTACAAGTGAAATAATGCTAGACATAAGAATAAAATGAGATATAAAGATATGACTTATAATTGATTATCTTAGATTTTGAATTTAAATATTATGTTCTAGTTATATATGAGTTCACTTGACTTTGATTCAATTTCTTCTTGAACATCTTCAAAACTATTCATTGGTGTCAAAGTTAAGTGATATAGATGGATCCACTTATAAGGAAGAGACGTTGGAAATTCACGAGTGATCCGATATCAAAAAGAGACATAAAGATGAAGTGAGTTATATATAAAAATAGAACTTATAACCCATTATCTTAAAGTTTTGAATTGAGATATAATGTTATAGTAATATATCTAGACTTACTAAGATTTGATCCAAAATTTTTGAATTGTTAAGTTTAGTTGCATATGGTTAGTCATAATTGAAAATGTTTTGAAAACTTATAAGTATCATTTGGATTGAACGCAATATTTGATTTTAAATTGTTAATTCACTGAGTAATTTATTTGAAACATGTAATTTAAAGTCAATATATACAATGCACAAGGTTGGCCGTTTTGCGAGAATTTAGGAAGGTCATAATGTACACAGCCTTCTCTTCACAACAAAAGAGACTGTTTCTATGATTTGAATCTATAACCTTATGGTCACAAAAAAATAACTTTATCGGTTATTTCAAAGCTTACATTTTATTTAAAACACGTAATTTGTATAGTATTATTTATATCCCACAGTTTACTCAATATGTAGTCAAGGGTAGCGATCACGAGCACCATGATATTGAAAAATTATATTGGCAAATGTGGTAACATGGATGATACCTAGTCGTCTTCAATCTATAATTCCAAGTTCCAGCAGCAGATGCTAATACAGAACAGGCAATTGTTGCTGATATGGGTCTATCAAGTTGTCTATTTCATATAAAGTGTTGTCCACATGTTTCTCTTAAACAAGACCAGAAGCAGCTAATTCTCTTAAACAAGACTAGATGCAGCTAATTCTCTTGAATAGACCCTGGCTAAGAAGAAAAACGAAGACGATAATGTTAGATGTGAATAGGAAGACTACATTTCTCTTTATTTTCAAAGCAGTCTCAAAAGTAAAAGAAAAACAGCAAAATTTGTCTTTATATTGAATTACATACCAAGAAACACATAGGGGACTGTTCTTTTTCTTTCTTTTTTTTGGGATATAAAGGAGGCCATAAGGCTTACATCAGGGAGGACATCCCATGCAAATTATGTAAAAGAAAACTAAGAAACCCATAAGAAGGTGTTTGTAACCGATGAAAACTTGGATTATAAGAAGCCGCAAACTTAGAAAGCCAATCATTACACCAATTCCCTTCCCTTGGTACAGGGACTGTTCTTTTTCTAACACTTCTTTATGAAATGTCTATACTTTCACAATCTAGAACTTTTAAGGTCAACCGTCGCTAGTCCAATCTCTTCGGAGCTGAGAAAATGAGAAAATGTTACTGTTGGATTTTAGAAGCTACACCCATTTATCAATCACAGCCAAAAGGTTTAGATCAAGTGCGAAATTGTGAGCTGCAAGGTTCAAGTTTACACTTTGGAAATTGAATTCTGATTAAGTGTTATTGATTTGTTTTTGTGTCGGTATTGCAAGGAAAGGAATGCCAGGGAATGATTCATTTAATAACAAAACAAAATCTTCTAAAATTGCATTTTAATCAATGTTTTTAAAACTGATGCAGAAGTTAAATCGGTAAGACAAGAAGTTTAAGGTTTAAAAGGTTTAATATGTACTAAACAATCATAAAACCAATTAAATATTAAGTAAAAGTTTAAAATTTTAAAAATGACTGAAGAAAACTATTTTTACTCAAAAAAATTAAAAGTTTAATTAAAAAGAGACTATTAAATAAAAATTAATTGATTTATTTTAAGTTATAAAAACTGATTAGTTTATAAAAACTTACCAATTAATTAACAAACTAATAAGTTTTTAACAAAAAAATTATTAAATTAAATCAAGCTGAAAAGTTGAAAAATGAATTAAAAAGTTAATTAATTCAAGATTTTTACTATTAAACTAATCAAATCGGTTCGATTATTAAAATATTTATTTTAATGCAAACATCATTTTGATGATATGTCCCATAACAAACTGCCATTACAATTTTCATATTATTTCTTTACTGTCTCTTTCTTTTTTTTTGGGGTTGTCTATTTTTCTATTAATAAAAGGTGCAATTTTAATTAAAACCCTTTATTCTAGTTCTTCAATTGTGCAAATTTATTTTATTTTACTAGTAAGATCGATAAAATAAGATTTAATTCGACTTTAATAAGGAAAAAGCTACCAGCTTATAGCACAAATTTCAGAAAAATGGAAATTCTAGTTTAAAGATACATATGGTTTATCTATCTAACTTTGAACCTGCTTATCTTGGAATTAATGATTGTTATTAGAACAATAAAGTTAGTCTACATATGTAGAAATGAGTTAGGAGTCTGAAACATAAAAGAAGAACGAAATAGAGAAGAAAACTCAAACAAGATAAGCTTAAGAAAAGGATTTCCAAGGAATTAGGGCCGCTCAGCTTTAAGAATTTATTATCATGTAGACGTGTAACGAAGGCAGGGATCCAAAGTTCCAGGACAACTGACTTTTGGGTCCTAAGAATGTGAAACAAAGAAAAACTTAACATGGAATCTTAATTCGTCTAGCTGCACGGTCACATCTAACTTTGGTAACACTTCAATCACCGACAACACCAAATAAGCGAAGAAGTCTAAGTCCGTACGTTTGGATGGTTGGGAGCGTTCTTGTTTCATGCAAGCATATATCTCAAGTTTCTGATGGAATTTGGAAGATGAGTGGACGAACCAAGACTTCATCTTCTTCTTTTGTTTTCTGTGTTTACACCTTCAAATGCCGTCCAATTTGGTCGGTCATACATATTGATTTGGTTTCCTCTGTTACCATAAATGACCCATCAATTACAAGGTTACGTAAGAGATGACAAGTTTTAGTAATGTCGGATTTAAGTTTAAAGATTCAATTAAGGCTATCATAAAATTGGTATACAATAAAGGTTCAAAAAGATTAAAGATTTAAAATAAAATTAAAAATAGTATTAAATAAAAAGTAATTGATTTAGCTTAATTTATAAAAATCAATTACTTCCTTTTATCGTTTAAAAACTCATTCTAAATAATAAAAATTATAGAAGTATATAATAATTTGTAAATTATATAATCTAAATAAATTATTTAATGTTACAGTCACTTGATTTAACTCAAATAATATTTAACTCTCTTATAAAATATAAATATAAAATTATAATTATAATCATAATATTTATAATTTTATTTGAGGGGTAAGATTCAATAAACATAATATTTAGAGGCATTCCTCCCACCACTTAAATCATATCTAATGATAAAATCAAAACTTACTTTAGTTTCATATACCTTTTTTCTAAGAAAATATATTACAATCAATATATCATTAGAACTGCAATCGTACAAACGACTGAAAAATTATCTATTAAGATTAATATTTTTAAAACCGATCTGGTTCAGCCGGTTTAACAATTAAAATCTTGAGTCGGACAACTTTTTAGTTTTGTCTTCAAGTTTTCGTTTCAGTTTTTAACTTTTCAGTTTGATTTAGTTTAATAATCTTTGTTGTAAAAATCTATCAGTTTACTAATTAATCGGTCAGTTTTTATAAATTAATAAGTTTTATAAATTAAAATAAAATAATTAATTTTTATTTCACAATCTCTTTTTTCAATTAAACATTAAATTTTTGGATGAATAAGGATAATATTTTTCGGTTATTTTTGAAACTCTTTAATTTTATTCAATTTTTAATCGATCTAATACTGGCTGAACCTTTTAAATCTTAAATAACTTGTCTTACCGGTTTAACATATAATCCGATTTTTAAAACATTAATTAAGATATAATTTTGGTAATTACATGCGTGTAAAAGATGAGTAGAGAAAATGTCAAAAAAAATGATGAGTAGAGAAGAAGTAACGAGGATGGAAAATGTAAGGTGTAAGGGAAGGTAAGAATTATTATCATTCCATTTAAATTAGTCTAAAGAACATGTTACAGTCATCATCTCTACCTAATTAATACATAATTCAAATGTTTGCATGCCTTTAGACTTTGAATTGACATTGCACTGTAACATCCAGTCCAAGTAAACCAATAAATAACAAGAATTAAGAATATAGAAATAAAGATCTATATCATTAGTTAAAAGATAAGAGACAATTACAGGCAAATTATTACACAAAGGCCCAAGATTGTTCTTTTCTCTCGGAGACTCGAAAAGCACACCAAATTCTTAGAAAGAAGGAGTCTAAATCTTCTGACTAATATTATAGTATCTTATTGCTGTCTCGTGATACTAAACAGAGGATGCATCCTTGAAAGAAGGAAGCTATTTGAGTCTTAAACATGACTATCTCCATTTACAAAATTGCCAACGGACAAAAGAGAGGTTGGTAAGTAAAAAGGAATTCTTTGAAAAGTCAGAAACTCTCAATGAAACCCCACTTCCCAAAAAGTTGCAAAACGACTCGTTTCAAAAACGTGGGCTAATTAAACGTGGTCAAACGGTCAACAGCGCAAAAATTTAGACATCATTCTCATTCGAAAGCCCTCCGCGCATGAAACCGAAGCCTCGCAGCAAGAGCAACACGCCGAGGTGGTCGGTCCGGAAAGTTGGAGACATTCACTGACTGATCCTTCTCTCAGGAGGATTTGGACAAAAAAACATAAACAAAGGAACGGACTAATGAAAACAAAAACATACTATAAACGTGTCTTGAGGACTTTTATTCTTCTGTCTATAGTTTTGGAAGAACTACAGTAGAGCCTGTCGAAGGTTTCTGATAAGATCCTTTATTGTGATGGAGAATTTACTGTCCATCTGCAAGAAAAATGAAAAAAGAAAATCTTGAGATGGGTTTGAACCAGATTTGCAGAATTTAAGTCCCATAAAAAGTTTTACTGAATAAAGAACAGAATAGGTTTTGTTGTCATCTTACGTTAATGTTGAAATGGAGGAGAAAGAATTTAGGAGAGCAGATTCACCTGACAAACAACAGTAACATCAAGTGTGGATCTCCCGAATGGCAGGACACTGGTGTTTATGACATTTAGATGAAACTTTTCTACTTCGCTTAGTATTTTTAGTAAGTTTCCTTTCTGCTTTTCACAATGGATTCTGATGAGCACATCCCTGTCTGAAACTCTAGCTTCTATTTCGGGCAGTGGTTGGTCGCAGCAGCCGTCTGAGTTTTCTTCAGTTGAAGAAGATTCATCATCAACATAGACCTGAGATTTCCTCACAAAGATTACTGATTCCATCGACTTCTTGGCAGTTTTTTCTTCAAGAGTCTTCACTCGTTCCTGAAGATGTTTCAAGTACTTAATTGCATCGCCAAGAACGGACGCCTTGTCCATCTGCAAAATCAAATGACATTGTCACTTTCATTATTATGGAACAATGGACAAGCATCTGCCAAAATCAAATGACATTGTCACTTTCATTATTATGGAACAATGGACAAGCATCTGCAATTAATTTTGGACCCCATAATTCTGATTATACACAGCAAAAAAGATATACTAGAAGAAACACTGTATGCTCAAGTTAACTGAAATTAATAATTTGACATTTGTAGTTACAATACAATGATTTAGGTGATTGCTTCAACAGTTATTGAAACCCTACATTAAATGCAGTCACATGCAAGTTTCAATTTAAATACCAAAGAGATCAAGAAAAGAAAATTAAGATGTACCTTCTTTAGGCCAGGCACAACAGCTGAAAGAGCAATGAATCGCTGACTGAGCTTCTCGCGCCTCTTTCTCTCGGCTAATACATGATCTTGTGCATGTGTAGGAGTCCTAGTCATTGCACCAGCTGCCCTTTTGGTACCCTGACCATAGTATGTTGAACCATATTGATCTTCCAAAGAACCCTTAGAGATCAAAGGTTGGTAATTCACACTTTCATGGTTTCCAACTTCAATCTTGGGCTTTGCGGTTTTGGGGTCAAGAGTGTGGAAGTATTGAGAAGTAGCTGGAGAAGAAATGGAGTTCTCGAAGGAGATAATATGAGATGATGAAGAAGGAGAAGCCCTGGATGGTATTTGGTCAGTGGTGCAAGAGCTCCAACTATTGGTCTTAAGCTGTTTCGCAGGCCTCTCAAGTATTTCGGTTTGTGGTGTTGGAATTGGTACACTGGTAAAGTTCTGTGTGGAAGAAAAGGAGTGAAAGTGAAGATCATCCATTGAGTAATCATGAGGACTCGCTAGGTACTGATAACTAAAGGCTGGATCTTCCATTCCCTGATCATTAAAAAGAGTAACAAAATTATGATTTCCTTGAGAAATTTCTGTTTACGATTATCTCAACAAGTTGCTTAACTTGCAACTAGTTCTTACCAACTCAGGTAACCATTTGGCTGATGAATTCTCCATTAAAGCGAAATTGATTGTTTCCTTAAAGATGGATTATGGACAGTAAGCGTCTGGTACAAGATCAGGAAACAAAGTAGTTGATGGATTAGATTTCGATAACTATATAGCTGAGGAAAGGTAAAACTGGAAAAGAAGAGAAGACCCAGCAACTAGAATATTAATCGGTTCACAGCTTTCTGCAAAAACTTTTCCTTCTCCTCGTAAAAACAGCAAGAAGAAAGGATTTCAACCCAAGAAACTAGAGAAGTCAAGCTAGAAGTTCAATGGAAAACATCCACTGACAAAACTAGACAATCTTGAGCCAGTTCCAGATACATGAACTGAATCCTCCATGAAAGTTGGATTGGTTGTTGAACATAGAGGCTACAACTGAAGTTGAAAGCTTACCTTCTTCAATGAAAAACCCAAGAGCAGAAGAGCGAGACCTGACTTGCCTTTCAGACATGCGAAAAGACACAACTTTGGTATCATCTTATAGGTGCAAAGCAGTGGGTAGTCATTGCATACGTATATACGGTCAGGTGTGAAAATGGTTCCGCCTTACTATTTTAATCATAAATCACTGTTCATTTTTGGGCTCTGTCTTGCGGTCTTGCTTTGACCGATCATGCATTATTTTTTGTTGGCCAATTAAAAAATAGCACACTGGGAAATGAGTAATGAGCGATTAAAACATAATTACTAATATTTCATTTCCAAAATAGAAACATTTGGCTTGTATTTGGGCATTTACTTTTGAATTATTTAACTTTTAAGCTTAATTTTTTATTTTTAGTTCGATTTATTTTAATAAATTTTGGTATTAAAAACTAATATGTTTATTAATTAATCGATTAATTTTTGTAAGTTGGTAAGTTCTTATAAAATATAATTAATTAATTAATTTTCATTTAATAATCTTTTTTAATTAAATTTCATAAGAAAAATCCCTTTTAATTATATTTTAAATTCTTTAATTTTGTTTAATCTTTAACCGATTTTATAACGGTCTAATATTGGTTAAACTTTTTAAACCTTAAATCTCTTACCTTACCAAATTAACTTCCGGTCTAATTTTTAAAACATTATTATACACCGTAATTGCAACGAAATTCAAAATTTAGAACTTAAAATCTTTAAAGACAATCATTATTATTGTGTAAAAGGAAAAAGGATAATGTCTTGGTTATGATAAGTGATTGTGACATATAAGAACTAAAATTTCTTATTATGATGGATTTAAATAATTTCAACTATAGTTTCTCAATTATGCCCGTATACACTCTCACTTTACAGCTGAGGACGATCCTGTTTTTTCTACAAGCTGATTGGAAGAGAGCTGGCATTCAGTAGGAGTCCAAAAGCTACAGTTAGCACATATAATTGATATGATAAGAAGTGCTTGACAGTGATCAATGCTTGGGACGCCATGATGATCTATATAAGATCTGAAGTAAGAGTTTTTAACCCGTTTATGAATTGTTTCTGGAAATGTTTCATTGTTAGGGCAACAAATTACTCTCTCTTTTTTTTAGAAACGGAGGAGCCGCAGTCGTTATTTTTTGGATGCGTACGGGGTAAATTTTCAAATTGATGCAATACCCTACAAATCACATCAATTAGGTACTCCTTACTAGGCAAGCCCTGTACGACGGGCTTGATCGAAAGTAACGAATTACTTGTTTTTATTCATTTTTAAAATATTTTATTATTATAAATTATTTAAAAACATTTTACAATATTAAAACATTTTTATTATTAAAATTTTATGTTAAATTATTTTAAAGAAAATTTCTATTAAAATTAAATTGAACAGCAACAGAAAGTTATATAAAATTTTATGTTAATATAAATTTATAGTAAAATTTAAAATTATAATATTTTGTGAAAATGTAAGAATAATAAATAAATTAAATTATAAAAGAACTATGTTTTTATGTAATCAAATAAAATAAAAGGCATGGAATTAGCTTATAATTTAAGAAACTTTAAAAGAATTCGTTAATTTTTAAAATTTTCATAAAAATACTATTTATAGGCCAATCAAATATTACTTATATAATAATTTAATTAAAATTTAAAATTTGAATAAAATTAATTAAATTAAATTATATCTAGTTTAAAAATTAAATTAAATTATTATAATAGTAATATTTGAATAATTCATACATAATATTTATATTTCATGGAGAGATTTTTTGAAAAAAATAAAAAGAGTTCTATATTTTATACGGGTTGTAAAGTAAAACATGTGGAGACGAGTGGAGGACTAACAACTCTGTCCGTGCGGTGGTCTCTCCCACTTGAAATTTTTACGCGTGCTAGGAAGATGATTTTCAGGAATCTCCAGCTAGCACGTGTCATTATGCGGAACCTCGAAGGAAGCCACCATCTCCTCTCAGGTCAGGTGCAGGTCTGTTCTTTTGTTCTGATTTTGGGTGCTGGAAATTGGAAAACAGGGCAAGTGTTCAATTTTTACAATCCACGGTCCACCTTTCACTTGCATCATCAAAATCGTCGTCACTCGAATACGAACACGCTGATGTAATAATAATAATAATATTATTATTATAAAACTTAATATTTCTAATATTATGTCCTTTTATGTAAAAATAAATGATTAAATACGATGAAATAAATTATATGATAATTAAACAATATTATAAAGATTTAAAATATAATGATTGAAATAAAAAATTAAACTATCAAAATATATATTTAATCATTTCTCCTGCTAAGATTACGAAGATAATATTTAACCAATTCAATTATATCAAGATAAGAAGATTCATTAATTTAATATGCAAAACAGATCATCATTTTTAAACTATCATTCTTAATCAAAATTGGTCGATTTTTAAATTTTAGATTCGGTTTATTTTAATAATTTTTATTGTTAAAAATTGATCAATTTATTAATTAATCAGTCAATTTTTGTAAACTAATTAATTTTTATTAATTAAAACGAACTATATAATTTCATTTAATCTGTGTTCTTTTTTATTTAAACTTTAAATTAAAGACAACTTCTTTCAATCTTACTTCAAAATCTTCAATTTTATTTAATATTTAATCGATTTTACGATGATCTAATATTAATTAAATCATATTGTATTGGTTTAGTTTCGGGCTCGATTTTTACAATATTGATTAAAAATACTTCAATTGATTAAAAATACTTCAATTGCTGAACCTTTTCAACATGGTGCAATAATTAAACTATCCCGATATTCGTAGCAACTAAACACAAAAGTCATAAAGTAGATTGTCGACACGCAAATGTACAAACCTTTCCCTTTGACAAATGAGAGTGATGTACGTACTACTTTTACTATTGGACTTTGTTGGCAAATCATTGTCTACTTGTGTTATCATATAGATGTAAGACCAACAATGGAAACTTCTAATTAATCCTAATCCTTATTAGACATGTAAAAAACAACACTTAATTATCCTTTGATAGCTTTACTTAAGGATTTAATATATGTAGGATCCAATTCCTGTTCAAGCAGATTCAAGAGTGTCTCAAAGTGATTTGTGGTGAGGTCAGTGCGTGGATAAGGATGGAATAGAACAACCAACAAGATAACTACGTAGAATTGAACTTAAATTTGTATTTATGTGAGGAGAAACTTGTAATTAAATTAGTTTTATGGTGTGACCTTAATTTAAACGGTCTATGTTGCAATCAAGCTGTCACAATCTTCTCGAATGCACATCAGATCAGCCTGATGTTGGTAATCGAATGACAAACGTGGTTGGAATGGCTGATGATGAGGGTAGAAGTGCGATCAATTCGATTGATCACTGTAGAAATCTAAATAATTATTAATAGCTTCTTTCGTAAATAATTAATTTCTCATTACTATTTTATTCAATCGCCAGTTGTAAGTTAGCAAATTAATATAATTATACTTTCAACTGTGAAAACGACTGCTGCGTTGCTTAACATGTGATTTCCTTTGATAATCATACAGTAACAGTGACGTGTGTATGTCTGTTATTGAAGGTTCGAGGACTCGTAATTTCCATCTCCTGTCTCGAGGCATTCCCCAAAAAACACAGAATTAATTTAGATACTTCGAAAATATGCCTCCTTTTTACTGTATCACAATGTTTTTTGTTTGTATGTTATGTTTGAGTGGTGATAAAAATCAATGTTTTTAAAACCAGACTGCAAGTTAATATAATAAGAAGGAAATTTAAGGTTTAAAAAGTTCAACCGATATTAAATTGTCACAAAATCGGTTCAAGATTAAGTAAAATTGAAGAATTTGATAAATATGGAAAAAAATTATCCTTACTCATCGAACAATTTAAAGTTTAAATGAAAAAGAAACTGTTACAACCAACCAATGTGATTATCTGATAAAATGTAATATTTTTGTAAAATTTTGATCTACTTTTGTACAGTGTAGGAAGCATGATAGGAAAGATTCATTTATACATACAAGTTAAAATAAAAAGTATATAATATTTAAAAATGTTTTAATATTTTGAGATTATCATTTCAATTAATTAAAATTTTGTTTCTATTTCACCGTGTTTTGCTATGAGAAACCTAACCTTTTTCATATAAAATTTAGATTAATTACGAATTCAAAGCAAATATCTTTAGGATTAATCACAACAACAATAACACATAATATAAATCTTGCTGAAGCGCAAGCTTTGGAAAAGTCTAGTAATACACAGTTCTAATTCTAATGAGTAGAGAGGTTATTTTCACATTCCTTAGGAATAGCCATTTTTCTTACTTTATTTAGAGAAACTAGATCATAACAATAGTTTATAAAACCAGTAAAATCGATAATTAATGTAATATGAAAATTCTAGTGAAAGCTAATGGTTTTGTATTCAATTGGATAGGACAAAGGTGAAAGGCTATACAGATCTTTTGATTCAAATGATCATCATTAGATACTTATGATCGTTCAAGGATGTCTTAATTAAAGCAAACATGAACTAGCACCAGCACTTACTTCTTATAGGATACGTATACATTATCCATTAGATGTTTTAGCAGACCAAGTCCTCGATCCGTCAAACGACTAGGCAAATACAGAGTGATGTATATATTTATTTATTCTTTGGTATTTCATTCATGTTAAAAAAAATATTACTTTCACTTGTTTAACGACTTATATCTATTTTTAATTTTTTAGATTTTTTTTAAAATATCTCGTCATGAAAAATATAATAATAGATACTTATTAACAATCTTGTTATAAAAGTTTATACATACTGGTTGGGTCGGCTGTGCTAGGCCCATGCCCAGGCTCAGGACGTTCAATCCACATATCCACGGCTCATTCACAGGAATTAGTATCCTATGCAAACACAAAGATCTACGTAAAGACCTAAACCTAGCGTCTATTTCGTATATAAGGTACTATTCTACCATGATACAGGTACGACAATACAACCCTAGCTTTCTCTTTGTTTTCTGCGACCAATTTTCTCTCAAAAAGACTGATTTGAGCATCGGAGGGGGGCCTTCTGGGAATCAACCCCCGGCGTGCCTTTATTTGTTTTGTAGGTATTCTTCAGCCGAAATCAATCAGAATCATGGACCCAAACAATAGCGTTCAACCCCAGCAGAATCCGACTGAACCACATACTCTTATGTTTTTATCATTTCGGGTAAGTTCTAACTTACATAAAAATGTTGTCATTGTCAATACTCAGTTGGAATCTAAGGTATAAAATGGTCAAATAATACACAACTTTATTTTCCTATCTAATAAAGAGACTGTTTCCGATCACATAAAAATGTATTCTTAAAAAAATAAAAAAAATATTTCTTTATATTAAAAATAAAGAATTAAAGTTTCAAAGTTTAGATGATTTTAATGTAAAATTAACCATTGGAAGCATTGATTAATCATCCACACGAATTGCAGTACCAAAAAACAATTCTAATTAAGTGAAGAACGATTTAGTACAGCTAAATCTCGAATCCCGATAATTTAAAGTATCTTTTCCTAGAGGAATGCACGAACAGCAGACTCGAGATGAAGAAAATTCAACCCCTCAAACAAGTAGTGGACAGCTGCTCTTTGGTGGAGGATGAAGGGGAGGAATCTTAGTAAGACTTTGAAGTTGGTTTCTTGTTCCTTGCAAGTTGGAGAACCTTAGTGGCTCTGAAAAGGTCAATATCGATCGAGGACTAGTAAAGCATTGGCCATGTCAGTGTTATCTTCTTCAAGCTATTGCCATGTTTTTTGGTCATCAAATCTAATAGATATACAAACATGGAAACTTTGATAAAAATATTACGGCAAGAGATCACATACGATTCTGAGCTCCTGAGGTCCAAGATCTTGGGATGTTGATCGACCCTCGTGTGCAAATTTAATTTGAAGTAGGCTGAGTGGAGAGCATCTTCCTTATGATTGGGACAAATTTATGTGGGATTTCCTCGAATCTGATGTGATGAGAATGACAATGTTGTACTAGACTAGTATACATAGGGAGTGGAGTGTAACTGTTTCAAAAAAAAAAGAAGTGTAAGGAAGTGGCTCAAAATTTGATAATTAACTATCTTCTACCAGAAATTAGAAAATATAGAGTCACAGTTTTCTGAAAAAACAAAAGAGAAGTCGTGATATTGCTCCTTCAAATTTAATTTTTAATTTAATAAATATGATTTTAACTCAATCATAGCTATCGCATGCTATTTTCTAATTTGATAGATCAAATTACATAAATCCAAAAAAAGAGTTAAGTGTTACGGCCTCCACTAAAAAGTAATGATTAAAAAATTTAGTCGAATTGATCGATTCAATCATAAAAATTTTGAACTGATCAATTTTTTAATTTGATTTTTTAACCGATTTATTTTAATTATTCTTGTTGTTAAAAAATAATCAATTTATTAATTAATTAGTCAATTTTTATAAATTAATAAATTTTTATAAACAAAAACAATTCAATTAATTTTCATTAAATAATCTCTTTTTTTAATGAAATTTCAAATTCTTCAATAGGTAAGAATAATATCTTTCAATTATATTTCAAAATTTTAATTTTATTCAATCTTTAGCGATTAATCTTAGTCCGATTTTTAAAATATTGTAAAAGGTAAATTCTAAAACCATAGTTTTTGTCAAGAATCTCACATCGGACAAGTGTAAGTGCATTCAGCTATTTATAATAGTGTGCAAACCTCTCTTCTCAAGCTAGTTTTTATGGGTGAGTTAGGCCTTTCAACAATTTTGAAGAAGTAGTAGCCCCAAAATTATAATCTTGGAAAGTATCTTTACATGGTTTTTAAAACCATAAATTAAGAAATAATATTTTTACTATGAATAATTGCCAATTTAATTAGTCTTGCTATATTTTTGAATAATGGAAACAAATTTCTTTTCAATCGTCACTATATATCCACCACTTATGTATTTATCAAAAATTTATAGTGGATTTTTAATTAATTTCACACTATTAAAGTTTTTCAATCTGATCATAGTCTAAGTATTGAATTATAAATAAATTTAACTTGATGCATCTCTCGTGTGGCTATTATATTACACTCTAATTAATTAAGATCAAATCTTATATCAAAATTTGGTTTTGGTCCAGCTAGCAAAAAGTAACCAGGTTTTGAAAATATTGTGGAGATTAGTCCGACTTTCAATTTCTTTAGTGAGGTTGAATACATTTCTTCGACACTCGTTAATATTAGGTCATAGGTTTTTCGTACAAAATCATACATCTCTCCCACGCTCGTTCTTGGACAGATTTAGACTACGATTTTTTTGGTTTTGTTAAATATTTGAAGTGTAAAACTATGTTTTACAAATGTTTTAAAAACCAGTAAAAAAGAGGATTAAGATTTTAAAGATTTAACTAGCATTAGACTGTGTTAAAGATTAAATAAAATTAAAGAATTTAAAATATAATTGAAAAAGATTGTCGAAAAATTTGAAGTTCAATTTAAAAAAGAGATTATTGAATAAAAATTAATTGATTTATTTTAGTTTATAAGAACTTATTATTTAAGGAAATTGATCAATTAATTTATTAATTGATCTGTTTTTAACAATAAGATTTATTAAAGTAAATCAAACCGGAATGTTAAAAACTGAATCAAAAAGTTGAACGGTTTAAAGTTTTTATAGTTGAATCGAATATGTTATTTAATCACACCGGTTGAATTTTTTAATCATTAATATTATTTTTTATTTTTTTAAAAAAATTGAAGTGTAAAGCTATGTTTTGGAGTTAAGAATTTTTTAGGGCGAGTACATGTAAAATAATAGTCAATTTTAACTAAAGTAGAGATGTTATTAGATTTTAGATTCTCTTTTCCTTTTTCTTTTAGTTTGCATAAAAACGTCATTTAGACACTATTTTCCACAAACATATTTGATAATAAATAAGAGTAACTCTTAATTTGTTAAGTTTTGAATTTTGACAATATAAGTCTTATAAAATATTTTACCTAGCAAAATTTATAACAATATTGTCGTAAAATTCAAATTATAAATTAAGCTTACTTATAAGGGTAGATTCATCGATGGATATTGGATTCAGAATTGCTTTCTCTTCCTAAAATTGAATTATTAAGAATAAGTTTAAACTTTCTGATGTATAGAAAAAGAAATAGAATTCTATAAAACACAATAAAATTCTAACAAATTGAGAAAATCAACTGGGTTAATATAAATCAATTATTAAAAAACATATTCGATTCAACTAGATTAACGGTAAAAATATTGAATCATCCAAAATTTCGATTTGATTTTTAATTTTTTGATTTTAATAATTCTGATTGTTAAAACTGATAAATTTATTAATTAATCGATCAATTTTTTAAATTAATAAATTCTTATAAATAAAAATATATTAATTAATTTTTATTTAAGAATTTATTTTTCAATTTTTTTTAAAATTCTATTAAGTTTTTTTATTTTTGGAGAGAAAAAGAATTATTATGTTTAATAGCTTAATAAAAAATAACGAAGGTGAACTTTGGAGTAATTAGTAAAGTCGTGCTTTTGTAACCAAAAAGTTACAGGTTTAGATCACGAAAATAACCTTTTTATAAAATACAAAAAGACGAGAGATTTGTGTACTATTGTTCTCGTTGTCGGCCTCTTAATAAGAAAATAATAAAAGTCTAGTCTTTTTTTAAATTTTAAATCTCTTTAAAATTTAGAGACTATCCCATACATATATTTTTTACGCTCGGTTCAAAATTGGATTCAATTTAATATTTAGCTAAAACAAATTTTATTTTAAACCTAGATTAAAATATGAATTCTGATATTATGTATTACTTATTATAACATTATTTCTTTTTGTTTCTTCTCTTTTCTCAACAAAAAGCGAGGAATCCAAGCTTCGAAAGCAAAGTAGTCAGAAATTTGATGCACACAGTATTATAGTAATGACCATAATGAGATGTTTGACTTTGTCAGGAAGTAGATGCCAATGAAGCACCATCCAAACGAGAAGAGGAAGAGCATATGCAAAAGAAAATTGAAGCCTGGAAAATGGAGATGGCTGAAGAGAACTTCTCAATAATTTTGTAGAGATTACAACAACTTAATCTGGAATTAACCCTTGATACCAATTTGCTCAATGTGTTTAATACACGAGTTCAGTTGATTATATATATATTTGAACAATAGGAGCACACTTTAAGAGGATAATTGAACTCCACAATCCAAATGATGTTACCAAAAAATCTAAATGACCAAAGGAAGAAACCAAATAGATTATTTATATATCATGTACCAATGTATGTAAAATGTTGAACTCCATATACCTAATCCTCCTTTCTTTCAACGGATCGAGAAGTATTCTATAAGGAAATGGATATTCAAAAAAAAAAAAACTTGAACAGATAGTTAAGTTAATGTCCCTAATTCACTTTTTAGTAATGATTAAAAAATTCAAACTTTGAAACGTTCAATTTTTCAGTTTGATTTACTTTAACAATTTTTGTTGTTAAAATTCGATCAATTTATTAATTAATTGGTCATTTTTATAAATTAATAAATTCTTATAAACAAACATAAATTATTTAATGTTTATTTAATATTTTTTGATTAAACTTCAAATTCTTAGATAGATAAGATAATCTCTTTCAATCGTATTTTAAAATTCAAAATTTTTAATTTTATTTATTCTTTAGCAGGTTTTGTGACAGTTTAATATGGATTGAATCTTTTAAACATTAAACTTTTTGTCTTACCGATTTAACTTCCGTTTAGCTTTTAAAACATTATTTTTTAAGGATTAAACAAGAGACTGAATTTAGTTTACTTAGAAATGTTCAGCAAAATATGAAAGCAACCTTCTAATTTTTACAGAATATATCGAAAACATGTACCATCTAAACTAATTATGGTTACTTTTTTTTGGTCAACCCATCAACTTGCAGTTTACTTCTGTATTTTTATTTTGTCTAGCATGAATTAATTCACTCGAATTAGAGTCCTAAACAAGAATCTTGCTTATATCATCATCTTGTCATACTGACCTATATTGCATAATTCAAATGATGAGTTGGACATATACATCACAAAATTAAACAATTTCTGTGAGACTCCTTATGAATAAGGTTATAAATAGTTTTCCAAAAATTTCTTATTGTTGAGTCAGATTCTCAAGATGTAGTTAATTTTGTGATGACTTCTTGTCCCAGTTCGCATCCTATGTTTATTCTTGTTGGGGGCATCAAGACATTGATTGTAAGAGATTGGTGTTGCTTTCTCCCGCATATTTTTTGTGAAACTAATCAACGTGTGAATTTCCTAGCTAAGCAGGGTTCTTCAGCTATGAATCGATAGTTTTTTTTTGGAGACTCCAGCTCCAAAACTTTGATTGTTACTTCAAACTGATGAGAAATTAGTGGCCTTCTTGAGGCATTAATTCTCGCTTGTTTCTTATATCCTTTTAACCAAAAAAAAATTAAAGGCCCAACATGACATGTTAAGATAAATAAAATGGCATCTTCCTTCATCAATTGGCACCCTAATTTCATTAACAACTTGATGTATGTATTAGCAAGTTGCAATTAAAAAAGAAAATGATTACTATATATATGTATGTATGTATATGAGTCAATAAACCTATTTTTTTTTCTTGGTGAATTGATGCAATCTATATTTATTTAAGAATTTAAGAAGCTATTGTCTAAAAAACATTGAGTTTTGTAGCAATTTTTATTTAAAAAATTTATAACTATTATTTCTTAATGTGTATGAAGTTAACTTTTATGTGTATATAATAATTATAAATTATATATTTTAAATAAATTATTTAATAAGTGAATATTTAAAAATTAAATAACAAATTCAATTCAAATAATTTGTAATAATTTATAATAAATTACTCTATTCACTCCCGATAAATAGACATAAGATGAAGATAATTTGGTAATTCAAGGCGAATTTCATATCATATTACTGAATAAACATCAATAATCCCTCGTGGTTATAGAAGCAAATCAAGCAGTAATCAAAAAGAAATAATTGATTGTAACGAGGAATAAATAATCATCAGGGATAATTTCAGATTCAAATCTGAAGAACATGGAATGGAGTTTCGGGAGACACAAACAGGGACAACAGAAACAAATTTGGGATCAAACTTCCAAGGAACGTGCACTTCGTTAACAATATACAACAATTTTGGGGTCAACCCAAAGTAAAGACATCATGTGACGAGGAAAAAACGAAGAATAGTAAGACAGAAATCACTGACAAACCCAGAAAAACCACAAGCACGTAGGACTAGGATAATTTGTTATTACAAGAAATGGGTTTTTTGTTCAACGTGGTCGACTAGTATATCTACTATCGACCGCGCAAAAATATCAAACGAGGAAACCGTCGAGTTCTGTGTAACTTCACGGCAAACACAAGCTTTATTTTTATCTATGGCGATCCAGATATATTCATGTAAATGTAGTCGGAGATATTGCATGTTCACATCTTTTCTTTCACATAAACTTCAGGAGAGCTAGTCTTAGGTTTCTTACCAAATCCTTAACTGTCATCGTTTCTGCACTGCCCATCTGCAAAAGCACGTCATTCCATTATTGATTATCCTTTGAAAATGAGGTATGGTATAAAGAAAATCATAGTTTCTGATACTTAGTGTCTTAAAGGGTATCAGAATCTGAGATCAAATCCCAGTTTACCTGAGCAACTATGGTAATGTGAAGGGTGGAACTTCCAAATGGCACGACACTGCTAGTCACAATAGATTGATGAAGATTCTCCATTTCTTTTAGTATTTTAGTTAGAACACCATGTTGCTTCTGGCAGTGTATTCGAACTAGTAAATCCTTGCCAGAAGCTGTTGCTTCAATCTCCGGGAGGGCCGAAGTGAAGCGACCCTCAGAATTTGAATCGTTACATGAAGAAGAGTCTTCATCGGGAGATAGCTGAGATTTCTTCACAAGTATAACTGATTCTACTGTTTTCTTCTTGGTCTGCTCCTCCAGTTCCTTCACTCTATCTTGAAGCTGCTTCACATACTTTATAGCATCTCCAAGTACAGTAGCTTTATCCATCTGACGAAAAAAAAAATACAGTGAATTGAGATCATGAACATGCTCATCTTAACTACAGAAGATAGAGCAAGAAATCCACAATACCTTCTTTAGACCAGGAACGATGGACGATAGAGCTATGAATCGCTGGCTAAGCTTTTCTCTCCTCTTTCTCTCGGCCATAATGTGTTCTTGAGCATGCGACGGAGTTCTTGTCATAGACATAGGATAAGACTTCTTATAACTTCCTTGATTTTTCCTTGGATCTTCATAACTCTGGTTCTCATACGAAATCTTTGAGACCAAATTAGACTGAAAGTTCATGTTCCCTGGAGACGAAGCCTCCTCCTTTGGCTTAAGGTTGAAACTTAGTCTCCTGAGTAGCTTCTGGGAATGGTTTGTCGATGAATCCTCAAATGAAAGAAACTGAGATGTAGGAGAAGAAGGCGTGGGCGGTTGGTGTTCAGCTGTTATACCTGAGTTCCAGCTGCTGGTTTTGTGCTGTTTAGCAGGTCTCTCAATGTTGTTTTGAGCAATTTCTAAATAGGATTGGTTTAAGGTTTCAGTATTTAAGTTAGGGTAAGAGGAATAGCTATCCAAAGATGAACATCGCTGGATGTTTTCTCCATCTGCAGTTCCCATATTATACTGAGAAATGAATTCGTAATCATTCATACCCTGGTAAAGTGAAACCGTGATCAGGTTCCATAAACTAATGAATCCCAGCTTCTGTAATGAAACTAAAAACTCAGAATAATGAATCAACATATATACCATTTCTGTAAACCATGTAGCTGATGTCGAATCCATCTTGGAACTTGCTTTGTTTCCTCTATAATGGATTCCTGCAAGAAGTTTGATTAATCTTCTCTATATAAGAAGAGTAAAATCCTGAAAAATAAAGCTTCAATTCATAACTATCCTTTTAAGCTGTTTTAATAGTAAACAAAACTCTGACTTATCGAAGAACAACGAACAAACCTAAAAGCTAACCTAAAATGCTGACCTTTTTCTTGGATCCACCAATTCCTCTCCTACCCGCATGTGAAACTTTGGTCCTTAGCTTCTCTCATTATATATCCATCAGATCTCTCCCTCTCTTCACTCCTTCCTTCATTATTTGTTGACATGAGATGGCAACAGCTTAAAGAAGAACAATTTGATACAGAATTTAGTTTAAAAAAAGCTTGGTGACCAAATTTTTTTTTCCCTTGCCCTTAATGTTTGGGATTCCGTTCCGTACCGGCCGATACCGGTCGGTACGTACCGTACCGGCCAGAATCCGGTACCGGTACGGGTTTAAATGTACCGGTAAAAAATACTGGTCGGTACCGGCCAATTTCGTCGGTACCAGCCGGTACCGGCCGGTATTCAAAATACCGGTCAAATACCGGCCGGTACCGGAAATTTTAAAAAATTGGGGGACTTTTTTGCAAAATTTTCAAAATTTCCCTCCCTCCTTCCTATCTCTCCTTTTCCCG
>JAOTBA010000203.1:26031052-26054706 GCA_025629845.1 Erythroxylum squamatum
TTGGTCATTGGGAAGGAAACTGAGTCCAAGGTCTCAGGTTCGAGTCTCGGCAGCGGCAGTGTGGGAGTTCATCCAATATGGTGACTCCTTGTGCGCACCGAGCACTGAGCCACCTACCTGAGAAGCTGGCTGGAATCAAACCGTGATTCAATCCTCCAGCGGTGGTCGGGTCTGCGACTGGGGGCTCTTGAGGTTGGGGCTCAACCTTTTGAGTCCAAGGTTTGTGGTGACTCCTTGTGCGCATTAAGGATTGGGCCGCCTTTTCAAAAAGCTAGCTAGAATCAGACCGTAATTTACCTCCCTCATACAATATCGAGTCAGAGTGTGGGGGCGCCTAGGGTGGGCGTTCCACCTTTTGAGTCCAAGGCTTGTAAAATGACCTTTCCTTATCTAACACATGACTTCTAACAAAATGGCAAACTTGCTTGAGACTTGATCATCCATTTCTTTCGTTAGAAAGAAAGTGGTCCTAGATCTTGGCATGTGATTAACTGATTTACAGTTATTAACAAATGGTTATAGGCTTTTATCAATCTTTAAAAAATTGAACTGAAAGTTAAATTAATAAGGTAAATGATTTAAGGTTTAAGAGGTTTATATTAGATCGTCATAAAATCGGTTAAATTTTGAATAAAATTTAAAATTTTGAAATATAATTAAAAGAGATAGTATTTATCTATCGAAGAATTTAAAATTTAATTGAAAAAAAGATTGTTAAATGAAAATTAATTGATTTTGTTTAATTTATAAGAACTTATTAATTTATAAAAATTAATTGATTAATTAATAAACTGATAATTTTTTAACAACAAGAGTTATTAAAGTAAATCAAACTAAAATTTTAAAAATTAAAACAAAAAACTGAATGATTTAAGATTTTTTTTTGGTTGAATGATTGGATTTTCTAATTTGTATTGTTCTAACCACGTAATTAAGATTGCCTCTCATTTAGGAACGGATGATGCTTAACTTCTCGTTATTAGAAATTTCGATAAGTTTATATGTTCAAATTAAATGATAAATTCAATTTGAATAATCAAAGGAAATTTAACCCATCAATCACTTTGATTTTTTTTTTATAAAAGGAAAGTAAATGAAAAATTACGTAACAAGTCTAGAGAAATAGGTCCCCGTCATATCCTTTGTGAGGAAAAAGTGGCACCCAATGAGTGTAATATCAAAATATTTGACCCCAATATCTACATGTTCTGCATAATTGGCAAGACAGTCAGCGCATCTGTTGCTCTCTCGATAAATATGTCGATAAACAACAGTCCAATTTTGGTGAAACAGTTCGGCGATACCTATGACGATAGAATTGTGGGCCTGAGCTCGGTTGATCGCGGAGGAAAAAATTCAAGAGATTTGAATTTAAAACGATGCTTAACGTTTGGAGCCATTTGAAGAATCCTCACAAACTACTTGGACAAGTCTTTAAAAGACAAAGGATGTTGGGGAGGTGGGAGTTAATTTAAGAGTCATTTTGATTCTTTTAAGGTATAGGTAAGAAACCCTTTAATGGATTTCTTGGTTAGGAACTTGTACACAAAGTCCAACAAGCTTTAACATCAAATGGTGTATTTACGACATCAAAGGACCACACTAGATGTGGTACTACTCGAATTGCGTGATCAAATTCACCACCCAAAGTGCTCATTATCAACTTTCTAGTCCACAGAAAAAAAAAAAAGGGGCTAATGCAAAATCCAGTATACCAGAAAATAGCACATCGTGTGTTCATGAATCTGAACCCAATGTTGACAAAATTTGCAATTTGATGATGTGCTAACGAGAGGAGTCCTTTGTGATTATGATGATAATAATAATGATAACTTCTATCTCATCCTGACAGCTAGATGAAAGGATCAAGCATTGATGTGTCCTTTTCCGAAAACTATATAGCTGATGTTGGACTTTGGCATTGAACATGATCATGTCTATGCCCACCATGAATCCAAAACTTTGGAAGCATTTTTTGGATTGTTTCGAGTTTGTTACATCCTCAATTTTTTTAAAATGTATGGATTTATAAAAGGTATACCCCATTGTGGGCTAAATTGACATTAAAATTAGAAACATATGAAAAGTCTCTCTTTCTCATCATTTGCTTAGGAGATTTTGTGTATCAACTTTGCTTTTTTGGGTGTAGTGGATGAGTGGGACTCAAATCACTGAATCTTTTAGATTAATCTTGTATCTTGACCAATATGGATTTGGCACTAAAAAGCTTCAAAATCTTTCGCTAGTGCGCAGCACATGAGGGGCTCCAAGGAGGGATTGCTTCAATCATTTCTCAAGTGTACATTGCACCCCAAAAATTCCCCGTAAAGATGTCACAAAACACGCTTAAAAAGGTCTAATGGTACGTAGTCTTATCTCTAACTAATATTTTTTAATAATTTTATAAATTAATAAATTTAAAATCACACAAATCATTCGGAAACTTTTGAACATACTAAAACTTCGTGTTTTAACAAAATTTTTATTAGAAGCTATTATCGTTAATTTTAAATTAGTTAATTTATGTTACAAATTTATAACAAATTATAGCTTATTTAGGACAAATTTAAAAAATAATTATAAACAAATTCAACAACAAACAAACCCATCTTTCTAATAGGCAAATATTTTACATGTATGGAAAACTAATAAAGTAAAAAGAGCTGGACTGGCCTATTGAGATGAGGAGTGGTTCGCTTTTATATATGCAAAAGGGCCTAGGCGTCCGGTACTGCTTGTCGCTATTATGCACTTGGGTCCACTCAATCATTCCAACCCGCATTTCTTTTTTCCTTTTTCACCAAATTAATATATTTATTATATTATATTATCTTGTGTGTTTCAACTTTCAAATTACAAAAGAAAAAATTTTAAAAAAGAAAAAAAAATCAAAATCTAGCGTTCTCGAAGCCATGCAAATCGCTGACCCTGTTCATATGCTTCCTCATTATAGCCACTTTAGCCAATCTCTCGGCGGCTCGCCACCCCGACGTTGGCGTAAGCGGCTCCACCTGTTGACCACTCCGCTGTCGCCGTCGCTGCACCTCCGCCTCCAAGCCGCGCAGGTAGTCACTAGCCCATGACACATCGCCGCTCTGCACCATCAACGCACGAGCCGACAGCAACAATTGATAAGCTCCCGAGTAATCGCCTTGTTCCATTAAGCGGCGAGTCTCAGCTATAGCTCGCGTGCTGACGTGGAGGTTCCTCAACCGTTGGATGACTGGCGTCGAAGATCGGACGGGCTGTGCGCAAGGCACCAACAAAGTTAATTCTCTACACCAGATTTGTTTCTGCGACGATGGGTCTGTAAACGACGGTCTTACGGACAAGACTTGCTGGGACCCACAGGACGAAGCTGTCACTTTCAGTTCTACAAGTAATTCTCTCTCTTCTTCCGCGTGAAGGTCCCCGACTCGGACCGAACCGTGGTCGAATACGCTGGGTCGACCTGTTAGAGAATAAACCGCTGGGATATCAACTGCTCCTGAACCGGGGGCAAACCCGAGTTGAAGCTTCAGATCTTGAACCACGACGCTTAACAATCCACGTACACACTTGACTAAGGCATCTTCAGATGGCGCGTGAGAGTCGCCGAAAACAATCGAGTGCGTGGGGATTTCCATCGGGGAGAAACGCGTGGATGACACGAACATAGAGGAACGGTTCTGATTAGTTGACCGTTCATCGTGACCGTTGGAGAAAATCATGATTGTGGAAATTGGATTCTTCTCTCGGCGATCTTCGATCACTTTTGCCGCCTTTTTGAGCGCGTCGTTCACACTCATTCCCAGACCGGTAGTCCCAAGCGCCTCCACAATCCGACGCGCCGCTCGCCTGCCGTTGGCCGTCATCCTACGCAACGGAAAGAGCCGCTTGGAGCCCGACGAGAACGCGACTATGGACAAGCGGTCGTTGGAGCTCAACGTGGATATCACCAATCTCATTGCACGTTTCATCATCTGAGACTTGAAACCGCACATTCTCTCGCTGACGTCAAGCACCGTAACTAAATCGACTGGCGTACGACGCAATGTGGTCGGAGCTGGCGGCGCTCTCACTTTCAAAACCACCGCGTGCGTCTGGTGATTCCTCCCGATGGCCACGATCGCAGATTCCGGCAACAGAGAGACTTCAACGTTCTTAGCAACAGCTTTCCTCGGAGTTGGACTTACAAAGAAACCTTTGAAACGAAACGCTTCGCTTTGATGCTCGTCCTCGACGACGTCGCTTTCGTTTTCCTCCAGCTCGGGGATGGGGTTGAAGAGTGACCCGTGAGAAGGTGACATTAAAGGCTCGTCGTCGTTATAGACTCTCAAACTCTTGGCTATAACATCCTTGAGCTTGCTCTCTTGCTTTCTGATCTCCTTGCGCTCGTCACGGTGGTCGGAAAACATCGGCAGGTGCTTCCAGGTGGCGCTGCAAACTGGACAGATGATGAGGTGTTGCTGAGCAGCGACGCAGTGGAAATGAAACACGTGGTTGCATTCAGCAGTGAAAATAGCAGTTGCTTGACCACGTTTGACACTCTGAGAACAGACTCCACATCGAGTACTGGTTGATTTAGACAGGGCTTTGAGGAAGGAGAAGGTAGAAGGCGATCTGGGGGATGAGGGATTTGAGAAATGGAACAGTCTTGGGCTATGACTGGTTTTACAATGGAGTTTAGGTGGGCTATTGGGTACGGAAGAAGAATTCGGTGTGGTGGTGGTCTGACACCGGAGACTAGGCGTTGACGGGTTGGAGAAGAAACCCCTTATGATTCTGGGACTGTGAGTAATAACATCGCTTGATTTGCTCTTGGTTTTGGTCTTCCTGTCGTTGATGGATTGGTTTTCTCCAAATAATGTGGCTTCTCGCTGCTCTTTGGGAATGAAAGTACAGAACGCTCTTCTCCAACCACTCACCATTGTTGAACGAAATCAAACTCTGTTTTCGATAGGATTTGATTGGAGAACAGATATGGGTTGCACATACATGAGGAGAGACAAGTTGAGGAGGATTGGTCTTGGTTTGTTTTTACATATGAATGTGTTCTTTTGTTGTTGGTTACGTTCCTTTTTCTATCTTTCCAAAGCTCTCAAAAGATATCTGAATCAAAAAGGTCTCACTCACCTTTCTCTCTATCTGAGGGGGGCGGGGGGCTATATTAATGGGGACATGAATCGTATGGTAAGTAGTAAAGAAGCAAATAATGAGGAGGCTTTTCCTTATACAAAAGCGAAGGATAGGTTTTTGAGTATTTAAAGCAAAGTTAGTATTGGGATTTGCAAATTTTACTGGGCATCTGCAAGTTGTTGTCACCCGCGGTAATAAGTCAACGGGAGACGAAAGATGAAGAAGAAGAGAAGTCACCTCTTCAAACAAACTCCACATAAAATTAAAAATAATACTAAAACGGGTTGAAGTTAATTTTTAAAATAGTTTAAGAATACCTTTAAAATATATTTTTAAAAAATTTTAAATTTTTGATTTTCCTAAAATATCAATTTTCTTACGCTTCGATTTAAAAAATCAAATTTACATGGGTTAAATATTATTTATATGACTATTTAATTCAGCTTTTAATTTCAACTCGAACTAATTAAATATAACTCGACCTAGTAATTTATTGTAATAGTAATTATAAATTAGGATATATAATTATTTTAAATTATATATTTTAAATTAATTACTAGATTAATTATATTATACCTCTTTTACTTCCACAAAAATATTTAATTAAATTATTAAAAATTGATGTAAATATATAATTTGGTGGTTTTTAAATTATTTTAAATATATATTTAATTTTTTACTTTCAAAAAATCATTATTAATCACGTTGTACATAACTCTATATTATTTAATAGTTATTTTTGTTTTAATTTCTAAAAGTTGTACTTCCTCCGATTTATAATAAGTTTCGTTTTAGATACATTTTAATTATTCAAAATAAGTGACATTCTTGACTTTGTATGCATGTTTATAATTTTACTTCCAAAATTAACCTTTAATTTCTCTTATCTTAATTACACAGATCACAATTTCAAGGCAATTTAAATATGTAATTTCTCTCACATGCTAATTTAATAAAGGTATATCTATAATTTCATTAGCTTTCTTAATAAACGTGCATTTTTTTAAAACGATGCTTATTATGAATAAGACGAAGTATTTGTACTATGCAGCTCCTTGGTGTGAAACTCTGATCTCCCTTGATCTTGTCTGTTCGTGGTGGGGTATGTTTTCTTTTCCGTGTGACCATGAAATGATAAGGTATACAGAAACAAGAAATTAATGAGTTTGGCTTCACCCCAGGAGGGCATAACAGTCATTCAATATTTCTTCTTGTTTATCAATTTATTAAAAATAAAAAATCGATTTTTTTATTAATCATTTTGGTCATAATTGAATTAATATGATTTAAAGCCTCCCTTTCAATATTCTATTCCTAATCCTAATTACTTTTCTAATAAAAAACGTAGTTATTCAAAAAATAGTGATTTTATTTATTTCAAATTTTGAATTGATCAGTCTTTAATTAGGAATTATTGAATTAAATCAATACAGTAAATATTAAACACAAACTAATTAAATTTTGTGTACGTAATCATTCAATTTAGCTGTTAACTCAAAGTAATTAAATCTAATTTAAATTAATAATTCATTATAATTATCTTAAATTGTTAATTTAAAGTGAATTTAATTGATTAGAGTGAAGTCGAATTACCATATTAGTATTATGATGTTCATATGTAAATTAATTTAAACTAATAATTTATTATAATTATCTTAAATTGTTAATTTAAATTGATTAGAGTCGAGTCGAATTACCATATTAGTATTATTTGATTAATTTACATATAACGTTCATATTATATATATATTTAATTATTTTTAATAGAAATCTAAAAAAAGTTCTTCAAAAAAATAAAAATTTAAAGTTTATGTCTTTTAACTTAAAAGAAACCTTATATTTTAATATTTAAAATACTTATTCATTTTACAATAATTCTTTACATTTGATAATACCTACTAATCACATCTAATAAGATTATTGAAACATAAAATAATTATTAATCTGTCTAAAGTAATTATTTTGAAACATAATTTTATAAAATCATTGCCTCAATTTGCTAATCATACAAAATCTTCATTATTGTTTTTTACCGTGGACGAAAGAGGGGAATCTCTTAGGGAACGAGAAGTGTGGAGAGTAACGCCACAGTAAAAGTTGGATTTTAACATTAGCGGTGAATCAGCACAGTAAAAGTCTTCAAGTAAAAGTGAACAGATTTTAATTGAAACAGATGAAAGCGTGTAACTTAATGTCAAATAATTATCAATTATGATGGTTAATTAAGCTTCATTAATTGGGTTCAAACTCAGAGAGTAATTATAAGGTTTTTTTTTTAACTTTTTACCCTTGCGGTTAAACTAAGTCACTCAATGTTTAAAGGCTTTAATTTAAAATTTGGTATTATTGTTAATTAATGTGTCCTCTGTGGCACGTGATACTTACTTTATTTTACGTGTTACCAATGTAATCAATGTATATGCATCGTGATTCGTGCATGCCAATGACTACGCCCGATTTGGAGAATCAAATCTCGTAATATCAAATGTTATATTAAATCTCATTTATACATTTATAAAGTCTTGTGTTTGATTCCATAATCCTTTTAAATTTTAATTTAAAATTTGATTAAATTTTAATTTAAAATTTGAACTTAAGCTCAAATTTAGCTTAATTTTAGAAATTTTAATTAAATTTTAAGTTAAAATTAAAATATCAACACTATATTGAAAACAATAAACAAACATAAATATTTTTAGAATAAAAGATATATCACTTTTGTAGTTTAAAAAATATTAAAAAAATATGTACAATCTTTAATTTTTTTAAAAATAGTTCTTTAAGTTTTCAGTTTTTTAAAAATATCTTTTCTGGCTAAAAAATAACTATGAAGCATGTAAAATAAATATTAGATGTGAACTAATTAAACGTTAATAATACGGTTATCCAACTCAGCCTTTGATATTAAGTTAAATTAATTAATTTTGAATTAAATTAATAATTTATAAATAATATATTCCAAAGTCTATTAATATCCGGATGAACTAATTATATACTATCTTGTTGTTTGATAATGATTTAGATATTATTTTCTTAAAAAATCTCGTAATTACAATGTTTTAAAAATTGGAAGTAAAATCGATAAAATAAAAAGTTTAAGGTTTAAAAGATTTAACCAGAATTATACCGTCATAAAACCGTCAAAAAAGATTATCTTTATTTATGGAACAATTTGAAATTTAATTGAAAAAAATTAAATGAGAACTAATTTATTTATTTTAGTTTGAAAAATTTTATTAATTTATAAAAATTAACAGATAAATTAATAAACTAATCAGTTTTTAACTACAATAGTTAGTAAAATAAATCGAATTGAAAAATTGAACGGTTTAAGATTTTTACGGTTGAATCGGCCAAATTAGTGATTTTTTTTAAAATTAGATAATTACAATTTGTTGGGAAATTTGATAATATTTATATTTTATCACTGTGAACAAAATGGGTATTAATTTGGTTAGGTCGAAAATACTTTCATATTCGTATAGTAAACTTAGTCGGCAAAATCGATAGATAGCATAGTTGAATGATATTATTGTATACTGTAGGCTGGTCTTTGTTAATATAATTGTACTCTTCTACATGTAAAGTTGTCTGCAATTGTACTCTTTTTCAACAGAATTAAATAACATCTTATCTTTTTCGTGGATAAGCAAAAGATCCATCAACATCAAGTGTACTAATAATTTATAAATATCAATCTTTTTTATTTTATTTAAGTTACCGTAAAGCAGTTTTTCTTGTTATTTATAATAAAATTTAAAAATAATTAGCTAATAAAATATTGTCACACATTATATATCTAAACTATATAAAATTTAAAAATAATTAAGTTAAGTTATATATTGACTACACCCCATCTTCATTTTGGCTCTTTGGTGGAACTTCCATTGTATAATACTAAATTAGATTAGTTAGATAATATTTTTAATGCATCTATAACTTAATTAATAAATTATATAATATGAATTATATTTTAGTGATTTGAAATCAAATAACATACTTAATTTAAATAAGTATTTAAGAATATTGATGTCAAATAATTAGTTAATAATTAAAAAATTAAAGTTTAAAAGATTTTAGAGAATATTTTAAACTTTTAACCAATAATTAAAAAAGTAAATCAGTTTAACTAATTTAATCGAAAAAACTTTAAATCAGCCACTTATTTGGTTCAGTTTTTAACTTCTCAATTTAATTTGTCTCAATAACTCTTATTATTAAAAATTAGTCGATTTATTAATTAGTTAATTTTTATAAATGGATCAAATTTTACAAATTAAAATAAGTTAGTTAACTTTTATATAATATTTTAAAATTAAATTTCACTTTTTTACACGAACGGATGATCTCTTTCTTTAAATATTATTTTAAAATAATTTAATTTTTATTATAGTCTATATTAATTATAAATGTTAAATTAAAATATTGCTTTTAACTCATTATTACTCGAACTGGGGAAGGACAGAGGTACCCTTTGGTGTCACAATCACAGCAATTAATGTTTAAGGTGAGTGTCCCTTTCCACATCAGATATCAAAGTCTAGAACCTAAGATTTTTATCCACATCTCCAGCGCAACCTATCCCTCTGAGATCAGTCCAAATGGCATAATAGGCTTCTTCTGGTTGGCTTACCAATTTTAGATTTTTAAAATTAAAAAATTGTTTTAATTTTTCTCAAAAACTCTTTGTTTTAAAATTCTTTTAAAAATAAAGATAAAACACAGATAATAATATGAATAGTAAATACAGACTGATTGATTGTTATTAATATATTAATTTGAATCAACTCTTAAATTTGATCTAAATTAATAATTATAAGAAATTTTCATTCATTAATGTGAGTCATTTGGAAGTAACATTTCTACTAGTTAGGGTTAAGGTTGCATACCGTTGGACCTCTTTAAATCTCGTGTCTTAACGAGATTTTTACTAAGTGTTATTGTTGTTGTTAGATAATTATAATAAATTATTAATTTAAGTCAGATTTAATTAGTTTTGTTCATGTTTAAAAGTTGAGTAAAATTATGTTATAAATAATATTTGATTAGTGCAAATATAATTTTTATGACACATGTATTTCATTGTTTTTTTTAACAAAGTATATGAGAAAGAGTTTTTATTTAAAATACTAAAAATTAAAATAAATTTTTTTTGAAAATTTTAAAAAAAATTCCTAGATAGACAGTAGAAGAAATTTATGTCTTTTATTCTAAAGAATATAATTAAACAATAATTTAAATAATTTAAATTTTAAAAAATATTATTTAAATCAAGTGTATCATTTAATTTAAAATTAATTATTTGTTAAATAATTAATTTGATACCTATAATTTATAAATTATTAAATTCTACTAAACACTAAAGTAACTAATTATCAAGCGCCTCTTAGAGGTGATCGAGTTGGTGGAGTAGGGAGCATAGAGTCAAAAGATCCTGTTATTGAATTCCCCTATTTACGCTCTCTCGATTAAGCCTATCGTATAGGACTTACTTAATACAGAATATTCGATTGGTATAATTTGCAGACTATTGCGTTAATCCAAAGATTTGCCTAATATATATCCAAAAAATAATGATCGCGAATTCCTCCGTTTAAAAAATAATAATTATCAAGCGAAACAAATTATTCCATAGTATTTAGCATACGCTTTCCGCTTTGCAGTCGGGTAATGGGTGTTCTTGAACAGACTCAAAACCTTATTATCATCAAATTGTACTCCTTTTCTTGTTCTTTAGCAAGAAGCCAAGTCCTGAAGATAATACCATAAAGCAATTTGTTAAAGCCAGCCAAAAAAAAAAGAAAGAAAGGGAGTTTGAGAGTGAGACTATGAATCTTCCTATAACGACAGAAACGAATGATGGGGATGATTGGAATTCACTTGGCCTCAACCTCTCGCATGTTACAGCAACCAGAGAACACAATAATAACTAGTTAATCTTAAACAAATTGGAGTTAACGTAAGTGGTTCTCAACTTTGGGTTGCATGATTAGCAGTTGGTCTTCTAAGATTCGACCAAACTGCCATAAATATTAGGTAAAGTCACATGTACGAGCAGGAAGAGGAAGAGGAAGAGGAGGTAATAAGTTTATGCCAAATAAATAATTATGGAGTAGACTAATAATTCCCATAAGGTGATGGAAATTGAAAGATATGGCTTTTGTTGGTGGTTGAGTGGTTGCCATTATCGGGGCACATGGTCCCAACTCATAAATCCATAGAATCCTAATTAAATAAAAGAAGAAGAAGAAAAGAAAATAGTTGCCTACACATATCAACTTGTATAATATTCTTCGTTGAGAATCACTAGTAAGAAGGGTTCTCCCTAAGAATAAGTAGGGTTAGTAAATTGAGCTTCGTCTAATTAAGTTTGACTCGGGATCATTTTCTCGACTAGTTAAGGATAAGATTGTGTTACATTAAACTTCTCTAAATATTATCTTTTTGAAATTGAAGGAGGAACCATTGATATCATGTGTTTTAGTTATCACAGCCATGAGTACAGGGTGTGGCTGTTTCCGTTTTCGTATACCAACCTGTATCCCTCTTCATCCAAGCATTGACATGGATAGATGGATTGAAAGAGACACAATATAGCATACGAAAACGGACACAAATGAATTGATCACGCAATCAGGAGAAGAATCAATATTTGCCCTTTCAGGGAATGCCCACATTCCCATTTATGCCAAAATTCCATGATCGAAACTGTAAAGATCACACGCATTTTCAGAGAACTTCAAAGGCTTGTCATGTCACTTCCAAAAACAGACCGGTGCTTTAAATGGGACGCGTGGCAAAAACGCGTTGGAGTTTAGGGGAACGAAAAGGAGTTGCAATTTGGTGGATTGGAAGCAATTTGATTGGCAAATAAGGTCCAATGCTCTTTGAATGACAAGGATTGGTGTCCCTCCAGGTTTGGTTTGAGTCCTGAAAGCCTGCGATGTGGCAGATTTCTGCACATATGCGAAGATCATATCTGCATTCATGTGTTCCTTTCTTCTTCAAATTAATGAGTCTGGTAGATGGAGGTCGACCCCTAACAATTTCTGTATTCCATCTTCTTTTTTCCCCTTTTCCTCCTATTAGGCACGCCTAACATAAGTCGCATGAAAAGGGGAAATATTAAAAATTTGAACTAATTAAATTCGACTTAAATTGTTAATTCGATTTTAATAATTAGGTTAAATTGACGTATATATGAATTTGATTGATTGATTTCGAATCGGACTTATCAATTGGTTTCGAATCCGACTTGAAGACAAAAAAAATACTGCATCTCTTTATCGGCTGAATGATAACTTGATTCTCATTTCTTGCGACTTTCTGCGGACAGTTCTGATTCCTGAATCTGTAATGTATGCGACTTTCCTCCTGTGTGCAAACAGCCAATGAACCTGACGACGAAGCAGTCTAGTCACTGAAAGCACATTTCATTAGAAGTACTTGAGCAAAACTCAGCCAATGAAATGCAGGGGAAGTCCTTAAAAGTCATATTGTGATGAAAAATTAAGATGAGAGTAACAGAGGAAAAGGAAATATGGATACCTCAACTTGTGGTGGGGAGGAAATCATCCAATCTTGAAATTTTCATGTTCATGGGTGGACCTATGAGTTGTTTGCCTATTAAGGTGCCCGAAAATGACTTCTATGCAGTGACGAAGCCAGGAATTTAAGATAGGGGCTCAAATATTTAATTTTTTAAATTTTGGGGGGCCCAATGCACCACTAACCTTTAAATAACTCCGTCCTAATATATATATATACATGTATATATATATATATATATATAATTATTTAATAATCTTGAGGGTGCACTGGCCCCACCTACCTCCGTTCTTGCTTCTATGGTTGGTTGCTAGAGCAATCATCTCTTTAATGTTTGAATTTACTAATATCAATTAGATAGAATTAGTATTTTCTGTTAAGAAGGTTGAGAAAACAAATTAAAGGATAAAAGTCATAGACATTCTAAAAAAACCTCTTAATGACAAAATACACATAATTTAAACCAATCTTTTAAAAATTAGAATGAAAATTAAATCAGTAAGACAAGAGGTTTAAGGTTTAAAAGGTTTAATTGGTATAAGAACGTTATGAAATAGGCTAAAGATTGAAAAAAAATCAAAAATTTAAAATATGATTAAAAAAAATTGTCCTTAACTATTGAATAATTCGAAGTTTAATTAAAACAAGAAAATTAATTGATTTATTTTGGTTCATAAAAACTTATTAATTTACAAAAAATTACTCAATTTTTAATAATAAAAGTTATTAAAGTAAATCAAACTAAAAAGTTAAAAACTGAACAAAAAAATTAATCGGTTCAATATTTTTATGATTGAACTCACCGAACCAATTGAGTTTTTAATCATTGATATGAACATCAAATGTATACTGATAAACATCACTGATATGATAACCTAACTCAATTTTTAAATTCAATATGAACAAATTAAGTACAACTTAAATTAATAATTTAAGATAATTATTATAAATTATAAATTTAAGTTAAATTTAATCAGTTCAGTTTGAGTTAAGAGTTAGGTTAAATTATCGTATAAATAATATTTTATTAGTCTATATATTAATGTAATGCATGGACGTGTCTTCCTTTTACTTTTTTGAATTTTGTATCCTTTGAGCTCAATCAATGCAGGACTTTCAGGTCCATTCATGGCTATAGTTTTAAAGCTTGAAGATAAGACTAGTCTTTCAACTTCCTGAACAGAGACAGTCCAGTCCCTCCATAGGTCGTTTCAGGAGTCGGTACAAGCAAATACAATCTTCTGTACATCTGAGAAATTTTCAGCTAACTTCCAAAGCTTGCAGTCTGTTGAATGAAGACAAAGATATGATCATTTTCCATATTCGTGGATGCTTTGCATGTGAGACCTTAGAATTAAGTTCATTAAAGGACAAGATCAGGAGCCATGCACCCAATTTAGCACATAGTCCAGAATTGTCAGACAGGGACTCAATCAACATATTTGCCTGTATTATTAAACATCCCCCAATCCCGTATTATTAAACATCCCCAGATCCCGCATTTAAGTGAGACTCTTTATTACTATTTATACGCTTAAAAAAATAACAACTTTGAAGAAATTTTAGTAAAATCCTTGAGGATCAACATATTTGCCTGTATTATTAAACATCCCCAGATCCCGCATTTAAGTGAGACTCTTTATTGCTATTTATACACTTAAAAAAAATAACAACTTTGAAGAAATTTTAGTAAAATCCTTGAGGATCAGATTATTCACCAACTTATGCAACATTGATTGAAGATCACAACTAATCACACAACTGCTCCAACTTTTCCCAGTAAACAAATCTTAGATGATTAACCTTTTGATTCTATGTCCAAAAAATACACAGAAAATCCCATTACTTAAAATGTTGAAAACATTAACATCATACACACTTAACCTAAACTGACATGACAACTTTTACTTGGTGGAAATGAATTATTGGTTTATGAACTGTAGAACATAAAAATCAAAGAAACAGAGCATGAAGAGCACTTAATGGTAATAATCATGATTAGGCTTGCACTAAGCAAGTAATCAACCAAAGCATCAAGAAAGCCCGACCACTGCCACTGATGGCACAAAAAGTCTAAATCCACATCAGTATCTGCACTGGTAAAGGTCAACAATGTATGACTTGAAGTCAAAAAGGAAATATAATTAATCCAGATAATCGTCAACTGGAACATTATGATACATATTGAATTACAGAGAACAGAGTTATCAGATAATATAGCAAAAACCATATTCTTATT
The DNA here is from genome assembly GCA_025629845.1 of Erythroxylum squamatum. Taxonomy (NCBI): domain Eukaryota; kingdom Viridiplantae; phylum Streptophyta; class Magnoliopsida; order Malpighiales; family Erythroxylaceae; genus Erythroxylum; species Erythroxylum squamatum. The sequence continues at coordinate 26,045,958 of JAOTBA010000203.1, forward strand.
TCCTCCAATATCTGCAGAGTATTCAGAAATAAGAGAATACCCAACATTGTAATCTGGCAGAAAGTCAAGATCCTGATACTTAAATGCCAATTGGAACTGTTAACAGTTTTATAGATTTATATTCTTCAGGTATAAGTGCCAAAAGTTTGTCTGAGAACTTGATGCATATCAGATTTTATGCAAGACTATCTCTATGTGATTCTATATTCTTCAGGTGCAGGTACTAAAGTTAGTACGAGAACTTGTGAGGCTGTAAAATCAGTAATCACCTTGAGGTGAGCACAAATTCCAACTTGTTTCAGATTCGACAGTCACAGAACAGAGTAACACTTAAGAAACAACAAACTTCTATATCAATTTGATCACAATTCAGGATAATATAACTTGAATTTAGAACAACCAGACCTAAACAAACATAAAGTAACAGACATTTTTCAAGCAACCAAAACACTGATGAGGCAACCACATCTCAGTAAGCCCCAACCCAAGCCATCCTGTAAACCCATTCCTTCAACAATTTTTGCCTTTGTTTTCATCTGAACTTTGTTTTCCATTCTTCAAATTTGATTGACAGGAAAGTGATCTACTAGGTTCTGACTCTTGATTTCTCCATTGCCCTTGGAGCTGTGCACCACAACATAAATTTTCAGATGATAGATCATTTCAGATCTCAAAAGAAATTAGGCTATAAAGATGTTTAGCAAAAGCCACTATAAATGTAAGCTGAAATAGCAGCTCGCAGGAAGTCTTTTGGAACTTGGAACTGTACGAAATCATCATTGTTCTAGTTAGCCTCAGGCATTACGTAATTTTTTCCATAAAATAAGGATTTTAAACCAAAGTTTCTCCGCAAATAATGCTGTGATTAAACTCTAGCAGTCACGTTCAGGCTTCAGGTCTCAGGCATAATACAAATCGGGGAGAGTTAAGGAAAATTGTTGAGTTGAACTACTCTCTTGATCAGATTATCATGTTGTTTCAAAATATTGAAACTATCTGTTTATACACCAACATAGAGATTAGTCTACATACCCAAGCCAATGGCATCAGAGCTTTTCATAATTTTAAGCCTCGTGCAAGTTTCGATAAACATCCTGGTACAAAACCAAATGAGACTTAGAACAATGTAATAACAAGAATATAAAGGGGATTTTTCTTTCTTTTGGTTTAGGAAGAGAAACGGAGAGAAGTTCAATATCTTCTGTTATTACAAAACATATGTAACAAAGAAAAGTTGCCAATTGTTCAACATCCAAAGACAAGAAACAATATAGCTGTATCCTTCAGAGTGACAGAAAAAATTTTTGCCCAAATTTATCCAGACCGAAGCTGGGCAAAGCAACACCAGTTACTGTCAACTGACAGGTTTTTTATCTAATGAATAAAATAGTAATGAATGGAAATTTCCCCGAAAACTATATTTAAGGCGCACAAATGGGACCAATATATGTATACATACAAAAAGGGAGAAAATCATCTCGACAAAATTCAGGCAAAGAAATAGTGTCATTTCATCTGAGATACAAGGATATGCAGTATAATGAGTATTCTGAAAGGAAGTCACGCAAAATATCATCAACCTACACAGCATTTCATGCATCAAACCACACAATAGACAACCACATATTCACTATACTTCTCAGTTTTCCCTCTACAACCTAAATAAGAATTTATCAAAAATGTATGTGCATCAAATACTCCTATGTTGTAATGATAACCATTGGATACAGGCTCAGAAAGGAAGTAAATGGACTCTACAAAGGGTGATAGACTAGCCATTAGTCTTTCTGTAATGACAACCAAAATCTATCAAAAACATGAAGATTGCAAAGCTCAGTTGGAATCATTTAATTGTTAACTATTTCTCATTGCTAGCTCTCACTTCCAGTTTCTCCTACTCTTTTCTCTTTCATGTATCATCCCTAGCTTATATTTTGAACATGAAAAGCAATTCGTCCATCAAGTTAAGCTATATTTAAATACAATTCTATGGTTTACACTTAGTCTAGGGAAAATGGAGACAAAGAATGTAGAAATAAGGCACAGTAAAAACTTACACCCATGGTACATCACCAACAAGCATCCAGTCACCATCCTTATCTTCATATGTAAGTACATATTCTGATCCATGGAGAAGATCGATCAACTTGCTCTCACTCAGCTTTTCCCTCCCTTGAGCTCCATGAGACCCACATTGACCTGAAATCTCCAAGAAAATGTAGTAATCACATCCATGCAACACTATGTCTATTTTGAAGAAAGAATCTATAATTAGAGCTTCCAGAACACCTAATCCTTAACACGACATCATCACAAGTGTGACCTCAAGGCCAAGTATATAGAAATAGCTCACCAATGGTAAAACCGCTGAACATCTTCTCCAGTGCAGAAGACAAATCCTGATAAGTGGAGTAATTTCTCAGATCAACCTTCCTGAGATAAGGGGCACCATCCATGCTAACCTTCACAAAAAGTGCACCAGGACCAGGCTTTCCATCAACCTCATCGTTGTTCTTTGAAGTAGTAGCCAAGCTGTTCTTCCGGAACGATTTAATTGGAGGCCAACCAACAACCTGTGCTCTGTCAAAAACAAAAATAGCAACCATCATCACTATTATTCCACGCTCTTCTACTCCCAACAACAAATTCCCTGAATTGAAACTAACTTGGCAGCAGGTGCACTACTGTTGTTATTACAAGCACCGGGCTGTTCTTGCAATGCTCTCTGTGGCAACTCTTTCAGTGTAGCCGACTGAGACCCCAAAGGCCTGGATGAAAGCATCGCATTAACTCCCGAACAACCAGGAAACATCCCTTGCCCCACAGAATGTGGAGATTCGGACTCAGACCCAGCTGCATGAAACATCCAGTTTTTTTGTGTATATGAAGAACCCTTGACCTCTGAGAAACCATCCAAGGTGTCAGAGAATCCCCTTTTGTTGCCTGAAATAACATGCTTCTGTGATGACAAGCAGATCACATCCTTGGAAGGCAGCAAAGGAAAGAGAAATTTTTCATTAAGTTTTCCTTGGCTATCTCTTTCTGGGGATTGGGTTCCCGGAAGACCTAGCCTCAACTCAGTAGCCTTCAGATTAATATTGCTCTTATTTTCTTCGGCCAAGCTCGGGGCTCCAGAGCTGTCAACTGAAGAACAATCTGACAATCCAAGATAGTTTCTTTCCTTTAACCCACAACCATTCTGGGATATGCAATCAATGGAGGGTGAAGAGGCCACTAAAGAAGCACTACTCTGCCCTTCCTCCTCCACACCCATTAAAGGCGGAGACATCAGACTCAGAAATTGACAAAACAGCCTCCTTCACAGCGTAAAACCAAACAAATCCAAGTCACGATTGCTGCTATTTAACTAAAGCACATTGAGCACACCAAAAACTGAGCATTCAGAAGTCAAGAAACCATATAATCATCTTCCATCCTTAAACTAAACCAGTTTTCCTCCAAAAGAAAGGAAAGTAAACGCAACTATTTTCAAATGGTCATAGATCTTCATCAGCCATTTGAAGGCACACAAAAACACTTCCAAGCTTAAAGATAAAAATAAAACGAGAAAATAATTGCGGAAATGACAAATTAATAGTTCTACTTGGAAGGTAAAAACAAGTCAAAATCCTGTCTTCATCATAGGAAAATGCAAATGTTAGGATTGCATTCGGTTGTAACTTTTAACGAACATAAATTACTATAAATTTCACTAAGTCAACCAACTCCTTTTATATAATGTTCGTCAAAAAGAGGTCTGCAAAAATAAGAAAACAAAAAAAGAAAGCATCTTTCACAGTTTCATGTCTAACTTTACCTTTTCACAAAGCAAAGGGTGAATAAACAATAAATAATGGGGTTAAAAAAAGTAAGGAGACGTTCACTCACGAAACACATTTACCATAGAACTAAGACACCAACGAGATCTATCAAACAACGGAAGAACTCAACTTTCTTTGTTCCATAGTTATAAAAACCTACAATTCTTCAGATTTAGAACTAAGAAGTCAGAATCACGTACCAGAACGGAAGACCCTCGTAAGCTCCGACCGTAAAAAGAAGAAAAGATCAATCAACACTTTCAAAGAACCCACAAGGAGAATGCAGAAAGCAAAGTCGCGATAGAGAGAGAGAGATTGGGGAAAGTAGAGATACAAGTTCAAGGACCTTCCATCGAAGCAGAAAGCAACAAGAGCTGGAGGCCAACAACCAAGTCGAAGGTAAAAGAAAACAAAAAGCTGAGAGGCAGCGTGAGGGGGGCAGAACGGAAATTAGACCCAAAAGTCAGTGTTATTTTTCTCCAAAGCCTTCGCGGTTCGTACAACATGCGCCGATATAGGTGGGAATCTTGATCCTACGGCTAGTCTTTGCCTGGTAGGATGCATCTCGGCCGTTGATTGCTGCAGGGACAAGATTAAACATCTGTCCTTGTCGCATTTAACGTTTGTTTATATTTTCCGCCAGACAAAGTTCTTACTCAAAGATCGTTTGCCGCTTTTATAACGTTACTACGAGACTGTCGGATGTTGAATGCCAATTTTACCCCTTTATTTTTTTTTGAATGACTAATTCGTCCCTACATTTTAGCTAACCACGAATTAGCATATTCATGCCTTTTGTCCTAATGTTTATGATTCTAAATCACTGATTTCTTTTGTATAAGGACATTTTTGTAATTTGCAACAAAATAAAAAACTTAAAAACATATTAGATAATTTAAGACTATTTAATATTTTAAATTTAATATTATTAAATTTTATTTAAATTTTAACTATTATTATTATTTTTTAATTTTTCCATGAGTCGTCCGAAAATAATTTCTCTATTAGTTAGGGATAATGTTGCTTGCTATTGAATCTCAACTTTATAATAAATAATTCTTTGTTTAGAGTTTTATTAATTTTCTTAATTTGTAAATAAAAATATTTTAATAAAATATAGTTAATATAAATGAAGTATTAAAATTCTTTTTATTTCTTTATTGGCTAACCTTTTTCAGATAGTATCAAAATTAGTACATATAATAATTCAAATTTAAAATTTTAAATATTCAAAAATTTTAAACTAAAATTTTAAAGTATTAAAAATTTCTTTGAATCACTTTCATAAAAAATCTAAATTAGAGATTTAAAAAGCTTAATTCTTCATTGATTATTTGGTAATTATGGTTACACCTCGGGGTACAACAGGAATTACGCTAAGACAAAAGGGGTCAAAAGGAAATAAATGTGGTAGTCACGAAAGTGACAATTACAGGAATACCATACTTATTATCTATTCTGTTCTGTCCTGTCCAGACTCGTTGCTTTTATTACGTAAACGCCCCAAATAATGGTTTCATCTTAATAGCAAACAAACCAAAAGATAGCGGGGGTATAATGGGAAAGAAACAGAAAAGTGAATGTGGAATTGTGTAGGTAAACAGAAAAAAGAGTTCGCATTTATTGAAAGAAGAAACAGTAAATAAAGGAATTAATGAGAGAAACAGGAGAGAGTCGTGTGATAGGGGAACAGGAAAGCGGCAATTTGACTCCGTTTGTCGGGTAACGGTACAGACATGGTCCGTTAACTCCTTTTCCGTTATTACCCTCCCTCCTTTTTAATTGACTGTTTTAATTATTATTAATAAAAAGATTCATAATTTACAGGTTTTACTTGAATTTATTAGAAACAGTTTCTCAATTTTATAAGGTAACACTGCTTATTATCAGATCTCTACAAATTTTACCATTTAATAAAACTTCAATTGGATGTTGTTGATGATGACGATAAAAAAGATCCATAACTACCTTTTATTGGACAATTTTGTCCTTTTCTATAAAATTGGACAATTATTAATTACATTTTTTAGTTTTCAATAAATTATCGGTTAAATTACGTAATTTAATCAAGATAAAAAATAATAAAGTGACTCAATAAATGATCTAAATCAATAGGTCGAAGTTCAGGTAAAAAATGAATCTCAATTAGTGTGGATCAGACTCGTATCGACGTTGTAATAGGGAAGCCCGATATAGAAACCATCCTGACCCGTTAAGAGAGCTTACGTATTGAGAATACTGCAGAAAGACCTAAACCGCTTATCGGTAAATACTTTCCATAAAGACCCCGAGAGATTCGTGATCGTTTGGAGTTCGGAATCGACATTGAAATCAAAGATAGAACTGAAATAAGGTATTTCGCATTAATCCTGGTACGTAATAAGGTCTATACTACGTATTACACTATTCATATATTTAAAAAATATTTGATAAATTAGTGATAAATATTTGACTCATTGCATTACAAAATTCATGTCTATTAATATAAGGTGCATCATTAGTTACAAGTAAACTTGTAATATTTAAAAAATAAATGACTTTAAACAAATGGTTTAATTAATTAAGAATAAAAAACATATTATAATTTATAAATATTTATTAAAATTAATTAGAAATCTAAAAATAGTTAAATTGTAACCATCATTTTAAAAATTGGATTAAAAATTAAATCGATAAGACAATAAGTTAAACTTTAAAAAGTTCAATACCGTCATAAAATATGCTAAAAATTGATTGCAATTATAAAAAATTAATATGTTTGAAAATATTGTTTCTATTTATTGAAAATTTTCAAATTTTATTAAAAATTATTAAATAAAAATTAATTAATTAATCTCAATTTATAAGAATTTATTAAATTAAAAAATTTGGTCAATTTATAAATTAGCTGATTTAAAATCTTTTAGGTTAAATTAATAAAATTTTTAAATTTTATAATAAACTTGAAGGCTATAATTACGAAATGTGGTACAGTGAAAATGACGGTGTGGGAGTGATAGGATAGGACATTATCGTAAAATGTCAAATAATAATAATAATAATAATAACCAAATTCCCACCAATTTTCGTAAGCTTTGGCTTTATAGTCACAGGTTTTTTGGGGTTGTGCCACGACATTGGGACAGCTTCTCCACTTTCGCCGCTGACTTTAACCTCACCCAGACCCAGTCTTTGTTTCACTAACATGCTTAAGTTGCACTGTTCACACCCCTTAACTCGCGAAATTAGTCGATAATCAATCTTTCTCTATTTTAAACCCAAATCCCAAATTAACTTCAAATCACTTATTTAAGTGTGGTATTGATCTAGACTTAGGGCCGAAAAATAAAAACAGGAGTTCAGTCCGACTCGAGGCTCAATAAAAATTAGTATTTTAACCTTAATATAGTAGGATTTTGAATATAATTTGATCGGAGGAGTTTTTTTTTTTTTTTTTGACATTTGATCGGAGGAGTTAAACATGAAAATTATATAAAAATATTTATTTTTCAATTCACAATAAAAATGATTTCATTTTAATTAAAATAAATTAATTAAAAAAAGTAGTTGAGCTTCTAATTAATTCAAACATCAAAAGTTAAACTTGAACATATCAAAATTTAACGATAAAAAAATCTAGAATCGAATTTATTCGATCAACTCGAATTTGATTTTTTAACTTTAAATTCAATAAATTAGACCAGACCAAAATTGAACTAAATTGTGTAACACTAAACTTACTATATCGATGGGTTGATGAAGCAATTCTAATTAGTATATTTCAAATATATATTAAATGAATTATTGCAGGGAACCGATCTACTGTTTTCAAAGTGCTGTGCTCCTTATACCTGAACAAATCCTGATTATTCATTACAATAAATCGATGGCTAAGATGTTAAAGGCACAGTTGAGCACTGAGAGCAGCAGATCTCTTCCCATTATTGCATACATATAATAATTTATATTTAAATAAATTTTTTAACTAATTAATGATTTAAAATTAAATAATATATTCAAATTAATATTTATAAGGCACGTGGCGTGTTAGCAAGGCATCAAGCTTAAAGATCAATGGGTCGGGTTGTGAGAGGATCCATGTTGGTCATGCTATTGGACAAGTTAAACTTAAAGGAATCCAATTCAAACAAACCCGTTTTTTATGGGCTCGAGTTAAACAGACCCTTTGAGTACTTGATTTCATTTAATTTTATTACACACCAAATAGTCCAAATTTATTTATGTTTTATTAAAATAAAATACGATGAATAAAATAAAATAAAATAAAAACAATCTCAAACTTTACTCGATTTTGTACTACTAACTCGAACTTTTAAAAAATAAAGCTAAAATATTTTAATTTTTAATTTTTAAGCAAAAAAGGTCTGATGTTAATTTCTCTATTAATGTGGATTATATAGCGAGTCCCGTCATATTACTATTTTTACTACGTAGTTGTCACGTATTGTATTTATGTCATGTAGGCATTTTATTATTTAATAAATTAAAAATATTAAATAACTGAAAATAATTATGAAATAAAATACATTAAAAAGTGTAAAATTATTTTGATGTTTTGATGTTTTTAATTTAAATAATAAAATTTATAGATGACTTAATACATTTTGTGACGGGCACATGACAAAAAAACCAATCTAGCATGACTTATCATCTCTCGTTAATAAAAAACTTATGCTGCGTTTGGTTGCTGTCTCTGGTAGCTGGAGACGGAACGGAACAGAAATTTGGAGACAGAACGGAACAGAAATTGGAGACAGTGAGGTGTTTGGTTATGGTGGACAGAACAGAGAAAACTGTCTCCGTCTCGAAAACAGAATGTGTTTGGTTGCGGGGGACAGAACGAAAAAATTGTGCAAATGACGAATATATCCCTGGTCCTTAATATGATTATAAATATGTAATTTATTGATACTTTTATTATGAATGGT
>JAOTBA010000203.1:26054806-26068878 GCA_025629845.1 Erythroxylum squamatum
TTGACATTCAGAAGTTCTACAATGTGGTCATTTGAAGAGCTGCCATCGAACGTTGCTGACCTCCTAGTCATCCACACCATTCATGCAGGTATTACAACATTATTTTAATTTTTAAAATTTTTAAAAATAAATTTAATCAGGCTCAATCAAACTCAAAACTGCTTAAGTTTGATCGAGTTCAAATCCGATCCAAATCCAACCCACCCCTTGTATCTTAGTTTAGACTTGACCATTCTTGAACCGTTGCCTAACTTACTCGAAGGAAATCAAGACTTGGTTGTGCTCTAGCTAGTTTTCATGCGTTCAAACTCCACGCCACTGTACAATTGAGTGAAGCAACCATAGGTTGGCTTTACAGAGCAACGATATTACTCAGGGTCGTTATTCTCCCCTCAAATCTCCGTGTCTCCCACAAACGTCAAGTGCTTGTACTATAAAGTATGGCTCCAAGGAGAATGCGGGTGACTCTGACTGGTAAATATATAGATCCAATCGATGACTCGTTCTTTTGTCAAATCAGTTAGGTATGTTGATCTTTAACCCAAAAATGCATGTTTCATGTCCCCAGAGTGGCACGAATCTGACCCAAATCGTCAATTTTCAGAAGGTTCAATCACATGAATGCCTGAAGTCAACCTTTTCAGCTTTGAAGTGTAGCTTGTGTACTTCTTTTGAATGGGATGGTCTACTTAGTTCCAAAAATAGAAGATGCACGAATCACACGAATCAAAGGAATTTCTAATGATATGCTTATTTTTTTTATATTCAGATTTCGGTTTCGCCCGACTATTCTAAGACTTATGATCACTCAAACTCATAGATACATAAATCGGTGTTTGAACTTAGATAATATTAGAGATACCTGCTCCTAAAAGATAGGCTATCACCAGAAGGATTACATCACCTTAAATAAAGGTTGCTCCTCCCAAAGCTCAAATTCACAACCTTTACACAATCCTCTCCCTCTTTCTACCGCTAGGCTATCCCGTGAGAGGCATGATATGCTTATTTTGAACTTATGAAATATGGTAAAAGAGTAAACTCCTTCTAATACTTTTTCAATGGTAGAGAAATAACGTTTTTTTTTAAATTAAATAAATATATATATACACACGACATGGAACATAAAATGAAGAATTTCAAATGCATCATAATCAATTATAATATTGATTTTTGTATATGCATGACAGAAACAAACATATTTCTTTGAATATTTATCAAGTGTACATATAGTAAATATATAATTAATTAAATATTAAAAATTGTGAAAATATTTTTATTTAACATGAAAAGAAATTTAAATTAATATATAAAATATTCACTTGTAAAATTTGAATATTAAATATTCAACTTCCATATTATGTCAATTTTTTTTCTTTCTGTTTATTTAATTATTTACTTTTATCTTTATTTTAATTTTAATATTTTTCTTAATTCTTGAGTTTTGAGTTGAGTTAGAGTCTAAGTTGTTTTGCTCGAATTACTCTAACTTAAGTATTGAAAATTTTAAGCAAAAACAATGTCGTTTTGAGTAAAATAAAGATATTTTTAAATTTTAAATTAAAAAATAATCAAATTTAGTCCGTTCACGATCGGGCTTCAACTCGGACCCAATCATCCCTGTGTAAAGTGAATAAAGAAGATAAGAATCCTAGATGAATTTGGGTAGAGAGTTGAAAGTATCTTTTGGCTACATTTTAATCCCTTTGACACAATTCAGACATGACAAACTTTTTTGTCCTATATCAAAGGATTTCTACTTTAGAGGTCGACGGCCCTGTCCAGAGAGGAGAACTGTAACTTGGTTAAGATGTCAAAGAAGATAAGATCAACAAGAAGCTTCATTTATGAGGATAAGGAGTATCTGAGCCTACAACAAAAGCAACGTACAATGCATTACTTAACCCTCCTAAGGAAGCAATCGAGTGTTCTTAAAATTGGGACCATTTGACACCAGAAACATGTGAAAATGACATGCCACAAGTGGCTCTGTGACATTTACAGCTTGAACTCAGCTGTTGTTAGCTCATGGATTCGGGACCAGAGCTTTTCACAGCAAAAATTCAATATCAGAACGTCAAGATCGTCGGACGGTCAACAATCTGTATGTAGGATTGCTTTGTTGTCTGCAGATCTTTTTTTTTTTCCATGAAAGATGAATGAATTCTTCCCTATGCAATGTTTTTCAACTTTAGACTGCTACCAGTTAAGAAATATAGTTATACATACAATATTAGAGATCAGCTGGCCAGCTCACACGTTGAAAAAGTTTGCAACTTTATGCTCGATAGTGAAGCTAATGTCTGCCTCGTTATGTGCTCATTTACTTGTTGATGGTGTTATCTTTGTCCTGAGCTCAAAAGAAGCCAAATTGCTTTTGCACAGTCCAAAGTAAGAGCGTAGTTCCTGTTAAATTTCCGGAGATACGTCATTTTCATTGGGAGCAAATGAGATTTTTCCTTTTGTTTTTGTGACTATTGGCAACATCTTTGGCCGGCAGCCTGGGTTCATGCTTTTGATTCCTACTTCTTGGTCAGGAAAAACACACGATTGCCTGTGACCCAGAAGCTGAAAAAGCTCCATAGCTCCAGCTCTAATTTAAAGGAAACCCTTTTAATATTATGTATAGTAAACTCTCCTGTTTATCCGAAATTAAAGGAAATGATAACAATCAATTGCCTCGAATCTAAGTCAAGATGTTGCAGGGCACTTAGTGCTATTGTGTAGTGTGACTGTAGAATTGACATCGTCAGCAATTTGTGACTGTGCATATGAACTAGTGCGCTTCAAAATTGACAAATCCAATTCCAATTGCACCGTATAACAAAAGAGCCACGGTACAGTCCCTTTAAAGTAGGGCCCTTCCACAACCATATACGTAGAAGAATATGTTTAGATTCAATTAAATTGAATTTTGAGTCAAGTTAAGATTTGAAGGAGTAGTTTGAAACTCGATCCGATTGATTAAACGTTCTTTATCACTGTTATAAATATTGTAACGTAAAAAAAAAAGATCATCTGTTCTCGTTACTCTATATTTATATCTTATGCCGGAAATAAATATCTTATGAAATAGGGTGAGAAGAAAGTAACCGCCAAACTTCAGACGGAGAAATTTTGGTACCACCGGCACTTCAAAGGTGCATTTTTCTTTTTGCAAGAACCTCATTTCCTGATTTCACATTACACACGCTTTGAAGAACCATCTTCTTTGTTATTGTCTTCTTCAAGCGCTAAACCTCTCTGCCAAAACCAAAGCAATCCCTTTTTAACATTCTGGTTCAGCACTACAGTACTCACAAACAAGTGGACCCCCCCTGCTTCCGTACCAGGGCCCGGACATTAAGCGGACCTTTACACGTAATCTTCCTGCAACCCATTTTATAAACATACCACTCCTTCCTCATTTCACTTCACACCAATTTTGTTTTGTTTTTCCTCAATTTTTCTCCATCAGCTTCTGTTCTCTTCGTCTACACATGAGTTTCAGGCGTTGTTCTTGTTAACCATGGAGAGTCCAGATGTTTCTCCTCCTCGCATGGATGCGTCTAGACCGTCCCTTGGCTTCCCTCTCGGCACAGCTCTGCTCTTGCTCGTCATCTTCACCTTAAGCGGTATTTTCTCTTGTTGCTACCACTGGGATAAGCTCAGATCACTCCGCCGATCTTTATCCGGTGAACCTGATCCTGAGGCCGACATTGAAGCTTCACCTTCCAAGTCTAAAACTGCCCACTTGGTAATTTCCAGAAACAAGCATAATGATATGTTCAGTGTTTGCCTCAAACCTGTGACAGGTGTTTTCATAATCTGGTATCTGACACTTGACTATTTTGGGTTTTTGTTCTTCCCTTTTTTGTTTCCAGGATTTGAAACAAAAACAAAGCCAAAGCTTGCCAGTTCTGATGCCAGGTGATCAGATTCCAAAGTTCATAGCATTGCCATGTCCATGTGAACCGTCTCGAGAAGAGAATCCTGTTCCTGAACCTCAAAAACCGCCCAAATCGCCACGATTTCGTGTTCCTCTGTATTAGCAAAGCTCTGTGATGTCTACTGTACATATTGGAGATATAAAGATTTAATCTTTACATTGAAGATGATAGGTGTACATCCATTGTTTACCCCAGTAGAGCAAAACCATTTCCTTTCGTGTAATACGTTTTCAGGAGTGAAAATACTGAAAAGAAACTGGAATTCCAAATTTCTCCTGCACTTTTAACTTTGATCCGTATTACTGGTGATTATAACTTCATACAAAACTTGTTCATGGTTTTGTTTGAACTGGGCATGATCTAAAGTTATCGCTTCTGTTTTGGAGTACTACCTGAAGAAGTTCTGATTAAACAGACTTGGTCTGCACCAGAATTTACATTAATGATTCACGAAGACACTACTCAGGTCAGATCGAAGTAGGTTATTGTCATGATCTACTTCTAGTTTTCACGTTGCACCAAAACTTATAAGTCAAGAAAACGACGGCTTCTTCATTGATTGAAACATCGAAAAGGCACCGGTGTTAGAAGGTGATGGGGTGCAAATTTAGTCTGACAAGCAACTTGGAAAATGTGTAGAAGATGGAATTTTTGGTCACTCATTGCGCTAGATCTTTAACATATGATATGCTCCTACCTGAGTGGATGTTCCCAGCCAGAAGTGCGTTGCACTGACACGAACTTGTCATTTTTCACTCAGCAGTCAGCAGTCATAAGTTGGTATCTACTGTAACTTGAAAAGTTAACTTGCATCTTCCTCCACATGTATGCCCACTAAAGCAAAAGACAATCAAATCGCCCCAAGAGGTGGTCCAGGTGAAGTTAATCATTATAAACCTTCTAAATTCAAGATGTTCCAATTAAATGCGTAATTTATATTTTAATTTTTTATAATTTAAATAAAATTTTAATATTATCTTTGATTTTGTATATTAATTATATTTTAATGTTACTAAAATGTCAATATACATTTAACGAAATCAATTACTTTATAAAAGAAAAATTGCATACATTAATGTCCCATCTTCATCCTTCGCAATGCGAGGAGTGTGAACCGACCGAGTTGGTTGAGCAAAACTGAAACTATTAGTGGAATGTAATTAAGAGACTAATTACGCAATTCTATTCAACTCCAATCTAAGTCAGTCAGCTGCGTAAAAACAAAAAACAACTCACATTTCCTTTTCCGAAACTCCCACTCTCATTAAATTCCGTTCGAACAAATGTTTAAACATCACAGAAAAAGGAAAAGATCATGTGTAAAGTGTGTCAACAGTAAAAAAGAAAAAGAAGAAGAGAAATAACCTAAGAATCTGGTCACATATTTAATTAATTCTATCGTTTTGATAAAGAAAATAAAGATAACCCAAATTCCGTCTTGTCATTTAAAAAATAAAAAGAGGGAAATCAATTAAATTTATAGAACATGTTATTAAATATAAAAAGTTTACCTTTTGGTAATAAAATCTTAATAATTATCTTAAGACCTATAGCAAATTGAACGTGACTAATGTTAATGAAAAATTAAGAGAGAAAAGGCTTAAGTGGTTCGGACATATTAAGAAGAGATATCTTGGCGTTCGAGTAAATAGATACGAGAAGATTATATTTAAGCACTGTAAGATTATTTTTTTTTAAGACCTAAAAAGAATTAGGAAAAAAATGATAAAGAATAATATGATTTTATTAGAGCTTACAAAGAAAGTGACTCTCAATATAAAATTTTGATGTATTAAAATACGGATAAAAAATCTTACATAGAGGGTCATTTTCTTTCCCATATGGCTTTTAAGCATTTTCTTTTCAATATTATGTTTTATATTTAACCTAAACATTTAATATATAGTATTTTTCTCGTAGTTATTTAGCCTAAGTATTTTCTTATCTAGCCTAAATATTTTCTTGTAACGACTTGTTTGTTTATTTATTTACATATTTCCTTTTTTGTTTATATATTTATTTACTTTTTATTTTTTATTTTTATTAAATTAGTGAACAATTTAAAATCATATAAAAATTCGATTGATTTGATTAATAGGTAATAAATTTTAAAGTCGTCAAATATTAGACTACTAGAGAGGTCCCTACCACTCGAGGACACTAAAACGCTCACTAGACAATCCATTAAAGAATAGAGAGGGACAGCATCACCTCATGACCTAAATTTACTGTAGATGAGATGCTGTTTTTGAAAGCCCACCATTCCCAGTACAAACGCCAGTACTCGTTCCGTGATCAATGATAACATTTTGTTTGTATAATAGTTTCTACTTTGGTTTTGGAGTAGAAAGAAGTGAGCGACGAACGAACGAGAGGCTATACGCTCTCTCTCTGTTTCAAGCTATGTCCCTACTTCTTCTGCTTTTGCTCAAAGGGTCGAGTGTCTTTTGTCTTTGATCTTTTTGATTTCTATCTCTGGCACCAGGTTTTGTACGAGTTCCTTCCTTATTAGGCTTCGTTCAAGTTGGCATAAAAAGATATATGATTCCAAAGTAACTTTAATACCCCAGTTCGGTAATTTCATCCTTTTCATCATCAAAAACTTACTTTAGTCTTTGATTTGAAGTTTGGTTCAAAATCTTTGGATGAAAGTTTTTGATTGTGTTGGCACATGTTTCGATGAGCTTTTGGGACTTCAAGAAGTATATTTCTCTACCACAATTTTTTTTAAAGGGTGTTTAACCGTAAAATAAAAAATTACTTCTTTAAAATATATGATTCTTTTGACAGCCAAAGTACAATTTTTTAAAAAGCTCGAATTTGGAGTTGTCCAAGAAAGCTTTTTTTTTAAGTAGATTTTTCAGATCGATTAATGAGCCTATTTTTAGTCCCTTTTGTCTTTATGTTTTTACACATAATTCTCACAATATTCACATACTCATCTTCCCGTTTATTATGTATTTAACTATTTACTCAACTTGAATATTTATTTTGGTACTTATATAATATTATTTGACTTTATATATGTTTTAATATTTATTTTTGATATTAGTTTACTTATGTTATAATATGTACAAAAGATTTAGTTAGATATATTTTGATTTATGTTTCATATAGTTTAAAATTATATAATAATGAATATATTGTAATTTGCATATTGTTTAATATACTTTAAATAATATTTATATGCATAAATAATTTTATTATAAAATAAAATATAGTTCAAATTAAAAGTATTTTTATTTTTATGTTGCCAAACAGTCTACTATATGAAACTCTTTCAAAAAAACTATTTTTTAAATAATAGTCAAACAATCAACTAGCTTTTTAAAAAAGTTCTTCTAAAAAAAGATCTACAGAAAAAAAAAAAAACTCTATTGACAGAAACCCTACTGGTATAAAGCCCAATCTTAATTTTATGAAAATTATCATTTATTCTAAGGTATTATTTAATTATATTTATTTTATTTATATTTATTTTATTTTAAATGAAGAATAATTGAAAATTAAAATAATAATATTTTATAAAATAACTAAATAATATTACATAAAGATAAATAATATTTTTAAAATTATAAAATTAAGAATAAAAATTTAGATCACATAAGGTAATTAGCAGCAACAAAAGAGGCAAATAAAGGTGTCTTGTCTTGTCCTGTACACAAAAGCATAATGGGCCACACTGTTTCTTTGTATATTCAAATAAAATATTTTTACTCCAGAACTGGGATTTGTAAATGTACGGAGGATAGAACTCTTACCAAATGAAATGGGACCCTCCAAAAGTAACGGAGGCGCAGCCTCAGTCTCATCGAATAATAGATTGTAGATTGTGGCTTACTTATGGTCTTATCCTGGAAGAAGCTGACGATGCCGATGACAATCACATTGCCAGGAAAGGTCATCGAAGGTATCTAAGGGTACGTTTGTTTGGAGTAACAGATAAAAATATATGCAAATACAATGAAAATTTGTGTTTGGCATTAAATTATTATTGGAGGGGTAACATTTTCATTGGTAGGGTAATAGAGAAAAATTTGTGTTTGGCATCCAGGATGGATTTTTTATTAAAATTAATTTTATTAAATTTTATTCATATACTTATTTAAAATTTATATAAATATGTATATAAAATTAAGTGACATAAGATTGAAATATCCAACGTATCAAATCCGAACTTCATATTTCCTACTTACACATCAAGTTACGGTAGGTTAAGTCGAGCCAACTTTGTAGTTAATTCGGCTTAGTCCAAAATTTTCATAGAGTATGGCTCGATTTTTGAGTTTAAATTTAATTAAATTATTTTAATTTTTATTCCAAAATTTTAATAGAGTATGGCTCGATTTTTAAGTTTAAATTTAATTAAATTATTTAAAATAATATTATTTTATAATAAGAATGAGTTGTTTTAGTTGAAATTCAACTTAATTCTTGAATTTTAATGTCAATTCAAATTTTAATTTAATTTATTAATTTAAAATCAAATTACAAATTGGTTGTCATCTTATCCTTTGCTCTATTTCCAAGAAGATTGTTACTTGGCCTAAAAGTTCAACCTTCCTCTGATAAGCCTCTTTGATTAGAGGGTCTAATCATAGTCTAAGTTAGGGGGCAAAAAGAGAGAGGAAATTAGCCTCTTTAATTAGTGGATGGTTCAATCGATGTAACAGAAAAAGGTTTCGCAAAAATCGCTTACGGAAAACTAATCAAAAGTTAAAATGATAAGTATGAAGTAGAAGATTCAAAGAGTTTAATTGATGTTATAATTTTATTTTAAAAATTAAATAAAATTAAAATTGATTTTATTTATTAAATAATTTAAATTTTAATTAAAAATAAAATATTAATTAGAAATTAATTGATTGCTTTAATTAATAAAAATTTATTAATTTAGAAAAATTGACCGATTAATTAATAAATTGACTAATTTTTAACAATAAAAATTATTAAAATAAATTAAATTAAAATTAATCGGTTTAAAATTTTTACTATCAAAACAAACAAATTAATTGAAAATTTTATTTATTGCATTATTTCATTAGAGTTGTGCAGAAATAAGCGAATTTATTATTTTCTAATTGCATCGAATTTATTGTTTAATCTTAAATTATCAGTTAATCGAAATTTTTATTTAGAATACTTAATTAAAAATTAAAATATCTTATTAATAAAAAGAAGACAGGAAATCAAATTTAGAGATATGATATGATGTTTATGTCTGGGCATTAACATTTGATGCCACGGAAGCGGCCACTTGATCTATTAAATATTTGGTTTGGCGCAAATCCTGGGATCTGAATAAATATAATCCCGATTTTAATGGTAATCTAGAGGCACAATTAAGGAATCTGCCTTTATTGATTAACCCATTGACATGAATTAAACAAAAACCCTACTATGTAAAAGCGTACGTGTTGATAGGACTATTTATACGAACCAAAGAAAGTGGAAAAAGGAGTTCAAACTCAGAATTCATTCCTATGAATATGATCGGAAATAGTTCTATTTTGTCAATAGAATTTTTTTTCGTAGATTTTTTTTGGAAAATTTTTTCTAAAAATTCAGTTGATTATTTAGCTACCATTTAAAAAAGACATTTTTTTTTAAATAGCTTCGTATAATAGATTGTTTGGCAACATAAAAATAATAACACTTTTAATTTTAACTATTTTTTATTTTATAATAAAAATTATTTATGCATATAAATTTTATTTAAAGTATATTAAACAATACGCAAAAGATTAGAGAAGGTGAGTTTGCAATATAAATGTGAAGATGACTTTGTGAGTATTGAAAAAATTATGTGTAAAATATAAGAACAAAATGGACTAAAAAATAGGCTTAGTAATTGATCTAAAAAATCTACTCGAAAAAGTCATTTTAGAGACTTTTTTTAGAACCTCCAAATTTAAGCTTTTTAAAAAGTTATATATTGACTGCCAAAAAAGTCGTATCTATTAAAGAAGTGTTTTTTAATTTAAAGTCAAATACTCATTTTTCTCTAAAAAAAAACTTTTGTAGTGAAAAAAAGTGTTTATTGATTTTCCAAAAGTCCATCTAAATAGGCACTAATTATTTGAAATTTATAACAGTAGACCTCACTCTCACGTAGTAGAAAGATCCACTTTTAATTAATTTTAAAAGTTAATTATGTGATAATAAGATCCACTTTCTATTTAAAAAAGTATAAAGATAATATCATATCGATATTAACATGACTTTTAAATAAAAATAATATCATGTCAGTATTAACATAACATTTAGCCGATAAAGTTTTCATCTATTTAAGATCTGAATATTTATAAATGTTATTGTTTAATTTAAACGTTTCAAAATGTTAGAGTTTAAGTTATATTTTATTGTAATTATCAAAAAAAAAGTTATATTTTATTATAAACGTTGAGATTCAAAATACACTTTTGATTAAACATAAAATTACAAAAACATTAGGCTTAAACATAAAAATAGAAAAAAAGGTATGAATTGCCTCTTAAATATTTTTTTAAAATTTTAATATCTTCAAAATATTATTAATAGTATAATAAAATTTAGAAAAAAGTTAAATTACTTTGACAGTTTCTAGTATATGAATAATTAATTTAGTCTATATAATATAAAAAGTAATTAATATGGACCAATCTTCAAAAAAAATCCCTTAAATATTGTTTAAGAGTGTGCTTTTTATTTTAATGTTTCACCAAAGGTTTATATAAGTTATTATCATTGTTTATACTACTATTTTTATCTATTATTTAAAGTGAAATAAATATTATTTTAATAATATTAATATATTAATAACAACATCCCGCAAAAATCTCACAAGTTTGAAGTTGTTTTCAAATGAAAATAAAAATACAAAATAGTATTAAAGATATCATTTTAATTTTTTTAAAAAAGATTAAAATATGAAGCCACACGTTACGCTTGGTTAGACATGAAATGTTACGTTGTAATAAGATGAAAGTTTGATCTCAAAAACAGAACATACATTTGGTTAACTCGAATTTGGAAAAGAGAATAAAAGATATGGAGTATTAGGGGTGGATCGGGTGGTCGAGTTGATAGAGTGAAAGAGTATAAAATCAAAAAAGTTATGTGCTCGATTCTCTTTATTTATATTTTCTCACTCAAATCTGTTATACAAAATTTACCTAATATATGATACATAATTATCATAATTTGTAGATTTATTACGTCAATCAAAAAATAAACCAGCAAATTCAAAAAGTAACAAGGATGACAATCAGGGGTGGGCCAATTGGTTCAGATTCCTTACTTAAGACTCTCCCCTAAAAAGGAGGTCTTGAGTTCGAGTCACCTCAAAGGAGGAGAAATAGGCATGCTCCTATTGATGATCCTCTAGCCTCATGGGCACAGCTCCTTGATCGGATCAATTATGGACGCCTCGCTTCCAGCGACAGTGTGGGAGTTGAAGCTACTCGGAAACCTGGGGCTGATGGGAACTTGATGCTGAGCAGGGGGGAGCCAGTGATCAATCATCAGCTGACCAATCAAATATGTGAAGACTCCTTGTGCGTAGAAGTGTATAGGCTACGTAGGAACCTGAGGAATCTTGGGGTTCCAAATTTACATCCTCTAAGTTCTTGAGGTGGGGTCGTAGGGGCTTAAGATTAGTCTGACTAAATCGGGATACCTAATGTAAAGGAAAAAAATAAGTAACGAGGATTTCTCTCTTTTTTTTTAATTATGTCATTGAAGAACTATACAACCTGAAATGAAAAGGATAAGCCATAGTCATCCATAAAAGGATAAGATGATGGCTTATAGCTTGAGAAAGTGACGGTGATAGGAATAGGGTGGGCAGTTGCTGAAGGAACAAGAAACCATAGTAGTAGTTAGGTGTATGATGGATGAGTGGAAATCCTACTTAAGATTCTTCCTATAACAAGAAACCATAGTAGTTAGTTGTGTGATGGATGAGTGGAAATCCTACTTAAGATTCTTCCTATAAATTACAGTAATTTTGACATTTTAATTTAATTATAAAAATTTTGAGTTGCTAATTTTTTAGTTTATTTTTAAATTTTTTGATTTTGTTTACTTTTATAACTTTATTTTGTTAAAAATAGACTAGTTAATTAATTAATTGATTACTTTTTATAAATTAATAAATTCTTATAAACTAAAATTAATTAATTAATTTTCATTCAATAATTTCTTTTCTAATTACACTTCAAATTCTTAGATAACTAAAGATAATTTCTTTTAATTATATTTTAAATTTTTTATTTTTATTTAAGTTAAAATTTTCAAACCTTTAATTTTTATATTATCTTTTAAATTTTGGTTTAATTTTTAAAATATTGGACGGTCCAATTAGTAAATCTTATTTTTTGTCATTGAACCACCCATAAGGCCTTACAAGGGGAGGTAAAACCAAATCTTAAATATACCCTTCGCTCTAAAACCTCATTGTTGTTTGGGTAGTGACTATCGGCGGTCCCATTCTCAAATTGATTTTCTAGGATTCGAATTCATGATGTTGGACAAATCCAGATCCAATCTAGTAGCTCTGATACCAGTGAACCTCCCATAAAGTCTTCCAAGAAGAGGTGAAACCAAATCCTAAATACCTAATAACCAAAAAATTTTAGACAGGAGTATTGATTAGATAATTGACTTTTATTTTGGTGACTAAAAAGATGACAAGTGGTAAGTAGATACATTGATGCTATTATTTGGTCATGAATTGATGTTTCATCAAGTGATGTCTACCAATTCAAAAGTCTCTCTTATGTTACGCTTTTAAATACTGATTGAATTAAAAGTCACCAGTTTGAGATATATTAAATTTATAAATATTAATTAAATCGAAGATATTAAGCATATAAATATTAATTATTTAGATCACTTAATTTATGTATTGTTATGTACATTCGAAGCTTTATCAAAAGTAAAAAACCAATGATGGATTGAATTTTTTAAGGACTAGTTAATTAAATAAACAAAAAGATAAAGAGAATAAAGGGTATTAGATAAGAACTACATTAATCTCAAATTCATCATCATACATGAAAAGAGAAGGCAAGGTGATGGTGGGATTGTGGGGTAGTACTTCAAAGAGCAATAAAACAAAGTAGTTAGTTTTATGATGAGTGGTTGTAGTGGAAATCATACTTAAATTGTTAGGTATACAATCAATCTAAACCTTAATAGCTACCTATTATTTATTCCTTATCTAATATTTCTTTTCCTTTCTTTGATCTATTTTTTATTGTCATACTCCAATTTAAAGTCCTTCCCTTTGGTTTGATTTCATGCAATGTTGGGTTAGTTTTCGTTAGTTAGATGCAATTGTTTGCTTTTTATAAAGTAGGAGTAGTTTGTAACCACTAACTTTTAAATTGCCTAAGATTTTCTCCCTGTTTCGTGCCAGAAAAGGACGCTATTTTGGGTATAAATAGATATAAAATGATGCCATTTTTAGCGCGAAATATGGTGGGAATAAGTTGTTAGGTACAGAAGATCTGAACTCCTTTTTAAATAGGTATTATTAATTTTTTCATTTAATAATCAAAATTTTAATTAAGTGATCTACTTTTTATAACAAGACGATTCAGTTCAAAATATTAATTTTGTTAATATTTGTACTGATTAAGGTAATAATCGTTTTTAATGACAAATAGACTTTCACGTGAAAAATTAGTCCACGCGGATGCCTAGTTAGTCAATAATTTTTCAGTAAAAGCTTAAATATCACCAAAAAATGTTTTTCGTTACCTAAATCAATAAAAATACTAACAAAATTAAAGTTTTGATATGAATTGTTAATGTTATAAAAGATGATTGACTTAATTGAAAATTTTAACATTTTAGACACGGAATTAAAAAAATTCAAAATGTTTAACACTTTAAAATATGTTAGTCTAATATTCTAATATATATAATAATGAAAAATGTAGTATACCACATTAAAATTTAAATGTAGTAAAAAATTCAAGTTTAATAATACTTATTAGTATCAAAAGTCCTATAAATTGTTAATATTAGATTTTTATTAAACTTATGAGCCAAAAGTCTTATTAGTTTGGATTTCTTATTTGTATTTAAAACTTTCATATTTATAAATAAAGTCTTATTCAATAAGTATAAAAAAGTTTATTTTTTATTAATTTCTTA
>JAOTBA010000203.1:26072918-26084466 GCA_025629845.1 Erythroxylum squamatum
CTGAGGAGAGCGTGGATCGGGCTTGGGCTTGATATAGCCGTTAAATATGAGACCGACCTTTGAAGAATGGACCGATCAACCCACTGGTCGTTTTGACTGAATCCGAACCCAACACGACCGACCTGACCAGAATGTATGATAAATTTTAGAATTCAATTTGAACGCTTTGAAATATTAGGGTTTATTTTGTACGTTGGTGAAATCGTTAGGGACTAATTAGCCCTTTTGGCGTACGAACATGTCCTTAACCAACAACCGGCAACGCGATGACTTTTCACGGTCAAAGCAGACGTATCTTCTTCCTTCTGTTTTTCCTCTGTCTATACCTCTACGTAACCAATCCAGTGAGTCCCAAGTTCCCATGTGAACCACCAAATTACAATTCCTATACCTTTTGCAATAAGTCTTTACCTATCAGCACCAGAGCTCAGTCTCTAGTCTCCCTGTTGACCCGCCAAGAGAAGATTACGCAGCTCTCAGACAATGCCTCTGGGATCCCAAGACTTGGAATCCCACGTTATGAATGGTGGTCGGAGTCTCTACATGGAATTGCCACCAATGGTCCTGAAGTGTCCTTCACTAAAGGTCCCATCTTTGCAACCACTGGTTTCTCTCAAGTCATTGTTAGTGCTGCTGCTTTTAACAAGAGTCTTTGGTTCTTGGTTAGGTCAGCTATTGGTGATGAGGCTACAGCAATGTATAATGTTGGTCAAGCAGGATTGACATTCTGGGCACCTAATATTAACATCTTTAGAGATCCCAGATGGGGCAGAGGTCAAGAAACTCCCGGTGAAGATCCAATGGCGGCCTGTGCTTATGCTGTTGAGTTTGTGAGGGGTTTTCAAAATGCCCACTTGAGGAGTGTTCTTGGTTATGGTAGTTATGGATTTAGAGAGCATTGGGCGTTAATGGAGGATGTTGGTGGAGATGGTGATGATAGGCTCGTGCTCTCTGCTTGCTGCAAACATTTTACTGCTTATGACTTGGAGAAATGGGAAAACTTCAGTAGATATAGCTTTAATGCCGTGGTAAGTTATCTTTCTTATATTTGTTGGTTTTAAGATTGTTATTAAGGAAGGATAATTGTGGTGAAGTGTTGGTTTTTCAATTCTAAGAAGAGCTTTAGTCTAATGTTGTTAGAAGGGAAAATTTTGATTTTGAGGAAAATTTTCTAGGTTAATACTGTTTCTAAAGCTTGATTTATGGCTGTAGGTGTCTAAGAACTGAAATGCTGATCTGACTTTACCAAAGATATAGAGCTAATGCACTCCAACTTCACAGGTTAACGAGCAAGATTTGGAGGACACATATCAACGTCCATTTAAAAGCTGTATACAACAGGGAAAAGCCAGCTGCTTAATGTGTTCTTATAATCGAGTTAACGGGTTCCGGCCTGTGCTAATAAGGATCTTTTACAGAAAGCTAGAACAGAGTGGGGTTTCGAGGGGTAAAGATTTTCTCGAGACATTTATTTGCTATGAAATGAAAAATATGATCTAGGATTTGATGAATTGCATTTGTATTGTATGCAACCCGCTGTGGAATACAGATATATTACCTCATTTTGTGATGCTGTGGCCATAATTTTTGAATTTCAGAATTACACCAAAAGTCCTGAGGATGCTGTTGCTATTGCTCTTAAAGCAGGTTTGGATATTTGTTCCAGCAAATCTATTTGGTATGTTTAACAATTATAAATTAGTTATGTCAAGTGTTGTTGCTAATTTGTAGGAATGGATATTAATTGTGGGACATATGTACTTCGACATGCTTAATCTGCAGTTGATAAGGGTAAACTGCAAGAGGAGGATATAGATAGAGCACTTCTCAATCTTTTCTCGGTTCTTCTCCGTCTTGGCCTGTTCGATGGAGACCCCAGAAAAGGGCTGTTTGCTGAACTGGGACCTAAAGATGTTTGTACCAAGAAGCACAAGATTCTAGCGCTTGAAGCAGCAAGACAAGGGATTGTGCTTCTGAAAAATGATGACAAGTTTTTGCCTTTGAATAAGTATGTTGTTTCTTCATTGGCTGTTATTGGCCCTCTGGCAAATAATGCAAGCAATTAGGGTGGTGACTACACAGGTAAAAACCTACTGTTTAGTTTTGGCTGAACTCCAATTCAACTCTGCTCCTAATTTGGCTGAACTTCAGATCAAGCTTACGAAATTGCCTCCTACAGCCAAGAATTTCATTGATATTCTATGTTATTGATGCGTGATTGTCAGAACATTTCTTAACTTTGTCACGAACATCCAACTATAGTTAGAATCTTTTAACAATTCGGCTTTGTACATGATAATTAGGTAATAAAATTAGATTTGCATGACTCCATGCCTCTTCTTGCTAGCTATTTCAAGCTTGTAGAAATTTTTCTGCTCCTAATTTACTTTAATAAGTCGTTGAGTTCCTGACCATGAAGGGTATTCATGCACTCCAAAGAGTATATTTGAGGGACTCAAAGCCTATGTGAAAAGAACAACCTATGAAGTTGGTTGCAAGGATGTGCCGTGCAATTCAGTTGCTAGATTCCATGAGGCAGTACTTGTTGCCAAAAGATCTGACTTTGTAATTATAGTCACTGGCCTCGATCTATCTCAAGAAACTGAAGATCATGATCGATTTAGTCTTCTCTTACCGGGTAAACAGATGGAGTTGGTACATTCTGTTCCAGCAGCAAGTAAAAGGCCTGTGGTTCTAGTCCTTACTGGTGGAGGACCAGTTGATGTATCATTTGCCAAAGATGATCCAAGGATTGCTAGCATTCTTTGGATTGGGTATCCTGGTGAAGCTGGTGCGAATGCAGTGGCAGAGATCATCTTTGGAAACTATAACCCAGGTTTGTAACTGTTGGACTTTTATTTGATAGGAAAAGTATTGATTTTTTTCATGAAGATCTTGAACTACATTTAGCACTTGATGGCAGAATTGATTAAAGTAGAAATTTGATCTGATACTTGATGCGAAAACATAGGTGGGAGACTTCCAGTTACTTGGTATCCTCAGTCATTCACCAAGGTTCCCATGAATGATATGAGCATGCAACCAGATCGTTCTCATGGTTATCCTGGAAGAACTTACCGTTTCTACATCGGAAATCAAGTTTACGGATTTAGTCAGGGATTAAGCTACACTGATTTCACTTACAGTTTCTTGTCAGCCTCAGAAAAACTAAGTCTATCGGAATCCTTGTCAGTTACTGCTAGCATGAGAATTTTTAGCCAGATAGGAGAAAAACCTGGTTATTTACATGTTGATGAGATAACATCTTGTGATAGATTGAGCTTCCATGTGCAAATTTCTGTAATGAACGTTGGAGATATGGATGGAAGCCATGTTGTGATGCTGTTTTCCAGAGTTCCGAAAGTTATTGCAGGAACTCCTGAAAAACATCTTGTTGGATTTGACAGGGTACACACAGTTTCTAATGGATCCACTGAAACCAGCATTTTGGTAGATCCCTGTGAACATCTGAGCATTGCGGACGAGCAAGGAAAGAGAATAATGCTGTTGGGCGATCATGTTCTATTATTAGGAGGACTTGAACATATTGTTGCAGTTGAAGCATTGATTTTTACAGTGCTTTGTCCTGCAAAATGCTTGCATATTGTTTCAGGATTTGCAAAAGCTTGCATATTGTTTTCGGGATTTGCATAATCTATTTGAGTGAATGTGACGAATATTCTAATACCTGGCTGTGCACTCCTAAGTTTTTGGAAAGTTAAAAATTTTCACCTAAACTCAAGCTAATTGAATAAAACACATCAACAATACAAAAAAGTAGGCAAAAATTATTAAGGATGTCCTTAAACCTAACATAAAATAAATTAAAATTAATAAAATCCCAGAACTAAACTCTAAAGTAATCAAAATAAATTAATCAATTTAACCATAAAAATCTTAGTTTTTTTGTTACCTCCCAATCAATGTTTATTAATGTCTTTAATTAGACATACCTAACAAACTTGTTTTCCCACATAATGGTTCACTAGCCTACAAGTGGTCATATGAACATAAGGTATCAATTTAACAATACCGAGTGAATTCACTACTGCCCTTTTTAGGAACAAGTTGTCAATATATCAAAATATAGCAATGAATAATAAAATCACTTTAATTTTGTGTTTACTTTGATTAATTTGTTTTGTGGAAAGTAGGAGCCTTCTGTACAGAAGATGACTATTGATAATTCATCGTTAGCCTCCTTATTTGACTCCTGCTCTTCGTCTTCCTCTTTCTCATCTTCATTTCTCTTCCTGAACAACAACTTTCTCCTTTTCTTCAACCTTTAACTTCTCTCCACTTTATGAAGTGATTGTATTCACATGTTTTCTTAATTCTATCTTGGTGTATCCGGATAAAACATCTTGCTCTTTAGTTTTATGAAGGGTAGTCTTGGTTGAAAGTAACAAATTTCATAAGGGTATCATTAAGACATTAATTATCCTCTTGTTGCCATTCTTATAAAAATCCATATGAAACGTACTCGTTCCATTCGAAGTTATAATAACTGCTCTACTATAAATTATAAGTATTCTTGTACTAGGTATCTTAAGGCCAATTCTTAATGCACATCGGATGCCCCAAGTGTATGGTCTGGAAATTTAAGATTAAGGTGATAACTTTACAAATATCATAACACATCATAAATATTGGTTGATCTTTTAAGTACATGTCACCGTGTGTCTAGGGATAGCAATGGGCCGGGCTGGGCATGGGCCACTTTTGGCCTTCCCGTCGGGCCACAGGTTAGGGCAACCTCGACCCTAGCCTAGCTCATGGCCCAATGGGGCTAAGCAAGCTCAGCTCGTGGCTTGGCCAACCAAGCCGAAGTTGGGCTGAGCCGGGCCAGGCCGAACTAGCCAAGCCATATTTACCATCCCTACATGCCTCTCATTTCAAGCTCTAAAACACAGTCGTAATGAATGACATACTATAGTCTTCCTGAAAATACATTCTTCTCTATCCTTCTATTATGTATATTTCTATAACGATGAATACTCAATTTTTGAAAATAAACCACAAACACAAGATTAAGAAAAAAAGCTTTAAAACATAAACATAAAAGAAATGAAATAAAATAAATGGCTAGATTAAACTTTCCTAATGTTTTAGTTCTCGACAGTGACGTCAAAAGTTGATAAACGCGACATCCCTATCCTATAAATCTCAAAGGAAAATTCACCTATCGAACTATAGTATAGTGATGGTATTTATCGATTATCAATTTCATAGAGACTATAAATACTAATAATTACCACTATTCTATTATCTAACCAATCGAATAAGATAATTGTTTAATTTTAATGATAAAACTAAATTAAAGTTCAACACAACTAATAACGAAGAATTTTGATCACACAAAGATTAACAAGATCAAAGAAGCATGACCTAAGTAATGAACCCTCTTTATATTTTTTAAGATATTAACTCTTTATCATGCAATTTAATCAAAGATCACTAGCTTATGAAAATTCATACTTTATGTTAATATCTTTTTCAAGATTATCAATACCTAAACCTAAGTTGATTAATTAAAATCTTTTGCTAGTTAAAACTTATTAATTTGTGAATTCCTCTATTAGGTTTATCCTTAATTCAAAATATTTATATCCATTTATCTCTAGATTTGCACGTAATTCCTTTGCATTATGTTAAATCTATTCGTAGAAAGGTTTTCTCGATCTCAAATATATGCAATCATACATAAAATAATATCCCATACATATTAATTCAAGGAATAATCATAATACATAATTGAATCCAATTAATAAAAAATCAAAATTTATTAAATAAATAATCAAATCACAAATTCCATCCTAAGGCTCATTTTACCTAGGCATTATACAAATTTAGTTTATAAAAATAGAAAACATAATAATTGATTTAGAAGAAAAATTAGAAATAAGAGAATTCATTACATAGCCACTTTTTTTCTAATAAAATCCACGTAAACTTTGATGGAAATATGTTCTCTATTGTATCTCTATGTTAATCTCTATTTCTTTGTCGCTTTACAATTCAAAGTGTTTTAAAACTTGAACTCCTTTAATTTCCCTTCTTAATTGCCTTTTATACTTCAAAAATAGGATTTTTGCATTAGATGCGTTAACTAACACAAGCGTTGTCTGTCAATATTACTGCAACTATTCAATAGTCACGAAATAATATAATTTCAATAACTGACACGATTTTGTGGACACAATTGTTGTTGTGCGGAAATGTTAATAAATTCGGAGTGAAAAATAAAACAGCAATAAGAACACCAAGATTTTTATACTGGTTCGGCAATGCCTACATCCAGTTTGGAGACGACTGAATATTTCACTATAATCAATTGAGAGCATACAATAGTGTTTATCACTTAATTTCTCATAAGACCTAAATTAACCCAAGCGCACTTACTTCTACTAGAAAGAGAAAATATGTATATATATATATTTTTTTTCTCTCTCCCTCTCTCACTTCTGGAAATTACTCTCTCACTCTAGAAATCTTCTGCTCTTCTCTAACTCTCGAAAATTTCTGCTTTCTTCTCTCCTTCCTCTTCCGTTGTTGTTGCTTCTCTTTTATAGAGAATTCAATGGATGAAGGTCAAGGCCAGCTGCATCAAACCACCATTTATGACTAAACAATTACCGAAAGTAAGTTTCAATTTCTGACTTTGAGAATCTAAGATTTCTGACTTTGAGAAGCTACCATTTCTGACTTTGAGACAATACTTAACTATCACCTCCATAAAAAACGTGTTGTCTTTAATTTTTGTAGAAGTGCGTAATAATTTTACCAAATTCAGTAGGTAGATGTTTTTGCCAACTAGTTCTCTTTAACAATAGGTCCCTGGCTGCAACACCCTTTTGTTCTATCATCTTCTATGCTAATGAGGAGAAAACAAGATGCTTTACCTATGTTTCTGATTTTGGATAAACCATAAACATTTGGTGCCAATATGTCTTTGACTTTCTCTATAACTATAGCACAAAGGATTGTGTCTATCTCTCATTTCATGTGTATGCAGTTTTATGTTTGTTCACGTTCATTAATTCACATACAGCTTCTTGGTCATGCCAACAGCAATTTTATATTCTGCTTATGACGGCTTCACTTAATGATGAGGTCAAAATCTTTTCTTGAAAATTTTCTTCTAAACAGGAAATTAAACATGTTATAATCTTAAGAATCTCATTGCTTGTAGCCCAAACAAAAAAGTATTAGAGAAAGGGGATTATAGACCCGTTTTGGTTGTTGTCCTCACCTTTGACTCTGTAAACCCATGGCATTAGTTATACCTTTCTCTCTTCCTTTGACAGTGATATTTCTGTTTTTAACACAGAGGAAGAGAGAAAGCTGTAAGGGGATATCAACTGATAAAGACAAAACAGACAAAGAAGTGGCCACTTCAATTAATTTGCTTTTTCTTTGCTTAATTGATGTTGTAAAAAGTCACAGGGACGGCCAAGTCGTTTCTCCCCAACTAATACATAGACTCGTAACCAGACCGCATAATTACATA
Source organism: Erythroxylum squamatum (assembly GCA_025629845.1). NCBI lineage: Eukaryota > Viridiplantae > Streptophyta > Magnoliopsida > Malpighiales > Erythroxylaceae > Erythroxylum > Erythroxylum squamatum. The sequence goes on from JAOTBA010000203.1 coordinate 26,080,429, forward strand.
AAATATCCTTTTTCGTACAAAATATGAACCTCATTAATTATATGCAAAAAGTATAAAAATTATAATTTGGTAACGAATTATAGACTAAAGAAGCCATTATTAGCGGCCATCTGCAGTGGTTCTGTGTAGATATGTGTGTACATGTTTCAGGAGCAGTAGGTGAGTGAAATAACATAAAGGAGGTCGCTAAACCAATTTTCCACATAAAAAGACATTGCTTGCAGGCTTTCACCTCACATGCTCCTCTGTTTTTCTCATTGAAGGGCAGACGATACATGCTAATAACCGCTAGTTTGTACATGTTAGTATCAGACCCGTAAAGGTTAGGTTTGAAGTTGCAGGGGGTCAGTGAAGATGACCATGAAAAAGGCTACATGGAAATGTATCATCTCAAGTTGTTACAAGAGTAGCCCATTACAGGAATGTGAAGACCAGGTTCTAAAGCAAATCTCTTTAAGAAGGCTATCGCTTTCAGACCTCAGCAATCCCAGCTCACCACTCCGTGTTGAAGAGATATCAAATTCTTTCGCTGGCTCCAAACTACATGTTCTCAGCTTTGCAGAGCTAAGGATCATAACACAGAATTTCTCAAGGAGTAATCTGCTTGGTGAAGGTGGGTTCGGACCGGTATATAAGGGGTTTGTAGATGACAAGCTTAGGCCTGGATTGGAAGCGCAGCCTGTAGCTGTGAAGATACTGGATTTAGATGGCATGCAAGGTCACAAGGAGTGGATGGTCAGTTTCCGGTTCTTGATTTTTCCTGTCCAAATAACATATGCATGATGCATCTATATTTCAGAGTCATTCTGGATATAGGATATATTGTAGATTGTTAAATTAGTACTGTGATTTGATCATATGAAATTGCTGCGGAGAATCTTAATGCAAAAGGGTTATCAAAGGTGACCTTCAATCACCTCTGATGTTTTCCGTGCAGGCAGAAATTATCTTTCTTGGACAATTGAGGCATCCCCATCTTGTTAAGCTGATTGGTTATTGCTGGGAGGAGGAACAGAGACTCCTGGTATACGAGTACATGCCAAGAGGCAGTTTGGAGAATCAGCTATTCAGAAGTATGTTGCTTGTTAGCTTGTTCAAATTTTTTGAAAATTTAATCTAGCGTCTAGAGTGTGGCGATAGGTGATTAAATTCAATTCATCTCCTAGCGGCATAATTCAAGACTTTGATCAAAGAACATCCAACATCAATTATGTATTAAATCACTCTTGGTTGGACCAATTCTGTATATTCACTTCTTTAACCAATGTAACAGGAACATTTATATAATTCTAACAATTACCTGTGGACCAAAACCATATCAATCAGTTTTGGCACTACAAATTGAGGCTGTTAAGCCATTTGTCTATATTGTGCAGGATACTCTGCCGCATTGCCATGGCAAACTAGGATGAAAGTTGCACTAGAAGCAGCCAAGGGCCTGGCCTTCCTCCACGAATCCGACAAACCAGTTATATACCGGGATTTTAAATCTTCAAACATCTTACTGGACTCTGTAAGCCCTTTATTTTGAGCTACGATTCTACTCAGAATGTTAACATACGATACGAGCGAGTATATGGCATGTAGCCACATTGGTTAGTTGGTTCTTCTTTCTCTCCTTGTAGGATTACACAGCTAAACTCTCGGACTTTGGGCTTGCAAAGGATGGTCCTGCAGGAGAAGAAACACATGTAACAACTCGTGTAATGGGCACCCAAGGTTATGCTGCCCCTGAATATGTCATGACTGGTACTAAATCTGATACCTTGTCTAGTAAGCAACTTTTGTATTACCAGCAAGTGATATATCCTATGATGCAAGAATCTAACCTAAAACAATATAATGATTTCAGGTCACTTGACAACAATGAGTGACGTGTACAGCTTTGGGGTAGTTCTGCTTGAGCTGTTGACTGGTAAACGTTCGATAGATGACACCCGCCCAGGTCGAGCACAGAGTCTTGTGGAATGGGCAAGACCTATGTTAAAGGACCAAAACAAGATTGAAAGGTTTATGGATCCTAGACTTGAAGGCCAATTTTCCATTAAAGGGGCTCAAAAAGCAGCTGCTTTAGCATACAAATGCCTAAGTCATCATCCTAAGCCTAGGCCTACGATGAGTGATGTAGTCAGGATCTTGGAGGCGCTTCCTAATCTTGATGACTACTTTGGACCATTTGTATACACACCAGATGATAGTGGCAGCGAGGAAAGCTTTGGAAGAAAAGAAGTGAAAAGTGAATGCGATGAAGAAAATAGGAGTCGTAAATACAGGCACAGACTTCATGGCTGGAGACACCGAATCAAGCTACCTAGGCCATTGGTGTCTTATTCAGATTCTGCTCTTTACGAGAACATATTAAACTCTCCCAACAATCACAGAAATGGATAGGGATAAATACCAGAGTTCATGATGTCGGGAATATAAAACTATGGCCGTTCTTCAATTTGAATAACTTCGAAACTATCCAGTGTCGTCAATCGAAAAACAGATTCAGATTCTCATAGTTATATTTGTAATCATACGAAATGTTTGTTAAAGAGGATGCAGAAAAAGGAGCTGTGCTCAATTCATTGAACAGAAACTAGTATTATCTATAAGATATTTTCATTAAATGGACCATATCTTATAGTTTAATTGACAATAAACTAATTTTACTTTATTTACTGTAGGTGGGTTTGCTTATTGTCCTTTTTTCTGGATTGTCTTTGTCCTATTTTGTTGCCATTCTCATTTTATAATCATTCGTTCTTTTTTTTTCGTCCTTTTCCCCAACTTATTTCGTTCCATTCTCTCATGCTCTCTCAGTCATTTCTTCTGTCTTTTTCTTCTCGAGTTGTCGTCCCAGCTGCTCTGTTTGTTCTTTTCTTACTGTTATGGGCAGCTCTTTCATGGTGCTTGCTATATAGTTCGTCTTACACAAAGACTCCCTATCTATCATGTTTTTCTCCAAGACGTTTTGTGCTCTCCTTCTCAGTGGTTCTCCTGATTCTTCATTGGTTTCACTAATTCTTGTTACAACTTTTTTAAATAAATTATTATAGTCCTTTATGATATGAAGCTGTATAATAGGGATATGGGCCTTTGCCGCATCTTTTCAAATTTGGATGTAAAATTATAATGCAGAATTGGTGTGTTTTGCTCACTATTAGCTTAGCTTAGAAAGTAATCACTAAAGCCGCAGTCTCTACTATGAGAGCATCCATTTTGCTGATAAAGTAAAGGAAAGTGCAGATTGTGAAGTTCTATCGAATAATAACCTTCTTATAGTAATGTCTATCTATTCTGTTGAGATGTTTAAGATGTCAAACATTTATATTTAGTGGGCTATAACTTGGTGATTAAAGACTACATATGCAATTAGCATGAATTCCTTAGAATCTTTTCTTTTTCTTATTTTCCAAGCCTCTCTTCAATGTTTCCAAGTAAACGAACAATGTTATTTTGAAATAATTATTTCAAATCATTTATCTTTTAGTTTCTTCAATGTCTTAAACATGTGGAACTTATTTATTTAATTTTACTTTCTTTTTGAGATAAGAAATAAGGCAAGTACTAGTGTATGGGAAGAGAAACGAAGTGGGTGAATATCTTGTAGAATGAAAAGTTTGTGTACGTTTTGGTGAATTTAAGATGTTTCATATTTTAGGGAAGAATATATTTTGCACTATCCTTTTCATATACGAAGATATGAGAAGAGAATGTTTTGTTTCCATGCAAATTAATATTTCATATCGGGATGCTAATTAGGAAAAACTCAATTTTCTAATTCCCTCCATATTTTCACTCCTCTTAAATAATAACTGTTAGAACCCCACCCTGGTGAGACACGTGGCCGACGTCCTACATGACATCTGGATGCGCATTTCACGAAGGAGGAATTCCTCACCACAGAAGAAACTCAAATAAAACTTAGTTCACTTACTCCCGAACGGATCTTGACAAATTCACCCTAATTTTTCTCAATAAAATTGATCTACTTAGGGCCCACAATTAAATCCGATTCCTAAGCTAAAAAGAAATTTCATGTCTCTAGAT
>JAOTBA010000203.1:26084566-26138442 GCA_025629845.1 Erythroxylum squamatum
CATCCATAACTTCACACTGCCACATACCAAAATTATTAGAGCCATTAAATTTATCAACCTCTAACCTTGTAGTAGCGGTTGAATGTCTATTGGATGTAGGTGTTGACGATGACGATATTGCCTCCCTTTTAACGGGGTCGTCTTTATCTCCAGGCATCTACTCGTCACTATTCACAAATACGTACTGTTTGTAATCACTGTTCACACAAACTGTAGTTCTGATACTATTCATAACACTATAGCACTGGTACTGTTCACGGGGACTGTAGCACTGGCACTGTTCACGTGGATTGTAGCACCAATACTGTTGACGGAGATGGTAGCACTAGCACTGTTCACGGGGACTGTAGCACCGACACTGTTCATGGGAACTGTAGCACGACACTGTTCACGGGAATTGTAGCACCGACACTATTCACCGACACTGTAGCACCGACATTATTCACCGACACTGTAGCTCCTACAGATTTTAACTCCTACAACACCCAGTCGAAAAAACTAGAGCTCTAATACAACTTATTGTGCGGAAACGTTAATAAATTTGGAGTGAAAAATAAAACAGCAATAAGAACACCAAGATTTTTATACTGGTTCGGCAATGCCTACGTCTAATTTGAAGACGACTAAATATTTTACTATAATCAATGAGAGCATACAATAGTGTTTATCACTCAATTTTCTAAAAGACCCAAATTAATTCAAGCTCACCCACACCTACTAGAAAGAGAAACCAAAAAAAAATATATATATATATATTTTTTCTCTCTCTCGAAATTTCTGCTCTCTCTCACTTCTGGAAAATTTTTCTACTCTCTCACACTAAACAACTTTTGCTCTCTTCTCACACCAGAAATCTTCTGCTCTCTTCTCTCCTACTTTTTTCGTTGTTGTTGTTTCTCTTTTATAGAGAATTCAATGGGTGAAGATGAAAGCCAGCTGCACCATCGAAATCCACCAAAAAAACAAGTCACCATTTATGACTCAATAATTACCGAAAGAAAGCTACAAATCTTGACTTTGAGAAGCTAAGATTTCTGACTTTGAGACAATACTCAACAATTGTATCTATCTCTACACGGGTGTGTATTACCTCACTATGAGCAAAATAGCTTCTGTCAAACTCATACATGGTTATAGTGACTTATACAGTCCCTCATACGATCGTGTTTAAGTCTCGCATTGGCACATCATTCTAAAACATCTTCAATACTTCAATTTTCTGCCTTGACTCCACTTGACTTCGTCTCCTTTTGATTCATAAAGACAATTAAGAACTAAAAACATACTAAGAACAATTAAGTACTAAAAATAATATCAACTCTCAAATAAACAAGGAAAATGCATTAAACATATTATTAAAATATAGTCTGTTAGCATTGATTACTCTTCTAATAAATAATTCACATAAATTAGTAAAGTAATTCATTTCATATTAAAAAGACGATTTATTGCTCTAATATGCATTATATTCTTTTAATACTATACTTAATTGAAGAGACATTATTTTTACTCAAAAATTGATTTAGTAAAATCTCACCCATAATAATTATTCTAATGCAAGTATGCTGAACTTTCTAAAATATGCCTTTTAAGTTCATAATATAATATTTTAAATTCATATATATATATAAAATATTTGTACAAATATTTTAAAGTAAAATTTGAATTTTATTTCTTTATATCAATAAATGTCATTTACATCAATGCAACTGAAGTGTTTTTTGTATTTATATGTAACAAGCGTGAAAAATTTAATTATTGCTATTATATTTTTTGCTCGTGTCACATTGAAAGATTATTAGTAATTTTATAGTTTCATTAAATACACATTGTCCAAAATAATTGATATTGGTTAAATTTCTTATGATTTTTTTAGAAGAAGTACTAAAAGAAAAGTTGATAAAAGGTTAAAATAAAATAATTATAATTTATCAAACAAGCAAGTAATTAAATACTTGAAGAAATAAGAGGTTTTCTTAAAATTTATTTTTTTCATGTAAATTTAAAAAATTACATTTAAATATAGATATTAAATAAAAATATATATTAATACTTAATTACAATGTTATAATGGTTATTATTTAAATAATCATATTCATAATACATACAATTATTTAAATGATTTAATTTAATTTATAAAATATAAAAATGATTTTTTGTTGTTGGTTGTGAAATTTCTCTTAATTATTTCCTCTTTTGACTACTTACAAGTAAATAATTATCACTCTTTGATAAAGTTAATAAAAATTACTTCAGAGTGTAGATGACTTCTTAATCTTATTCATTACATAAAATATACAACCTTTTATTAGTCAAAGACATCATAAATGAATTTAATAAATGTGTCCATAAAAAAATCATAGCATTAATTATCTCTAACTAATTTAAAAATATAATATAACATTTTATTTTACATTAAAATTAGCAAAATTCTATTTTTTTCATGTGAATTATTATAATGTTTTAAAAAAATATCATTAATTAATAACAATTTAAATAATTTGATACAAGACTAAAGCATAACATTATATTGTTTCTAATCATTTCAGAATATGTAAATATCCAAACATCATCATGAAGACAGTGAATTAAAGCCTACAAGACTTTATCACTAAATTCACTATTTTTTTCATCATTTTAAAAATTAGTTTGAAAATTTAATTAATAAGATAAAATATTTAAAGTATAAAAAAATAATTAGTGTAAGGTGTTATAAAACTGATAAAAGATTAAATAAAATTTTAGAATTTAAAATATAAATAAAATAGATTATTTATAGCTACCAAAAAATAAAATTTTATTTTAAAAAGTATAAAATAAAATAATTTTAATTTATAAAAATTAATTAATTTATAAAATTAATTTGTTAATTAATAACTTAATTACATTATTAAAATAAACTAAATTAAAAATATCTCAATTAAAATTTTTTAAGTATAATCAAGGGGACTGTTTCAATTTTTTAATTTTTAATTTTTGCTTCTTAAACCATAAACAAAAAACTATTAGGACATACGTTAAAAAATTGCTCCAAATGCATACGTGGCGCCACAGCAGGATTTTGGGTGTTGAGCTGGCAGAAACTGGATCCCACCTCCCCCATTTTTGGTGGGACAAGAGTTTTATTTACTTGGAGTGTGGGGGCGTTTAGGGTGGGCGTTCCACCTTTTGAGTCCAAGAGTTTTATCTACTAGCCGTAATCTTATCATTACAGCTAGTAGATAAAATTATTGCAAGATAAAGTAAAAATAAAGTAAAATCTAAAAAAAATTAATAATACGTAACATTATTCTTATATAATAAAATGGTTGTTTTCGATAAATACATATTTATAAAAATAAAAGAATAATAGAAGTTAAAAAGTGACGTAAATAAAATTATAATAAATGTATAAATAAATAAAAATAAAATATAATCAAAAAAAAATATACGCACAAGTTACAACTATTACTATTTACGAAGTTTGGTAGTACCACCAAAGTATGTCGTACGATTTTTAGATATTATCGCCGGTTTCTACTCTGGTCCCACTTTTCCACGTCATCAGTCTCATTGCCGGCCCCCCTCTCTCTCTCTCTCTCTCTCGCTCTTTTCAGTTTTCATTTCCCTCTCAGCTTAAATTTTGGTTTCCCACTCTCTCCTTGTTTCAAACAAAATCGCTCCCAACACGAGCCGCCCTCAAGGACCGTCCATCCAACGGTCTACATATAGTCACGTGTACTTAGAATCTGGATCTCGACCATCTGTGACAGGTGGCAGAGACGGGGAAACGGGCAACTAGAGAACCATCACGAACCGTCTGATTGAGAATTGACGGTGTATGTCCTGCCCGAAACATCACGGGCAGATCTGAATTGTCTTTAAGAAGTCGTCATCACCATCCCTGAATTCCTCGTCTCAGGTGAGGAGGGTCGAAGCCCTCACCTCTCTCTCTCTCTCTCCCCCTCCCTCTGTGTGCTCTTAAGTTCTTTCTCTTTCGAAAGAATTATGATTTCGGACCATTGAAGGATCCGACCCGAGGGCTACATGGCGTCGGCCGTTCTAGGCAGCCGGAATGAGCCGTACTGGGGCGACCACAAGGTGTATGTGAGGAAATATGGCGCTGTCTCCGCCGCTGGTGGTGTCAATAGTGATAATGCTTCGTTTTTCAGGGCCAGCTCTGGCCAGCAATTGATTCCCAAGCCTGTATCGAACTCCGGCATGTTTGTAAACAACCATGATCCTTCCAGTAACCTGCATTTTCGCCGGAGAAAACCGTCTCCGACGCCGGAGAAGTTCGCGAGAGGAGGATTCAACGGTTTGATTGACCAGACATCTCGTGGAGGTTACGTGACGTACAATCTCGGTGCATGCAGCAAGCGCGAACTTAAGGAGCTGAAGAGGCGTCTGGTTACGGAGCTTGAGCAGGTCCGAGCTGTTAAAGCCAGGTTGGAGTCTCTTAAAATTGAGCCTCGACCCGTTCACCCGGTGGCCCACTTCTCTACCTCGTGCCCACCGCCAAACGGCCCCTTCAACACCAAACATCTGAGAGCTACTCCGAAATCTGCAGAAAATAAGATCAAAGTTTCGGGTCATGGGCAGAAACGAAACAACCCGTTTTTAGCAGGACCCGACCCGAAACTGGTGGTAACGGGATTTGATCCTCTAACAGAGAAAGTGACTAGTAGTATGATGAGAAGGTGCGGGCAGATCTTGATGAAGTTAATGAAGTTAAAGATGTCTTGGGTTTTCAACAAGCCTGTGGATACATTGGAATTGGGGCTTTTCGATTATCATCAGATCATCAAAAAGCCTATGGATCTTGGCACCGTGAAGTTGAATCTCGTCAAGCATGTCTACAAATCTCCGCTCGAATTTGCGGCCGACGTGAGGCTTACTTTCGACAATGCAATGACGTACAACCCCAAGGAGCACGAGGTACACCTGATGGCACGCCAGTTGGTGGCCAAGTTCAATGAGATGTTCGATCCTGCGTACAAGAAGTTCGAGGCTGAACACTATAGAATTTGTGGCTCAAATCAGAATCTGACCGAACCAGCATCTGCATTGGTCAACCCAATTCAGGTCCAACAGGTACCAGAAAGGCCACCAGCGCCGGTTCAAGTGGTGGTGGAGCCGAGATTGGGCAAGTTGCCGAAGCCTAAAGCGAAGGATCCAAACAAAAGGGAGATGACCTATGCTGAAAAGGCGAAACTTGGGAAGGAATTGGAGGAGTTACCTCAGGATAAGATGACCCAAGTTTTGTATATAGTGAGGAAGAGAAATGGGCGTTTATATCAGGATGGTGATGAAGTTGAACTTGATATGGAGGTTCTCGATACTGAGACTCTATGGGAGCTTGATAGACTTGTTTGCAACTACAAGAAGATGATTAGCAAGATTAGGCGTCAGGGTCTCATTCAGAATCACATCACACCTGCCCATATTACACAGGTAAATCAAAGTTCAATCTTTTTTTGCAGTGATCGCGTTTCAAACTAAAAATGGAGCATATTTGTTGTTTCAAGTTGATAATCTGATTGCTCTGAGTTCAAGGTTTGTTTAGTGATTTTATTTCTCTTGGTGTTAACTTTAATATGTAGGCTTCAGATATTGAAAAGGTGGATGTGGAACACAAGGTTATGGAGGAGAATGTGGACATTGGAGAGGACATGCCATTTGAGAACTACCCACCGGTGGAGATCGAGAAAGATGTTGATATTGGTTGTGCTAGCTGCAAATGGAGTGGGTCTAGTGGGTCAAGTTCCAGTAGTGATAGCTCCTCTTCTAGTGGTATTAAGTCTTAAAATTTTGCCAAATCTATGCTTCGCTGTGGTGTTTACTGTGGCAGTTTGGGTAGTATCTGTTTTGATTAGATGATTAAGTCAATCTGGGTATCAATTTCTTGTGTTCGCAGGTTCAGATTCAGGTAGTTCCTCAGGAAACGATTCTGATGCAGACAGTGTACGGTCACCGTATATTGAAGCAAACAAAGTTTCAGTGACTTGAAAAGCGAGTGAATGTAATTGAAGATGCAGAGTATTGGATGTTGATGTTAAGGATTGGAAGAGGTATGTCCAGGAACTGGATACATTTTGTATTGGGGAAAATTTGGATCTGTTTTGTACAAGTGTAAAAAAACAATGGACTAAAAGTAGAGTTCTTTAGGAGAAGTAGATGTAACTAAGTAGTAGCTCAACCGGTAGATAGCTTAGATGAGGAGTAGGTCTTGACTTGAGCAGTCTTTAGGTTTATGGAGTTTATAGCGGCAGGAGATAGGAAGGCGTAAGGGGATAATCTTGTACTTGTAACAAACCAAATAGAACCCACCTGGTGCTTTTATGCACAGAAGGAAATTATGTACAGCAGCCAAAGAGAATGACAATATCAAAATATGAAAAAGTGGAGCCAAAAATGAAAAGACTGGCTTTCATTTGCAACTGAATCTTGTATATACTTCCTTCTCTATCGCAGTCTTATATATAGTTTTTCTTTTGTCATCAAATTGCACATTTTGAGTTTCATCTTTGCTTTCTGCACTTTCTCCGCCATTACATGATGTCTATTTGGTATTGGTATTGGTGAAACGACCTTAGACTAATCTTGAGATTAGGGGTGAATTTTTGGGTTTGGTTCAGCAAGATACCACCTGATTCGATCAACTCAATCTGAATTGGATTAATGTTTAAGTTGATCGGTTTTGGATTGAGCTTGAGCTTGGCAGGGGTGTTCTGGCTTGAATTAATTTGGACAAAATGAACCGCTCGAGCCTGTTGATTTAAACGAAACGGTATATGGAAGCAAACAACAGTAGCTTGTATGTTAGTGACTTGGCAGAGTTATTTGGTTAACTGTCGTTATCAGCTTCTTGCAAGTCCTATCCTATGATGAAGATCTACACACCTGGTGTCTTGTCATTCACTTTCTTTTGGAAACTTGAGGGAAAAGGCCACAGTATTAGAATTGGTGTCATGCATGAACTAATGAACATGAGGCCCTGTCTAACATTGATAGGTATGTACTAACCTATTTTATTCTCAAGAATCCAAAGCCTTAGCTTTAATTCGTTCTAACAGTGTAAAAATACCAACTTCAGATCAAAGAAAAGTAAAGCTAATCATAGTCCCTGCTGTCATGGTTCCCAATTCAAGCAGTGTCGCCATCCAATATCATGGAATGCAGAACTTCAAACTCTATGCTCAACTCCCATCACCATCTTGTTTTGATTAGCTAGTCGGTTGTAGGCTATTGAGTTGTTGCAAAATGTCTACAGGATATCATTACCTTACTTGCCTCTTCATCGGCAAAATTATGCTGGGGGGTCGGATCCATCATCCATGTTCGCAAGCTGAGCTATATTTGATTGGTTGATCTTGATCTAATTCAACCCTAATTTTCTATTATTAATTTTCTAACTAATTTAATAAATTTGAATATTTAAATTTGGGTCCAATCAAATCGAACATGGTCTATAATCATAGATTAAGACCATAGCACCTTTGATTAACACTTTCATAATAAGGCCAACCTGCCAATGACACGTTCAGTTTTCTTAATATAGTTTCATATTCACTATAAAGTTCCATAATTGGGATTGCAAATTGGGGAAGGAGCTGGTTAAACATCAAACGTCCCAGCAGCATCCATTTGGTAACCTGTAATGGAAAAGGAAGATAAGTTCAAACAAAGGACCAAAAATGGCACATATGAATCCAATAGCTTCATGATCGGAAATGGAAGCAACAATAACTTGGTAATGGAAGGAGAAAAGAATAAGAAGAAAGCAAGGAGGGTTCGGTGAGCTTCCGTTGATAAGTTTGTCAACCAGTTTTGAACGGATGTAAACAACAAGAAGGCCCTGCAAGCTAGGTTGGTTACACAAACCTACTTCTACTTATAGCTTGCAATTTTCATCAGTCTTGTGTACCCTTTGTTTATTTATAGCATTAAACATTTCCATTTTTGGTTGAGAATTAAGATTGGAATTCTAAAAGTGTCATTATTTTGGATTAAACTGTGTCTTGTCGGAAAAACTGTTCCGATTGCCACATTAAAGGAGAATTAGCGTCGAAAGCGATTCGAAAAGGATTTAAACCAGAAGAAAGATACTTCCATTCTTGAACTAATACTTACATCCCTTTAAATCCATCACTGATTAATGATGTCACATATCAGCTAACATCATTCAAGTTTTATTTTTAGTATTGCATATACTCACATATGAGATAGATATAATGGCTGACACTTGAAGTCCTAGCAACCATCATTGGCAAGCATAGGAATCAAGCAGGTACTGCCTCATTAGTGAAGATAGGCGATTCCTTGAAGGAAACATCATCGCAGGAGCTGTGCAAATCAACACCATATTCACTGCATCCGCCATCCTGAACTGTGTCTACACGAGTAGAAGCACCACAACCACCGCAACTGTTGCTTTTCTCTACCCCAGAGTCGCTCACACAAGCAGCATTGCAACCTCCATATCCACCATTCTTCAGCATATTTGAACAGGCTCCACCACAGCCTCCACATCCACCACTGTTAAGCATAGTTGAACAGCCTCCACCACAACCTCCACCACAGCCTCCACATCCTCCACTCTCCACCATACTTCGACACCCTCCACCACAACCTCCACCACAGCCTCCACATCCACCACTTTTCACCATGGTTCCACACCCTCCGCCACACCCTCCACCACAACCTCCACATCCACTACTCTTCACCATACTTTCATATCGCCCACCATATCCAACAACGGGACTGCCACTGTCTTCGTTATTCACCACATTTTCTTGAGCCAAATTCACATTTAAGTCTATTTTGCTTCCTTCCTTAGTTGTCAGGCTGGTTTGAGTAGGTTCCTGAAACTTATCGGCATATTCTGTTAAATCATTTCCCTCCTCCAGATTTTCTTCGTTAGGTATCATGCTGCTCAATCCTTCCTTCCTCATAGTGTCAGAAAGTATGAAAGCTGATATGATCCCAGGCAACACAAACCACTCTTCCTTCACCTGTGAATTGTTTTCAAATTATTAGGGTAGACAGGAAGGTGCCTAGACAATAAAATTACAGTGGTGGAAATTGGTTGGGACTAAGGGGGGAGGGTTAGATGCTATTTGTAGCTATGAGCTTTCTTTTGTTTTTGGATACTAAATGAAAGTAAAGATCTTTGACTTGAACAATTTCTGTTCTTTATGACGACCTGAATGTATGTTATACATTTTCTTTACAAACAGTTTGGTTGCTCCAAGTTACCATATGTGGCTTTGCTAGTCGTTATCTAACTGTAAATTGTGTCCAATTTTTCACGAGACAGTAGAGCTGTACCTTGACGAATCCCGACTTTATGTCAATTAACGCCACTGCTTTGCCGTATGGATCTTCTGCAGAAAATTCAACTGCAGTTATGTATTCTTGTTCTCTTTGGTGCTTTTCGCAGTGCCCGGTGTCAAAATCCAACCTTTTACCACCAAAAAGTTTAACCTGTACCAAGAAGAGAAGTTAGAATAGACATTAGATACCTACAGAAATTCGGAACAAAATGTTGGAGCCCTTTTATGCTTTGTCAAAGGCCAATGAATGTGTTCTATCTGAAAAAAGATAAATGGAATAGGCAAATAGTAGTGTCATGCAGTTACAATTTTCTAGTTTCTGAAATGTCAGGTCTCTGGTCTTCTATATGATCCCTTTCAAAGAGAGACGACGATGAAATAATAAAACTGTGATTCTTTATCAGATGATTGACAATTATTTCTTATACTTCAGCTACCTAGCCAGGTCATTGGCACAACAAAATGCTTTTGCAAATACTTTTACAGAGCTCTAAATTAAAAGATAACAGATATCTACCATCCTAAGCCCCACAAGCTCAAAAAGATGGCCATCTTCACTGGAATTCTTTGCACGTTGAAGGGACCACTGCGAATTCATCAGCAACCACTTAGCTCCCACATAATCTGCAAGCACATGTGTTTGACCAGACTTTGTAACACCAATGATTTGCTTATCAATTGTGCTTTGGCCTTTTATACCAGTCTTAGTTGAGTCCCTTGAACATTAAAACCATCAAGGAAATGAATATCACCATTTAGATACAAAAAATGCTTAACCACTGTACTAGTTCTAATACATTATTAACAGCTAAATATTCTGTTTTTATCTGTCAACTATATGGAATCTTGCTAGCCAAAACAGTGAAACTTTCAGCATTTCTATTGAAGTAATACCTCAATTTTGTATGTTCACACTACCATACACAAAAAGTTTAATGCATGTGCACTGGTAAAAGGTAGTCGAGATCTTGCACATTAACCTGAGACTTAGGTAGAAGAATACCTCATTTGCAGACGAATCAGCTCATTTTCAGTTTCATCAAAGATGCGTGCCCAACTCTTAGCATGTAGAACTCTTCCGGTAATTGGGAAAAAGCAAGAACTTTTTGAAAGTGTGCGTGGATGGACTATGTGTAGTACATGTGGTGCTTGGATGGGAACAGTAAATGAGACAGCAATTCGTAGGCAGGTTGGTTTTGAGCTCAACTTGCCAGACACAGGCAGCAACTCCACCCATTTTTCAATGGCAAGTTTGGATGCTGGATTCATGATGTTGTCGAGAGAAAGTGAAGTAGTACCTATTGTTTTACATCCCTTGATTACTGGAAAGCTGGAAGATGAGTGTGATAAAAGCTCAAAGAACAGCTCTCCCTTTGGCTCACAATGGAAAGAAGCAACCTGTTTTTCTCGGGATTCAGACAGGATAGTGAGTTTCTGCTTAACATTAAAGAAAGCATCAGGTTGCTTTTTACTGAATGTCACAACAAGGCTTCCCTTATGGCCCTCAGGTAAATTTTTAACTCCCACAATCTCCAAAAGAACCTGAAAAGTATTAATCAAGAAAAAGAAAATCATTATATAAATGGAAGATAGTTCAACCACGGCGACTTCAAGCAGTACAATTCATAAAGAGGCATCCACAGAAAAGCTAGTTTGTTCAAAATCTATACACGTACTGGTGTCTAACTCATTTATGTCAATTAGCCAATGGCGCAACAACATAGTAAAAGATATCAAAAACTTCATAAATGTTAATTACCTCCACAAGCTTAACCTCTGAAAGCTGAATTATCCCTTGGTCATCATTCAATGCTACAGTCTCTCTACTCAACATGTTTGATGAATTGGGAGTTGTAGTCACAGGAGATGGGGCAGGCCCTCTATACATAGCACCTGCTTTCCAATACCTAGCTCCAAATGTATCTTCAAACTGCTTGGTAGTCCCGGAAAATCCAAGATCGAGTTTCTTCCCTTTTGTGCGGTCAGAATCCATATCATCATGCTCCAGCATTTTACCAAGTGCCTCACCCACATCTTTACAGTAAGCAACAGGATGCAACTGGTGGGTATGCCAAATGAGATCAATATCATAAGTCGGAACACAAAAGCGTTTAATGGATCTTTCCTTGTTCCTCTTGATTAGATGAAGAAATCCCTTGTATCTGGCAACAGCTTCTTGAAGAAAAACATCATTTTTCATGTGGGGTCTCCATACCTTCAATAGGAAGAACATGTCAGGAATATATAAGAAATGGATTCAAGATTACTCTAGTTAATAACATTATATGAGATTAGAGAAACCACTGAACCAAATAAGGAAGTAGCATGCAGTTTATACATTTGATATACCACTATGAGCTAAGCATTCATATCCAAAATTATCATTACCAAGTAACAAATAATCAATCAAAGTTTCAGGAAACTATAAGTTAAGGATAAAAACACCATCTTTTATCACCTGGTAGAAGAAAGGACTCTGCCTTTTGACAGCTGAAACCAAATCATATTTGGTCCATTTCTCAGTTGCTTGACAAGTTTCCTTGGTGTCTGTAGATAAAGCTTTCAACTGAAAGTCATAAGGCTCACTTGGAAACATTCTGTTCCAAATTGCTCGAGTTTTCCTTGAACAAGTTCCTTTGACAGAAGATACAACATTAGAGTTGTCTAAAGTCCTCCCATAAAGTTCCTCACAGTCAGATTTGTATCTTACCTAAACCAGAAAATCATGAAACATTCCTTATCAGGATAATTAGAAATGAAAACCAACCTAACAGGTTTGAAAAATACACAAACTAGCAAAATACATGCTGTGTGGGAACCTACAGGATTCAGCCTGTGGCAATGCCAAATCCATTCACAATCAAGAGGAACAACCAGGGGCTCCTCAGCAACTAACGTGTCAGAGTGATTAGTAAGCAAGGGAAGCCAGCAAGCATTGTATCTGAAATTTGCAATTCTCAGAAATCTAATGTAGATCAAATGAGAAATCTCTGCCAATTAGGAACTAAAACACTTCCAGACATCAATTCAAGCTGTGGAAAAGCTAGAGAAGTAAAATTCTTAATCTTTATGAAGTCATACAAATTGAACTCCAAGAAATAACAATTACAGAGTCTTTACCTATAGATGACTCTGTCAAGCGCAGCACCTTCATATAGCCAACGATTCTTATCAACAGCTGCAAGGAACTGAAGCTGTTGCTTTGCAGCAGCCAAAAGGTCCACACTTATAGCAATCTTCTGAGCTTCAAGCCACTCCTGCTCTTGTTCCATCTCTTTCTCTACCTCCATATCTATATTCAAAGAAATTAATAACAGTCAACTGTTTCGTTTTCAGATAAAACCAAGGAAATGAAAGGAACCACCAGAACGACAAATTCAAAATAGTATCAAAAACCTAAGAACTAGTCAAACATTAATCTTAACAACAAATTACTTATGCTCCGATCAGCGAAGCAAATAATTAACAACCTGAGGCTTTTGTACAGTCGTTTATCATCATACATACATCAACTGCTAAACTAGCCAATTGGGTGTGTGTGCGTTTAGAAGTAACCGAAAAAGTAGCGATCTTACGGTTGTTTAGAAAAATGCTCCGTGGTTGGCCGGAGATGCTTTGGTTTCAGGTGGCTCGGTGAATAAAAGGACAGGTAATTTATAGTTAGGAGGTTGCTTGAGTTGACTAGTAAACTACCTTTGTAAGTAACACGAAATGACAATTTTGTCCCTTTGAAACTAAAGATCACCTTATCTCTATTTTGGCAACTACCAACCCTCAAATATAACTTCTTGTAAATTTAAAAATAAAAAAAAAACTATTAACATTTTTTAGGATAAAGAAATTAATGATAATCTTAAATTGAATAATAATAAAATTATTAAAAAAAAATTTAACCTATTGCATAAGGCTCTCCATTTTGCGCAAGTCTAAGGAGGGTCATGATGTACGTAACCTTCTTTTTGTATTTTTATAAAAGATAATTTTCATAACTTTAACCTGTGACCTTTTAGTCAGAAATAATCAACTTTACATATTGCTAAATCAAATAATTTCTAAAATAAAATTATTGAATAATTCCTTATTTATACTAAATTAAATAGCTTATGAAAATACTTGATCAAACTTATTTTTAAAATAAATGAAGATTTTTATTATCTAAGAAAATAATTATTCTAAAATTATAATTCAAAATACAAAATTACTTAAATTGAGATTGACTCTTTCTTATTCTATTGATTGAACATATGATTCCTTCAAAGTCACATCAAGAATGCATTTTTTTTGTCCATATTAATCCAAAAAGGACTGAAAGATCATGGAAACGTCAGGGAAAATGGAGTCAAGTTCACATCAATAGGACTTTTCCAAATATCTATAACCCAAAAAATGCATTATTGCATTTGTATAAAAATGTAATTTTGTGTGCTTGGAAGTTGGAACTAACCCCGCGAACTCGCTAGGCGTTCACTGTCCTGTTTCTGAAAGACAGTGCTTAGAAGCGTGACTAAAGATGGACAGACGTGCATCATTAAGCGATCACTCACACCTTTTTTGTTTTGGTCTTCATGTCCTCAGTGAGGTGTGTCAGTACAACGAGTTGTTGTTAGTAGTTCGTACGAACAGAAGAGCAGTACAGTGGAGTCAGTCAGATGTAGTACGTGTGAACTTACTGTTTCTGCTACATGTCCCTTTAGCTATGGTTATTACAAAGAGACGGGAAAGTCTAAGTCTTGATCATTGTAAGAGGGTCTTTGTCATTGTCAAACGAACAGTTTCTGATCATAGTAAAGGGAACTATATATTTTTTTTTTTGTATAAAGGAAAAGATAATAAACAGATTACAAAACAAGTCTAGGGAAACAGATTCTCGATATATCCTCTAAAAGGATACGTTGACACCTTAAAAGTGGACAATCAAAATAAGTGACACCGAAGTCAGGTGAGACAACCTGGGTGGCGAGCCAGTCCGCGCATCTGTTACTCTCTCGGTACACATGGCGATGAACGACAGACCAGTTTCGAAAGAACAGTTCTAAGATACCCGTGACTAGTGGGTTAAGCGTCTGGGAGCAGGCGTCCGAAGACGAGAATAGCTGGTACAATACGAGAGAGTCCACCTCCAGCTCAATTCGGTGGAAGCCCAATTGCCACGCGAGCGAGAGACCAGTGTAGACTCCCCAGAGTTCGGCTGATAGCACCGGGCACCATCCTATGTTTTGAGTGAAGCCTCCAAGTCAGTTGCCGGCACTGTCACGGATGAGGCCACCTACTGAGGCCAAACACTGGGCATGATCGCATGCTCCATCAGTATTCAGTTTAACCCATCCTGGCGACGGTCTACTCCAGCCGATGATGTTGTGCTTGTCGGGGACGAAATCCGACGGTGGCTCGACTCTGCCCCTCTGTAGCTTTCTGAATCTGATCTGCAAAATACAAAATGGGAAAAAGAGGTGAGGAAGGCCACACAAAATGCGGGTCAAAGATAAACTTATTTGTCCCGGTCCAGAGAAACCAGCAAGTGGTTCCAAAACTAAGCGCCCAGTTCCGACCCTGAACTGGCCGATTCGTCTGGAGGTTGATGAGAATCCAGTCTTTAAGAGGAAGAGAAAAGGAAGGCGAAGTGACGAGATCAGTCCTGAAGGCGGCCCAAACTTGGCGAGCTACGCTGCAATCACGCACAGCATGGAGGGAGGACTCTTCTAAAGAACAACGGAGACAGGAGCCGTTCGGAGTGAGGTGCCGGCGGGCCCGGTGTTGATTACTCAGCAAACGGTCTTTCGCGAGTAACCATAAGAAGGAGCGAATGCGCTGTGGGCCCGGCCACTGCCAGATCGCCCGCCAAACCCCGTGCGGAGCATCGTCCTCGTGACCCATAATCATGGAGTACGTGGAAGCGAAGGTGAAGTGCCCATTGTCAGACGCTCCCCATATCAACCTATCCTGCCCCAGATACGATTGAGGGGAAAACGTGCCGGCTATGGCACGATAAATAGTCCAAGGGAGATAAGGTTGGAATTCGGCCCAACTCTAAGTACCGGTGTCGTCCACGAAGTGGTTGACACTGAGACGAAGCTGAGAATCCAGAACTGGTTGCGTAGTATGAGAGATAAGAGGGCCTACTCCCGCGATCCAAGGGTCAAGCCAGAAACGCGTTGTAGAACCGTCGCCTAGACGCCATTTCAGACCTTGTGACACTATGTGCCAAGTCGCCTTGATGCTCCGCCACACCATTGAACCCCCTGTGGACCGAAACGAGGAGGGGAGACGGGTACTATCAAAATTATACTTGCTAGAGAGTATTTGAACCCATAAAGCAGTAGGGTTGGCGATCAACGACCATCCGAGTTTGGCCAGGAATGCATCATTCGTTTCCCGAACTCTGCGGATGCCAAGACCCCCCAACTCCTTAGGTTTACACACCTCCTCCCATGGGACAAGATGAATTTTCTTCCTATCGTGAGACGAGCCCCACAGAAATTACCTTATTGCTTGTTCCAAAGCATCACACAAACTGCGGGACAGACGGACTGTTTGCATCGTGTAGGTAGGAATAGCTGCTAAAACCGATTGGGCCAGGGTGACGCGGCCGGCGAAGGACAAAAGGGAAGAAGACTAGCCGGACAACCGCTGATGGACCTTATCAAGAATGCACTGGTAAGTACGTTCGCTAACTCGTTGGGGCAGAAGAGGAACCCCGAGGTACCGTCCTAGGTCAATTGTCAAGGGGAATCCTAAACCGCGGCTTAAAGAATGACAAGTCGAGCGAAGGATATTCCTGGAGAAATAGCAACGCGATTTGTTCGTGCTCACGCGTTGGCCAGAGGCTGCACAGAACGAATCCAGAAGGGCCCGAATAACAGTCACTTGATCGGGAGAAGCTTCCGCGAAGAGAATGAGGTCGTCTACGAAGAATATATGGGAAAGGGGAGGCCCAGTTCGGCTCAACTTGATCGGCTTCCAGCTGCCGTTGGACACCGTTTGAGCAATCGCCTGTCCAAGACGTTCCATACACAGAACAAAAAGGTATGGGGACAGGGGGTCTCCCTGTCGAATACCTCGGGAGGGTTGAAAGGCTGCACTAAGCTCGCCATTCCAGTTCACTTGGATCGAGGCCGTAGTAATGCATTTCATAATGAGCGAAGTTAGAGAGTCAGGAAGGCCCACAGCGAGCAAGGTGTCCTGAATGAAGTCCCAAGAGAGACGGTCATACGCTTTCTCGAGATCCACTTTAATGGCCATAAGCCCCGTCCGACCAGTCTTGCGTTTCATGGAATGAATCACTTCTTGGGTGATGATGTTATCGGTAATCTGACGGCCGGGAACAAAGCTGCACTGGGTTGGGGCGACAAGCTCCGCTAGGTAGGGTTTAATCCGATTGGCTAAAATTTTGGTGAGCGCTTCGTATAGCACCGTACAAAGTGCTATCGGTCGAAACTGCGAGATCGAGGAGGGGGAAGGGGTTTTAGGAATAAGGACCATAATGGTACGGTTAAGCTCCGACTCCCAAACTTCATGGCGAAAAAGAAGTTGGAAGAAAAGAGTCAGAGACGGACCAACAATGTCCCACTGAGACTGGTAAAAAAGAGCAGTTAGCCCATAAAAACCCGGAGCTTTATTCGGAGCCATAGAGAAAAACGCTGTCTTGGTTTCGTCGGGGTTCAGCGGACGAGCGAGATCCTCTATCATGTGAGGCTGGAGAGGAGGAAAACGTCCGTGCCGAGGCCAAACAGTGGGGGACTGGCCGTCGAAACGAAATAAGTCCTCGAGGTACCGTTTCGCTAGGTCGCGGAGAACCTCAGGAGTAGTACAAAGATTCCCATTAGCGTCGGTCAAGGAATATATTCGGGATTGTCGACACCGAGCGAGAGTAATAGCGTGGTAATAATGAGTATTCCGATCGCCCTGGCAGAGCCATTGACTCCTAGATCGCTGGTGCCAGAAGAGTTCTTCTTGGTAAAGGACGTGCTCTAACTCATGCTGCAGGTATTCTTCGAGCGCGTGAAGAGAAGACGAATCGGAGTATGCTAAAGGTTGTTGGATACCCATGAGGCGAGCCATGAGCCGCTTTTTGCGATGAAAAATGTTACCAAATTCAGTGTCGTTCCACTGTTGGAGTTGAGCGGAAAGATGTTGGATCGCACCACTGATATCCGAGGTATTCGGCTGCCAGTGCGTAGCTACCATTTGTCTAAAAGAATCGTGGGTAAGCCAAGCTGATTGAAATCGGAAGGGTCGACGCTGAGGAAGGGGTGGAGCCTGCGTCGAGAACGATATAAGGAGGGGCCGATGATCTGATTTAAGAAAAGGCAGGTGAGAAACCCGGGTAATAGGAAACGCGGAGAGCCAAGTCGAAGACCCGAAAGCACGATCTAAGCGTGCTTGTATTGTACCCCTCCGCCACGTGAACCTTGGGCTGGAAAAGCCGAGATCCTGGAGATGGCATTGAAGCATACAGTCCCGGAAAGGAGTGTTAACAATGGGTTGGAACCGTGAACCACCGCGCTTATCAGCACTTTCTAATTTCGCATTGAAATCCCCTCCCAGAAGCAAAGGGGTGGAAATGTGCCTAGCAAGGTACGACAGGTAATGCCAAAGAAATTTTTGTAAAGCATAAGTCGGACTAGTGTAAATAGCAGTAAAGTCAAAAGACCGATGATCGCACTCCACATGTGCATGGACAAATTGACGGTGAGCTAGTCGTATGCGGACTGCGATATCTTCCTTCCAAAGCAGCCAGATTCCGCCGGAATATCCCGTCGCTTCAGTCCGAAAGGAATTACTAAAGCCCAGAGTACGGATCACTTTCAAGGCACGATCACCACTAATACGAGGCTCGACCAAAACAACTAGGCGAGGCCTGTGGATTCGGATATAGTTTTTCATTATGGGTTTGAAGGTCCAACCTCTAGCCCCTTGGCAATTCCAGATAAAAATCGTCATAAAACGTGGATACAGACAAAGGAACCTAGCTCGAGACTACAGTACTATCGACTGCTGGAGTCGCTCGCTCCGGACAAGGGACTGTCTCTGGTGAGGGCACAGGGTCCGCCATCGTCGTGTCGGAGTCAACATTCAAAGTCCCGATGTTCCTAGTCGCAGGATCGGGGTCTGGGGGTCGGGGAGGAGTGGAATCTAAACGGTGCTAATGAGGTGGCGGGTCTGTCGGGTCACTGGGGCCGACGGGGTCTTTGTCCATATAGCCACCACCCAATCCCGCTAGAATGGGTAGGGTGAGGATCGGGTCCGGGGTAGCGAGGTCCGTGTGGGAGGGTAAGGAAATCGCCACATGTGTTGGGCTGGGCCTTTGACCACTAAGGCCCTTGGATCCGGGTTGTTGCAGTTGGGGGCCTAAGGGGGGAGGGCCCATAATGGGCCTAGGTGCGGGCTGTCCCAACGAGGAGGCCGGTGAGGAGGGAGACGGCGTCGTAGCCGCCTGTGGGCTGGGAAGACCCGAGGAGAAGCTTCTCGGAAAGCTCTACTGGCTGTCGTCCCTCCTGGACGAAGTGCTTGGTGATTGGGGCTGACTATGAGTGGGAAAGGACGAGAAGGGAACGACGGGACTAGGAGAGATGACCGTTGGAGGAGTCGTTGGAGCTTCGACCGACTCCATGTTGGAGAGCGCCGTGTACCATGAGCCACCGGTGTCGGGGGACTTCGCCTGGGTGGATCTGTCTCGACGAGAGCCCGGTAGGGGTAGGGGGGGCCGGCGAGTCCGCCTAGTTACTTGCATCCATGGTCCATAGGCATCGGGGCGGAGAGGATCAGTGGAAGAAGCACCACGAGATGCAGGCGGTGCTGGTGGAGGCGAGGACTCAGAGATGGCCGCTGTGTCGGGAGGGACCTCGGGTTGGACGGGGCAGGTCGCGGTACCGTGCCCGAGTCGACCATATTTGAAGCAAATTTGTGGAAGGCTTTCGTACGCCATTGGGATAGCTTCCCCGTCCAGCTCCACGAACGAACGAAGGGGAGCGCTAATATCCAGGTTGACGACAACACGTGCAAAACGTCCACGGTAAGTCTGGAGCGTATTGGTGTAGATCCTCACTGTTTTCCCGACCAGATTGCCGAGTGTTGTGAGAATAGAGAGATGATATCTGGCGATCGGTAGTTCCGGGAACTGAACCCAGGTTACAACATGAGTGATGCGGCCGGAGGAAGGACGAAACGTCGGAGTCCACGGTTGGACCGAAAGAACATGATCGACGACAATCCACGGTCCCTGCGTTAAGGAGTGAATGTAGTCCCCTTCCTCTTTGAAGTTGATCAAGTAAAAATCATGTTCTAGGTCCACAATTTTGATGGGACCCTTAGGATGCCACAAGGAGAGGAGACGATCTCGGAGCATATTGAACCCCATTCTGCGTCCCAACAGCTTGATCACCAATGCAGTGGCCCAAACGTTGTCCAATTTATTGCGGAAGGTGGGGGACAGTTCCACCCCCAAGCCATGAGAGCCCTAAACCAGGTTAATATCTCCGTCACTCAACTCAATGGGATCCTCGTCCATGTTAAGTGACCGTTTTATCACAATAGCTTAAGCTGTTGTGTGAGGTTAACTTAATTGATTTTATATATTTACTAACACACCCCCTTAAGTGAAAGCGCTTTGGGTTGAAATTTGCACAGGGTCACTTTATCTTGTGCTGAATAATAGGTGAGTGATAGGATTTGAACTCACGACCACTTGGTCACAAAGACTCTGATACTATGTTAAGTAACCGTTTCATCACAATAGCTTAAAGTAAGATATTGTGATGAAACGGTCACTTAACAGTCCGACCAAGCTAAAGCATTCAGTTCTGTGTCAGGAGTGGCTTGGCCCATGACCGCCGCACTGTGGCTTGCTGGAGGTGCTCTAGGAGGGGGGTCTCTTCACGCTCACGCAGTCGCACTTTTTTTGCGGTGTGAACTTGCGAATCCGGTGCTGTAGGCGAGCTCATGGTGAACTAAGGAACGAAAGCAGCGAGGTGAAGGCGGAGGTTACTGTAGCAGTTGAAAACAGGGCGGAAGTTACTGTAGCAGTAGTAGTCGTTGCAGACAACGGTAATACTTTTGCCTACGAGTTTTTGATGCCATTTCTAGGTTTCCTTTTGATGCTTACGTTGGCTATTGTTCCTTGGATGCAACTAAGAAAACACCAGGTATTACTTCTAAGTGGAAACTACATGCCAGACGATATGCTAATAGTTTTAAAGGATTACAAGAGTCCGATGATGGAACTAATTGTCATACAAACTGAATCTCATTTGTTTTCGTGGAAATCGCCAACTCTGCTGCTGCTGGAATCAGACATTGCAAGTGGACTTGTCCACAAGTCAAGAATCGAAAATTATGAGAAGCTTATATGAGCTGAACCAGTTTTCTGACATTGTAGATTAGATATATAATGCTAAAGCAATCCAATTTAAATAAAATTTACTAATTTTGGTGAGTGACTAAAAGATGATTTGGTTTCAGAACTTCAAAACTGATCAGCCTAATAAATTAAGTTCCAGTATTCAGTGTCTAGGAGAAGAGGAAAAAAGTTAATAGTAACAACTTCCCGACGGACTCAAGAAGGCATGAAGACCCGTTCTTCAAATTTCTCCCAGCTCCACTGGCTCAGAACAAAACCAATTTCACAGATATGAAGGTGCATGATTGCCTATGTGTGTCGGTTTTGTAGTTTGCTGCTTAAGAACTTTGAAATTTTGTTTATAGATCAAAACATGAGCAGGACGTCTCTGGAAAACAAAAACTCCCACCACGAAATCACTTCCACGGAAAATGATAGCAAGACCACATGAAAGGAGTTCCAACAGATAACAGGCACGTGAGAATTGGAATGCGGTTTACAAATCCTCAGATTTCGACTTTTCCTCTGTCTCTGTTCGGGATGTGGTTTTCTCCAAGTACTCCTCCTCAATAGTTTCTTTTAGCATGAACAATCTTTGCATGACAATAGGCTGACTCATTTTCTTGGCTTCCCTAATGTCTGTCTCCTCCTTACTGAGATTGTATGCGTCAAGCATGATTTTGATCCACTTGTAAAGCTCCTTTGGAGTACTGCACAGCCACAAAATAAATTAAACAATGGAAAAACAGTACACCAAAGAGGTGACCAATCGAAGTTTCCAAGATGCGAATAATCGGGAAGATTACTCACGTGTACAGAGCATAAGGATCATTCGCTTCCTTGTCATCCCCTGGGCAGAATGCTGTTGCCAAAGCTGAGAATCGCTCTTCAGGATCAGCAATATTTAGCAAATACTTGAGTAGCTTTATTTCCTTGGGAGCCATACTCCTAAGGCTGCTTTTTGTGGTTTTATATAATTGATACATTATGTCTTTAACCTGCAATTGGACAACCAAGGTTTATTGTACTAAAGCCTATAAAGATTTATACAAGAATGCAAAAAGGGCTCCAGTATCGTATCAAGGAAATGATGGCATAGTCATGTTAGTATTGGAGCCAAATCGATTCAGGTCTCTTATCAATGACTGGATCAGTTCTAATAATGCTATTTTGGTATTATCTTGCTACCGTTAAAGAGCTTGAATGAACTACGTATAGGGTCTAAACGATGATAATACACAAACGAAAGGTTTAGTAAGCTGATTTTGTTATGTCTAGTAGGCTTCAAATACGCTATAGAAACGGGAGATATTCTTTGGGTTTGCACTATTTTTAGTTATCATTATTCATCAGTATCAGATTTCACAAAGTTTCCTAGTCAACAGAAGCTATGGAATCCAACAAATATATTTTGTGAATTTTGAAGGGGCCATGATTAATGACTCCATCACATAAGTTGACAGCCCAGGTTATATGCAGGTATGAAACATGTATAGGTGGAGAGGATATTCTAATTTTGGTCTGTACCTTGCTCATCAAATATGTAATACTGTTAGGTAATAAGATATAGAAACAAGGATTCAGGAAGGGAAGTGTCCATCAAAATAAACATTTTTACCTCCTCTTTCATTGTCGTGGATTCTTTTGCAGCTGCCCAAGTGCCGTTTATCAACAGGATCAAGGAGGAATCAAGTTTCTTCGCCTTTGCTAAGTGTTTGATCTTTTCACATGCCAGATCCAAAGAAGGAGAATTAAGGATGTCATCAAATTTGGCCTGGGCAGAATCTAATGTGTCCACATAATCAAGTGTATTATCAAAGGCACTGACTGCTAATAAGCATCGTGCTCCAAGCCTGGCAATCCCTGATAAAGATAACAAACATTACATCAAATGAACAACATAAACTACTAAAAACATTACGTCTCTTATTACCATTCTCAAAAAGCATAGATACAAAGTCTAAATCACAAGGAAGTATCATCCTCTGACCCATATCCGATACAGCTGGAGTAACTCATTATTTAAGGGTTATAGATCATTTGTTATAATAATTGTATAAGCTCTATGCTACAATTGGAAACTTTAGAGCCAATGACACTTCAATGCACTAATTCAACTTGCAAAGTGCATCTTACCAACCTTTAATGATGAAATGATATTTGTGCACATGTAGCAGCTTTTTGTGGATGATTGTTTCAGTACAATGAATAAAGACTTTATATTGCTCTCAACAATGATATGGAAAAGGAAAAGCAAACAGTAACTGATCTAGCGCAAGTTCACCAAATAAAGGTACTATCAGATTAAACGAAACATTTTGTGACAGGAACTTTGGATACTTGTACCAGAAGGATAAATAGACATCACACGTGCTCAAGTATTTACCATCACGGTCCTCCAAACTGTCGTAAGTTTCAGAAAGTAGAGTGAGGTAACGGAAAAACTCCCCAGTGAAATCCTTGCGCCGCTTTGTTACTATTGCATTCAAGTCAGTAGGGTTGTCTTGAATTTCTTTAAGAAGCTGACTGTGACTTTCCATTTCATCATCGATCTGCAATGCTCATTCCTGAGTGCAAAAAATCCAGAGAAAGCTCTAAACCCAAAAGATATCAATATCCATTCCCCAACCCTTCATTTGGAAACCCGAAAACAGGCAAGAGGAAGAAAGTAAATATCTCCTGGGTTTCCATGCTATATCTATCCTAATTTAGAGTATGACTTTCTCTACAGTTTGTGTAAAACATTACAAAACAGTCAAAATCCAAGCCTCTGTTATCTAGTGACTTGACCAAGCATCAAAATTAAATACCTACAATCGGAGAAGAAATTTCAATGGAAGAAGGGCAGAAGAATGACCAAGATTGTTATACCTTTTTCACCTTACTGGCAAGTGAAATCAATTTTTGCTTCATGGTAGCGTCCGTTTCCATGTCAGCCCGGGTTTGACATCTACTGTAGAATCTATCACTGTACTTCTTCCACTCCTCCCTGAACAGTAAATACTTTCTCCAATCTTTCACTCGTTTCTTCTGATTCAGAAACACATCAATCATCCTATCACAAAATTGGGTTATAGTGTACCCCTCAGCAACTTCCTCCTCCACGTTATTTTCCACCTCAGCATGTACTAGGCTACTTGCTTTAGAACCTGTAATAGCAATCCCAAATCTTAGACTCTCAGACAAAAACACTTAACAGCCTAAAGCTATGAACTTTAGAAGTCGAAATTAACTAGCTTTTTAGAGCAAGATAACAACTTTGGACAGTCTCTTGTACCGAAAATGAGAATCAAGGGCATGGGTTCTTACTGGTATTGAAGCTGCAACAGACGATTCCTATCGCTGCTCCCATTGGCCTAATTTTTGTATGTTTCAGGGGTGTGGAAAAAGAGTTGAAGCATAAAGATGGGATTTTGAGAGCTCTTGGCGGTGATAATTCATTGAAAGAGGTATTGGAGGTAGTAATAGTGGCCAACAATGGAGATTTGACTGTGGAGTCCAGTCCGAAGAATCCACAATTGCTCATTTCAGCTTTTGATGGAGAGCCGATTCTTAGGAATGCTGTCCGTTGCTTGCAATGCAAGTGGATAACGCCCTTCAACACCTACTAGTACGAGGTCGTTTAGCTCAGGAACAGAAGAGCTTTGTATTTATAATGCTTCTCTGCAATAGTGCACTGTCTATTTTGCATTAAAGAAAATTAGATTAAATTGAAAACATATTAGATATTAATTTATTATATTTTATTCATAATATAAATCAAAATAAAATTCACTAGATTATAAATAATAAAATTTAGTTTTTATATTTATAGGAGTTAAATGATTTCAACATTCATTGAACTTCATCTTAAAAAATATTTTAAATATTATTACTTTTTAATAATTTATCAAATACATTATAACTTGATTATAATACTATGTACCACGGTTTTTTAAATATTAACATATTAAAATTTAATTAACATACTTTATTATTATATGCATAATATACTTAAAAAAAATTAAAGATATTTTAATATGATTAATTACTTTCACAAATTTTCTAATTTTTAATCCTACAGGAGTTCAGGCTAAAAGTATAAATATTGAAATTTTTAAAAAAATAATAACATTATATATAATTATGTATTAAAAATCACGATTTAAATACATAAGTATATATACTATTATTATTTTAAAAAATCAATATTTATAATTTAATATTAAATATCAGGATGCCATTTATCATTAACTAACTAATTTGGATGATTATAGATAAACAATCACCAGGGAAAGAACACAGGTCGGGTGGCAAGGACTTGTAAACTCTCTCGTGCAGTCTTTTAAGAGAACTAAACGGTTCAAGGACACTATACAGTGACCAGATCAAGCACAAAAAAGGAAGCAACTTGATAGAAGTCTCATATAGGTAAAAGAAACCAAGACCAGAGCCATTTCTGTTAAGACAAAACTAAAACAAAACGTAATAGCAAGCAAAAATATTGTAACCACACATTCATGCACACGACAACAGCGAAGCAACAAGGAAGTTACTTGGGAGTCAGACACCGAACCTGCACTCTGGAAATGGTAAAGATATATGATACCACTGACCTGAGATCCTTAGTGTTCTCCTCTTCTTTTAGGAATTATAGTGTTTCACTATACCAAGGTGGTATGTAAAAAAGTTCACAATCCAAATTCACGTCTCCTGTAGCGGAAAAAACACTAGCAATGTTTTCTAACAGCCTCGGGATTTTTCAACAAGATAAAGAAAAAAAATGCCTTTAGGAGTAGCAAAATGAATGACCAAGGATTGCCTAAAGCGACATGAAGCCATTAACAAAAACATAAGGAACTTGGATAAGTAGCCATCCAACTGAATTGAATGCATTGACCTGCTGTAAGCTCGTGTGCCTGATATAACTCTTAAAATAGGAACTTCTGTTCCATTATTCCACATACTATCCAAAAAAGAAGAATATAAGTCATACTTGAGGAAGAAGAGCAGCAAGAGACATGACATCTCCGATGAGCAGAGAGTTTTCCTCTATACAAGTCTGTTCAAAAGAAACCCCATTTGTTGTACAAAGAAAAGGGAAATGCTCTTCCATGACAAACAGCTGCACGTCTTACACCAATTTCATCAAAAGAATGAGAAAGCATAAACAGTACCTGTGTTCAAGGCCTTGGGCTTTCATAATCCCACGTACGCACATCAAAACTGAACAACTTGCCGATGTGTTCACTGAATCAATTAGGGAAAGAAGTTTTTTCTAGAATGAAATGCAAGTTGGAAGTTCTTGATATTCACTCTCCAAACTTAAGGAGTGTTGAGAAATCTTATTTTATCTTAAGGTTTATAGAGTAAATATTGTAATTGTAATTATTAGAATAGCTAAATTGTTGGAGTATAATAACTCAATTATAGGGATTCTCTGTGTATATATATCGGCTCTCTGTTTTCATCAAATAATGAGCAAAATATATTTTTTCATCTTCTTTTTTTTTTTTCATATTAGACCGTTATAAAATTGACTAAAAATTAAATAAAATTAAAGAATTTAAAATATGATTGAAATAAATTATTTTTATTTATAAAAAATTTAAAGTTTAATTGAAAATTTGTTCAATAAAAATAATTGGTTTATAAAATTTATTAATTTAAGAAAATTGGTTAATTAATTAATAAATTGATAAGTTTTTAAAAATAAGAATTATTAAAGTAAATCAAACCGAAAAGTTCAAAACGAATCAAAAAATTAAACAATTTAATATTTTTACGGATGAATTGATCAAATCGATTGAATTTTTTAATCATGGCATAAAATTATCTGGGGAATGTGATTCAAAGTTCTTGCAAAGAGAAATATTTAGTAAATAAGATTAAATTTTGGATTTTAATATTTAGGCGTAGAGCCTTTTTATGAATGCAAAAAATAATTAGAAAAAATCTACTAATTATAAGATCTTAAACGTTCCTTTCTTATTTAAATTTTTGTATTTTAAAAAGAAAAAATATTTTGTAATCAATAGTAACTAACCACATAATTAATAAGCTTGACAAAAATTGCTTGGCTTGATCTAAAATTAGTGGATTTAATCTAAGTTCATAATTGAGCTCGAAATTTTTGTCCAAAATTTGAAAAATTTTATTTTTTAAAATTAAAAATATATTTAATTAGACTTATACAAATCGAAAGTTTGAACCATCTAAATTTGACTAGACTCGAGCTCGGGCAAATTTTAGTCCAATTAGGGACGGAGTCATTTGGGGGCCAGTGGTGTACTTGGCCTCTCAAAATTTAAAAATATATATGTTTAATTTTTAATATATATATATACACACAAATAAGGACGGAGTTATTTAGAACTCAGTGATATACTGAACTCTCCAAAATTTAAAAAAATTAAATATTTAAATACCCTTATCTTCTTTTCTTTTTACTCCTCGCTGAGTCCAATCCAACTTTCTAGGAAAAAACAGTTTTTCTTTCATAGCTTCAAGTAAAAACGTGCCGGCATGTAGAAACGGCATATGCTGACCATGTCGTCGTGATTCAACTTTGTCTCAAGTTTGGAAACTTTTGTTCTCTGGTAACATATATAAATAAATAAATAAAAGACTAATGGAATTTTGGGAGCTTTTTTTATTTGATCAAGTAGAACTCAACGTGGAACAACGAAACCTTTAAAAAAATTATTTGACTTATTAGCATTATAAATTTATAAGTCTCAAAACTTTATTCAAAGCCTAATTTTCCATAATTAAATCAGTATATGTAAAAATTAATGTTTTAAAAATTGAACCAAAAAATTAAACCGATAAGATAAAAAGTTTAAGATTTAAAATGTTTAACTCGTATTATACCGTCATAAAACTAACTCAAAATTAAATAAAATTAAAGAATTTAAAATATTATTGAAAAAGATTATCCTTACCTATTGGAGAATTTAAAGTTTAATTAAAAAAAATATTGTTAAATGAAAATTAATTGGTTTATTTTAGTTTGTAAGAATTTATTAATTTATTAAAATTAACCAATTAATCAATAAATTGATCAATTTTAAATAACAAGAGCTATTAAAGTAAATCAAACAAGAAAGTTAAAAATTAAATTAAAATATTAGACGGTTCAAAATTTTTACGATTAAACTAAGTAAAGCAGATGGTTCTTCCAATACGTCTTCTTGGTCTATCTGGGACTCTCCGACCCCGGACATGCACGCTCTGCTTCTTAATGATCAGAGATCTGTTGCTTCTTTGAAGCATTAGTCCTCTTTGTTTTGTTTCCTCCTTTACACCAAAAAAAAAAATAGAGGGGATGTATCCAAATCATCTGTACAACAATTCGATAGCCCTAAGCTGATCTTTTAATCAAATCAATCTTTTGTGAGAGTTTAATTGTCTATAATTTTAATATTTACCATTCTTATCAAAATATATCATTTAATGATAGAGAGTATTTTCATTCATTATAATATATATTATCATTATTAGATTTTAGTGTTTATCATTTTTGTTTGAACATATCATCCAATGACTAGAGAATATTTATATTAATTATTATTAAAAAATAAAACCTAGAGATTATATCAATTATAAAATCACTAAATTTTAATAAAATTTTAAATTTTCAAAAAATCACTTTAAAATTTTAAAAATTTCTTTATCTTAGATTTCAGTTAAAAAATAATGATAGAATACATGCATCAAATACTATTCACGTGACGATTCAATTTAACTCTTAAACTTTAGTTAAACTAATTAACTTCAACTCAAATTAATAATTTTTATAATTATCTTTTATTAATTTAAGTTAAATTTAATTGATTTAGATTATATTTAAGAACCGATCATTTGAGTTGTCCACATATAATGTTCATACTAAGTGTTTTTTATTGTTATTTTTATCACAATTTTTAAAAAATTAAAATTCAAAAATTAAGACTACTGAAAAAATTTCTACCTCTCCATCTTTTTCTGGATAATAAATCCTACCCCAAGTAAAAAGGGCGCTAAACGACGATGGATATATACAGAACACTTGTGACGAGAATATTTATATTTACGCATCAGAGTGAGAGCAAAAGAGGGAAGAGACCAGAATGGAGAAATTCACTTGCAATAGTATATACTAAGGTTAGGTGATGGGTTACATTAGCTAGCGACATCACAATTGAATAATCAATACAAGTGTTGTTGCTATATATGTAGCTTGTTAATAATTCTGAATTCTGATCCGTCAGGTGGCATTCCTACGATTGGTCCTTTAACATTTTCCATGGAGTCGGAATCGTAAGTTGGGTTACATGAATTGGGAAAAGTGATCGAATGTTTAAATCTAGTTCTTAGTTCCACCAGCTAGCGTTTAAAACTTGGCGATGAAGCAAACAAGAAACTATTACCCTTCGATCGAAACGACAAGAACTGGTATCTTCGATCCCGACACGTTTCATGGAACCTTGGATCTACCTCCTTAATGTCTTTTCTTAGCTGGATGAATCAGTGAGCTTTCCTCCATGCCTTCACTTCTCTCCACTCCTAAAAACCAGGCCAAGTCAATTTGTTGAGAGAAATTTTCCAGGAAATCTGTCCTATAAAACTTTCCAGGAAAGTTTCAGTGTTGGTTCAGGCATGGCACACATGAACGGTCATCATCAGGAGACTGTGATTGACATAAGGAAACCGATAAACTTCACTGGTGGGCTTGAATTCTCTAGCCTGACATATACAGTGACCAAGAAGAAGAAGGTTGATGGTAAATGGTTAAGTCAAAAAGTGGATTTGTTGAATAAGATTACTGGGTATGCACCAAAAGGTTGTGTTACTGCAGTTATGGGTCCGAGTGGTGCAGGGAAGTCGACTTTTCTTGATGGTTTAGCTGGTCGTATAGCAAGTGGAAGCCTTCAGGGTAGGGTATCCATGGATGGTGTGGAAGTGAGTCCAAGCTTGGTCAAGAGAACTTCTGCTTATATAATGCAGGACGACAGGTTGTTTCCTATGCTCACCGTCTATGAAACTTTGATGTTCGCTGCTGATTTTCGTCTTGGCCCTATTTCGAGGACGGAGAAGAAGGAGAGAGTCGAGCAGCTTATTGAACAGCTTGGTTTATCGGTAAGTAACATGAATATGTTTAAACTTGCATTGAGACCTAGCTTTTGATTGATTTTGTTATTCATGTAGTCGACTCGGAACACATATTTAGGAGATGAAGAAACCCGAGGAGTGTCAGGTGGTGAACGCAGAAGAGTCTCAATTGGTGTGGACATAATCCATGGACCATCCTTACTATTCCTCGACGAGCCAACTTCAGGTTTAGACTCTTCAAGTGCTCATAGTGTGATTGAGAAAGTGCACCACATAGCACGATCAGGAAGCACTGTTATTCTCACAATTCATCAACCATCCTCTAGAATCCAATTGCTTCTTGATCATCTCATCATACTTGCTCGAGGGCAGCTCATGTTTCAAGGCTCACCGAAAGATGTTTCTCTTCATCTGCGACGGATGGGTCGAAAAGTCCCCATGGGGGAGAACTCCATAGAGTATCTTATTGATGTGATCCAAGAGTATGACCAGTCTGATTATGGAGTGGACGCATTAGCTGAATTTGCACGAACTGGAATGAGACCACCAGCATTAACCGATGAGGAAATGTCAGCTTCTGGTATCTCACCTTCCCCTATCCCACCTCGACCTAATCGACGTAAGAAGGATGAACACAGAGACAAGCGAAATGGGAAGCGTCTTCCTTTAGAAACAAGTGTAAATGATCCCGACGAGTTTGATCGTAGCCTCAGAAGTCCTTATAATATTAATGTTTCAAGGTCGTGGACCGCTTCTGCCTCTGGTGGAGTGATGCGCACTCTCAATTTCACACCTTCTCGCCAGAGAAGTGATAAGGGAACTCAAAATCCTGCAATGTAAATTGATCATTCATCAAAGTCCCGTTCTTATCGAATGATTCAATTTTCTTCTTATCTTCATCTAATCTCTACGATCTGTTTCAATGATTTTGGTGCAGTTCATCACCAGCATACTACACTTCTGCCAGCGAAATTCTTCCTGGTACGCCAACACCCCACAGTAGTGACTACACGGTGAATGAAGAAGACTATGTGACCCCAAAAGTTGGTCCAAACAGATACGATCTTGGTCCCAAATTCACCAACTCCTTCCTGTCAGAAACAGTTATCCTCATGCGACGCAACTTCAAGAACATCCTGCGAACACCTGAACTTTTCCTGTCAAGACTCATGGTCCTCACTGTGATGGGAATTATGATGGCAACCATGTTCATGAACCCACACGAAGACTTGCAGGGAATCACGAACAGACTCAGCTTCTTCATATTCACAGTCTGTCTCTTCTTCTTTTCTTCTAACGACGCAGTTCCTGCCTTCATTCAAGAACGCTTCATCTTCATCCGAGAAACTTCGCATAATGCATACAGAGCTTCCTCTTACACCATTTCCGGAGTCATAACTTACCTCCCTTTCCTCGCCTTACAGTCCAGCGTTTACGCCGGCATCGTCTGGAAGGCGTTGAAGCTTCGAGGGGCGTTCTATTATTTCTTGATCGTTCTCTATGTGTCCCTCCTCTCCACCAATTCATTCGTTGTGTTCGTGAGCTCTGTGGTGCCAAACTATATTCTTGGTTATGCTGCAGTCATAGCTTTTACTGCTCTTTTCTTCTTGTTCTGTGGTTACTTCTTGAACAGTCATGACATTCCCGGTTACTGGAACTGGATGAACAAGATTTCCACCATTACATATCCATATGAAGGGCTGTTGATGAACCAGTACCAGACACCGGAAGTGTTTGGAGTAACTCAACAAGGGCAAAACATAACCGGAAATGGAATCTTGAGATCACTGAACATCAGTACACATGACTCAGAAAAGTGGAACAGGGTGTATGTGATGTTGGGTTGGGCAGCTTTTTACAGGATATTGTTCTACATAGTTCTTCGTTTCTTCTCCAAGAATCAGAGGTCATAAGAAACTCCTCCCCTTGGTGGGTTAGGAAGATGATGTTCCCTGAATTTGCTTCAAACAACATTTGGTTGAATCAAATCAAACTCTCGTACATTATTGTTTGATGCTAGTTCGCAATTTAATTCATGTTCATAGATTGAATGATTTAAAAGTTGGTGTATGATTTTATCATGCAGTGTCCGTTTCTCCATTGTTCCAATCAACAGAAATGAATTATTGCAAGGAATTGTACTTTCAAGAAGTTGTACAAAATTAAGATTCTGTTGAAATTCGGAGATTTGGTTTCTGATGGTTTTCTATTCATCTTGTTTAGTTAAGTCCAATTTTAAATTTAAATCTTGCCAAATTTATTAAAATCCGAATTTAAGTCCAATTTTAAATTTAAATCTTGCCAAATTTCATCAGTCTATTAACTTTGAACTTGAATTCAAACTAATTTATAACAAATTAACCAAATTTAAAAATTTTATTAAATTCAAACTGGAACAAAAATAAATTCAAAGTTTATGATAAAATTAAATTATCTCAAACTAAAATTTCCTTTTTATTCTTACTATATTCTAATTATTCTTCTTCTTCTATATTCAATACATCTTACTTTGATTTGATTACCAAAAGTGTACTTAAACTTATAGAATCTTAAATAAATTAAGGAATTTAAAAGAAAAAATGAATGCTTAATGTCCCAGAAGTAATGATTACAAAATTCAACCGGTTTGGTCGATTTAACAGTAAAAACCTTGAATCATCTAATTTTTCAGTTCGGTTTTCAAATTTTCAGTTTAATTTATTCTAATAACTCCTGTTGTTAAAAACAAATATCAGTTTATTAATTAATTGATCAATTTTTATAAACTAAAATAAATAATTAAATTTTATTTAACAATCTCTTTTTCAATTAAACTTTAAATTCTGCATTAAGTAAAGACGATTTCTTTCAATCATATTTCAAATTCTTTAATTTTATTCGATCTTTAACCAATTTTAAAATAATTTAATACTGGTTAAATCTTTTAAATCTTAAATCTTTTGTCTTACCAGTAGCCTGATTTTTAGAACATTGTACAAAAGGGCATGTTTGAACTTTGCAAAAAGAAATATATTCACAAATCAACTTAAATTAACTTTTTTTTTTGGGTAAATAACTTAAATTAACTTTTACAAACTATTAAATAATGAAAACAACTACATACTAATTAACCAGTACTCCAACCAATGAAAAGCTAATTAATTAATGTATCAATATCAACTCACATTGTTCTAACCTCATTAGTTATTGGATGCATAAACATTAAAGCTCTTAATTTGGGGTAGTTTAAAGTAATTAAATTTAAAAAAAAAAACTCTTCCTTTTCTATTTGAATTTGTTAAAGCTCTTAAATCCTTTGAATTTGTATTTCTAATGATTAATTAAATCTAATCTTTTACTGATTAAAAGGTAATACATTTTTATTATACTTACTTACAAAGCCAAAAATTTGAATTAGTCCTTCAAGACATATTTATGAGGTAAAAATTAAAAAGATATAATAATGTTTCCGCATATA
The DNA here is from genome assembly GCA_025629845.1 of Erythroxylum squamatum. Lineage (NCBI taxonomy): Eukaryota > Viridiplantae > Streptophyta > Magnoliopsida > Malpighiales > Erythroxylaceae > Erythroxylum > Erythroxylum squamatum. The sequence goes on from JAOTBA010000203.1 coordinate 26,117,745, forward strand.
TAAATACATATTAGCTACATCAGCCTTGTGTTCTAAAGATACAATTAAATTTATACATATTTGATTAAGACCGAAATGTTCTTTAACCATTAAAAAACCATATTATATATAATCAAATTGATTGAGTTAGGACGGAGTCGAAGCAGAAGAAAAGATTGGTGGCAAAAAGTTTAAAGTTTTCATAATAAGAGGTCAATAAAATGTGACCTTATCAATATTTTAAAAGTCAGATTGGAAGTTAAATCGGTAAGATAAGAGGAATAAGATTTAAAAGGTTTAAGCGTTATTAGATCATCATAAAATTTGTTAAATATTAAATAATTAAAATTAAGGATTTTAAAATATTATTGGAAAATATTGTCCTTACTTATCGAATAACTTGAAGTTTAATTAATGTTAAATGATAATTAATCGATTTATTTTGATTTATAAGAATTTATTAATTTATGAAAATTGACTGATTAATTAATAAATTTATTGATTTTAACAACAAAAGTAATTAAAGTGAATCGAACTAGAAAGTTAAATAGTTCAAGATTTACGGTTGAAGCGGTCGAGTTTTTTAATCATTAAATTTTGTACTATAACAAGGAACTTTTGGTAGGGATAACAATGGGCTGGCCCATGGGCCTAGATTAAGGCATTTCAATAAACCGGGCCATGGGCCAAGTCCAAGTCCGTAAGCTTGTTTTCTTAAAATAGTTGAGTCTCGGGTCGATCTGAGCTCAAATTCAATTAAAAGGAAGACATTATTTTATACTTTTAGTTTTTAAAAAATTAGCAGGGACATTCCTAACTTTTGGAAGACGTACATGACCTAAATTAGGTTTGATAATGGGTCAAGCTGAGTTCTAAGCCGGCTCAAGCTCAAGTCTGATCCGTAAACTCAATCAAATCCAAATATATAAATCTAATATTAAGTCCAATTGAGTTTAAATGACACAAAATCTGATCAAATTTAAACCAATTTTGATTGAATATTTTTTAAAATTTTAACAATTAAAAATAATTACTTAAAAATTTTGAATTTCAGGTAGAACTCAATATTTGAAAATTTTTAAGAAAAGCTTTAACCCATGGTCGATTAACTTGAATTGAACCTTGATAGGCAGTTTCTGCCAAGCGTAACCTAAACACCTTATATCCTTATAAATATGATTAATTTGTGGGGTCTAGATGAAGATTTAATATATTTAGAAGATTCTATAAGCATTTTAATTTGACTACTAATCAATTAAGTTGGTGCTTCGAATATGCTAATTTTGTTCTCATTCACCATAGTGAGTATCGTGGATAGGTTGATATATAGGCAAATATTAAACAAATGAAGACTCTTTGTTATAGTACTCAATACTATGTCTATAAGTTGATAAATATAATTAATTAAGCTTGATACCATACATAAAAGTTAAATAACATTTTTTTTTGGTCTTAGACCAGGGTATCCACCGGCGGACCCAGTGACTAATCCCTTCGCTGGCTTGTAGGCACCTCACAGGGTGGGACAGCTGGCCCAAGGATTTAAGGCTGCTCTATACCCAAAGACAAGGATCGAACCCCTGACCTTTGGTTAAGGATGGATGAGTCTCTGCCACTCAACCACACCCCTTGAGTTTAAGTAACATTTTTTAATAACTACGAAACTTACAAATTATTAAATATATGTAACAATAAATTAATAATTCAAACTAAGTTATAGATTTAATTTAAATGATAAATAATTAAATAAATAGGTGACATATTGTTTATATGCTATCTAAACCATCAAATATTTGTAAGCTAATTAATTTTTACAAATCGAAATAAAACAATTAATTATTATTTAATTGTCTCCTTTTTCAATCAGATTTTAAAATTTTCAGGATAGTCTTCTACAATCATTTTTTAAATTCTTTAATTTTAATAAATTTTAACCAAATTTATAAGGGTCTAATTTCAATTGACCCTTTTAAACCTTAAATCTCTTGTTTTATCGTTTAAATTGCGTTTTATAAACTAAACTTCCATAAAAGACTCAGATTACAGTAATTTATATTTTGAACAATGAAATTCTGGTGCTTGTGTCGTCAATTTCCTTGCCAGATTAGTAATTATTTGAGAATAATAACAACCCTATTAACCTAATTACTGTTAATTACAAGCTCATGTTAATTATTTTATGCCAATTTCTGCATTGGAAGCGAAGTTGGTAAAAACCAATTAGGGTTTTTCCATGAAGTCAAGTAACCTAGTAATTGATCACCATATATATGTATAATGTAAGCTACATATTTCTCCATCATAGTTGGATGGTTTGCAGATCACACCTTTTATTGGAGAATTGATATTTCATTAGCTTTTACCTTAATCCTAATTTTAACTACATTAACACAAATTATTGTACTAATCTATAAGTATATGCAACTTTTGACCTGTAACAAAAATTGAAATTACAAAATACAATTGTAATTATCATTATAAATTATAACTGAATATCTTAATTTCTCTTAATTGCGTTCGTATTATTTGTAATTATGTTTGTATCAATCTTGATTAGAGATGGATATGACTTGATTCTTTTTAATTTTTTGGTCCGAGTCTGATTCTAAACTTAAATTCGACCAAAATATTCAATTACTTAAAGTACACTTTAAAACGATATTTTTTTTATAGACCCTGAATATGACCTAAAATCAAATCAAGTTTAGATTAATTAGCTCATCTAGTCTAAATAGTTGCCTACTTGATACTAGATTTAAAATGATATCGTTTTAAAGATTGGTTAATTAAATCGACTTTAAGTTCAATCTTTCTTGATTCAAGTTTAATTTCAAACTCAATCAACTCAAATTTTTCTATTAAATTAAATTAAAATAAATCAAATCAAAAATAAATTTCCAATCTTAATTATGATCGTAGCATATTCCAAAATCACAGAATAAACAATTTCCAGCACCCTCCTCATCAAAATCTGTGCTCTGACAAACTTCCTTTCCAGCCATGGGAATATCTCCCCCTTTTCAAATCTCCATGTCCTAAATTCGCCCGCACTTTTCTGAAGTTCTGCAGATAATTTAGTACTGATAGGTCTTAACAGATCAGTAGCTTTCTTGTGCTACATCAATGGCTCCATTTAAGTCCGAATGACAAGCCAGCAAGTAGGATAGTTTACTTGAGCACATCACAATGGACTGGTATTTGCTAGTGAAACCAAACCCTATTTTCATGACGCTGCACACCTTGGTAATGGACAAGGAGACAGACGAAAACAAAGGGTTGCTCCGCCTATTATTTTAAACCAGATTAATTTAAACTCATATACTTACATAACCACTACCAAAACCAAGTTTTAATATAATTAATATGCCAATAATCTAACCTGAAAGTGTTAATCATTTTTGGATTATTCTGAATCAAGCTCTTTCTCTCTATCTTCTTCCTCGTCATCTTCTTCTTTAACTTCTACATTTGAAGTCAAACCTACGCTTATCATACTCTTTTTCGCCAAAAACCTGACATGTTTTTGATACCCTTTTGTCAGAGTTATCGTCCGATGATGATTCTTCTATGTTTTGACTCCTAGAAACCTTACTTTCCAGGATTGAATTTGAACGACTAGGTGATAGTTATTTCTTTTCTTGCAACTTTGTGATTATCAAGGAAAAAAAGCTGAATTCAGATACTTGTAATGGACTGCAGAAGAACCAAAATTGGCTTGAAATATAGTAGGGTTGATTATGTTTTTGAGACCAGATGGGTCGAGCTCCGTTTAAAATGAGAAAATGATGGAAGGAATGCATAGTCGGATCTTAAGGATTGGTTTTGACGTTATACTTTGCCTGTTCATCCTTGTTCAATTAACTTGCGCACAGCCAGGTTAGTTTTACTGACAAGTTTTCTGGTATTATCAAGCTTTTCTGGTAAATTCAATCAGTTGACGTGGTCTTTTTCCAGAAGTCTCGGAATCAAGACTTGATCTTTCATTATTTTACCTGTTAATTGAGTTCTTGTGGATATAAACCTTGAGATCTGGATCTAAAAGTCAACTAAAGGAAGAAGTATAGATCATAATTTGTGAAGTTAATATGATATTATTGTATGTTTCTCGTTATTATTCTCGATCTGAGGTCCTGTGCGACCACTGACTTGGGAATATATACACGTTCATGCTGAAGCAGTGTGATGCAAGATTTGCTATGCCATTAAAAAATATAATCGAATATCATAAGCTTGAAGTTAATTACCTAAACATGTGATGGTTTATAAAAACCTGATAAAGTGGATCTTCTTTGAAAAGTGTGAAGCAAACAAGTCATCTGTCAGGATTGAATAGCAACAAATTCTCCAATTCCTGCATATATGAATATTTACGTTATACAAATATTTGCAAAGCACAATTTAAAATCATGCATTCAATATCTGCAAATCTAAGTCTATTGTAAATATTCCTTCTCTTTTGTCATAGAAATCATTTTATTTTTCTCATTTGGTCCAAAGTAAAGCACAATTTTAGATTCTTAACCTTTCAAGATTTGATCTTCTTTACTTTATTTCTTTTCCAGGGTTTGTGAGCATTGCAAGTTGTGCTGAATCTTCTTTTAAGGATAATAATGGCATAAACTATACATCAGACAATGGAATCTTCCAAGCAGATTCTACAAAATGGCAATGCCATGACACTTTCAGGGCAGCTTTAAATGACACAACATATGGTAAAGTTCGAGTTTTCTACATTCATTCAGAAAAGATATGCTACAAGCTGCCAACAACTCGTGACAGCGACTATCTGTTAAGAGGAACATTCCTTTCCAGTGACTCTGTGAGAACTTCAGTCTCTTCATTTGATGTTTTAATTGGGGTCACACCTATAGATGCAGTGAACTCTTCCAAGGACGTGGAGGTAGTGGAGGGCATCTTCAGAGCTACCGAGCAGAATATAGACTTCTGTTTAGCTTATGACAAAGGGGACCCATATATCTCGCAACTTGAGCTTAGGCCCTTGGATAACTCAAAATACTTGCAGGGAAATGCTACTACTGTTCTGAACTTGATTGCCAGGATCGATGTAAGGAACAATGGAGCTGATATCAGGTGTATGCTCTACTCTTCTTCATTCATCATAAACTCAACAAGTGAAAGATTGAATTCGATCGTAACCCTCAAGTTTAGGATAATTCAACAACAATTTTAAATCGATTTCTAAGCAGGCTCGAAAAAAGCTAATTCGTAAGTTGATATGTGTAAGCTCAAATTGATGAAAGGGCTAAGACTTCAATTCTGAAGAAGGTAATTAAAGTAAGGACCTTGAAATAACACACCTTTAATGAGAAATTAAAAGTCATTAGACATCAAGTGTAATTCTCTATTTAAGATGGTGATGTTAAAAACTTCAGGAACGTAATCACGTTTCAATACAGCTAACGTATCCATTATGTTTTAAGTACTTGTACTGCAAATGATGGAGATTTTTGGGGTTGAAACAATGCCTATATATAATATCTGTGAACTTATTTTCAGATACCCAGTTGACAAATTCGACAGGATTTGGAGAAGTCCCGACCCTGAAACACTTCCTCCGTCAGCATCAGTTTTGTCCACTCCGCTGTATATTCCAGATAGACCAGTGCCTTCACAGGTTCTCCAAACAGCACTCTACCATCCAGACAGATTGGAATTTCAAAATAATGACCTTGACACACAGGAGTACAACTATGTTGTGTTCCTGTATTTTTATGAACTAAATGATTCTGTCCAAAAAGGACAAAGAATGTTCGACATCTACATTAACAATGAGATCAAGCTAGACAGATTTGACATATTGGCTAATGGATCGAAATACATCGAAGTCCCCCTCAATGTCGCAGCTACAGGATCTCTGAACTTGACCCTAGCAAGAATTAGAAATGGATCCGACTTTGGACCAATCTTAAATGCCTATGAGGTCCTGCAGGTGAAGACTTGGGTTCGAGGAACTAATCGACGAGATGGTAAGTCCCCAAGATTGGATGCAAAATAGAATCTTGTTTATTCATTTTTCATATAGATACTTACGTTATCTTTCGATCTACAGTGGAAGTGATAAACAATGTGGCTGGTGAACTACTGGAGCAGAACAAGGAAATTAAAATGTCGAACCTTTGGTTAGGAGATCCATGTCTTCCAACTTCCTGGAAAGGCCTGACATGTAATAATATTAATGGGTCTTATGTAATCTCCAAGCTGTAAGTCGCTTTTTGTTTTTCCATTTTCTTGGAAAGATATCCCTTGACACTGAATTGGAGAGTTTACGCCATGATCGTGGTATTTATTTAGATTCTGTATTTATCTGATCTATTTTTCAGGGATCTATCTGCAAATAATCTTGTTGGAGCAATTTCTGCCAGCATTCCGCAGCTTCCTTACCTAAATGAATTGTATGGTTGATTATGCTGTTATCCAATTTTTTCAGCTGTCACCAATGTTTACTGTTCATAAGAAAAAATTTTATTATTCTGTTGTTTACTGTGTGTAGGAACCTCAGCAACAATGACTTCACTAGCTATATCCCATCATTCCCAGCATCCTCCATGTTGAAAATAGTGTAATCTTCTTGCTTTCCTCTGTGATTTGCTAACTCTAATGATTGATCTCGTGCCTAACTATGATATCTGCAGACCTGAGAATAGATACACTGTTATCAGAAATGAAATTCCTCCAAAATGAAGTAGACAAGATGCTTAATTTCCTTTTCTTTAGCAGAAACTAGCACGACAATCAGTACCGCACATGATGTTTGCACATGTAACTATCTGATTTATATTTCAATTTTCAGGGATTTGAGAAACAATGATCTACAGGGACCTCTTCCAGATTCCCTCTTTCAACTCCCACAATTGGCAACACTGTAATCCCCGACCCCTTTTCTTTTGTTATGTGATAAAGAGCATTTAGGCAGGCTACGTCTTTTTCTAAAATCTGCTATACTAAACTCACTACTTTTCTGCTTGTCCGTAGATACTATGGATGTAATCTTCATTTAAGTTCAGAGCTTCCTTCCAGCTTTAACAGATCAGGAGTGACAACAGAGTATGAACCTATTGCCTATGTTTGACCATTTGGTTTCAGAAAGTGGGGAAAACGGCACACTAACAATTCATGCAACGTATTTCAGCTCTGGGGCATGTGATGATTTTCAGGAATCACAAAGTAGCAAGCGCGGAATAGTCATAGGCACTGCTGCATGCGGATCTGTTTTATTCACGGTGGCAGTGGGAATTGTTGTACACATTTACAGAAGAAGATTCAGGGCTAAGGGAAACAACAATGGCAAAAAGTTTTTAACCACGAGTAAACATTGTCTGCTTCACTTTGTGTGTACTTGTAACTCAATCAACTGCTCGTCCACCTTCAAGAGTTTCATAATCCAGTCCTCATAACCCAAGTTTTTCTATAAGCTTTCTGACACTTTAAAATTTTGTATTGAGTTTCTTTTTTAACTCCATCTGTTTTTATATTTGCAAAGTTTGTTAGTTTTACCTCCACAATAGTAGTCAAAGAAGCTGAAGTTACCAGCAAGAATAGTATCACAATATTCAATAGATAGGAAAAAACTTTGAACTTATCTATTTGAAAATACACGTGTAAGCTAGCAATTCACCATTCATTTTCTGGTAAATATGATTTTTCACTTACCATGTTTCTTGCAATTGTATGTCATCATTGCTGGATACATCCTTCCTCACTGAAGCTTTTACATTGGCAGATGCTGTTTTCTCCGTGACAAGTAAAGATGACTTGGTTGTGAAGTCTATAACCATTCAAATGTTTACTTTGGAATACATAGAGAGTGCCACCCAAAAGTACAAAATCTTGATAGGTGAAGGTGGCTTTGGATCAGTGTACCGTGGGAAGCTACATGATGGTCAAGAAGTAGCAGTTAAGGTCCGATCATCAACTTCAACTCAAGGAACTCGGGAGTTTGAGAATGAGGTATTTAATGCCTTCCATCACAATTCAGCTCTAATCAACTCTTCCTACCTCAGGTCCATGTACTCCAAACTGACAATCACTTTTGATTTATGGTACAGTTAAACCTTCTTTCAGCCATTCGGCATGAGAATCTGGTGCCTCTTCTTGGTTACTGTAGTGAAAATGATCAACAAATCCTAGTTTATCCATTCATGTCGAATGGTTCTCTACAAGATCGTCTCTATGGTATTTCTCACCAAAAGCCCCACCAACTAATTTATTCTCAAGTTCATCTTCTCCTAATAATCAGTTCCTTAACAGGCCAAGCAGCCAAAAGAAAAATTCTGGACTGGCCAACAAGACTTTCTATTGCTCTTGGTGCTGCTCGAGGTAGGTAGTAGTGTGTATCAACAACTCAAAATATTCTGCTAAGTTGTTCCTATAGTGAAACTAAGAACAAGCATACAGACTAAACCACAATACTGACTTTTCATTCTGCTAAAGAATAAATCTGAAAATCCATCTTGACATTGAAGCTCTAGTGATTTCCTAAACATTGCTGCCCAACTAACATCTCTGCATTGTGAATATTATGGCACCAAGGGCTGACACAATCGTACAGTAACATCTCAAAGCATGTAAGAGAGACTTCAAAGGGCAACACGCTAATATTCCATATTCTTGGATGACTGTATTCAATGTAAAACATCGCAACAGGATACAGGTTAATCAAGCAGCTGGGAAGTTGCTAAAGCTTCTGCACTCTTCCCTTTGTTAGAGTACACGATGCTTTGTCAAACAGTTTATGTTGGCGAAAGAAACACCAACACTGAGTTTAGGAATCCTTTTGAAGCTTAGAAGCTTAGACATATGAGCAAAAATCATGAAGAGTGATCTTTACAAAAAGTCTTGGAACCGCAAAATGTTGGTCCTTCAGTTTCTTTTGATTTGTAAGATGAACCAATGAAGTATATGTCTGGTGATCACTTCCTATCCAAAAACCAAGCTCGTGATTGATTTGATAAACCACAATTAGAACTTATTAGAGAAGCTCACATGTCCTAACTGCTGTCAGTTGCATTCCCTCTTCAATTGTTTCAGAGACCTTGAGGTGAGGAAAAACAATGAGATTACATGTAGCTCTCAATTGTAAAAGGACTGACTGCAAGTTTGTAGCACACCAAGAAATAGAAGCAAGTACTGACAAGAAGGTAGATTAACCAGTCATCTTGGCTATTTAATGATATTCATTCCATAATCAAATGACAAAATCAAAAAGAACAAGTAGTATAACAACTGCAGCTGTAAATCTTCACAGGATATATGCAGAAACTGGGATAAGGGAAAAACTCTTGTTCAAGTAGACAGTGACAGCTGCTCTAACTGTTTGTTGGGAAAACTTAATGTGAATACCCTAGTATGTTAGAACACAAAACTAGCAAAGAAGAAAGATGGAAAGTAAAATGACTCGCTTAAGACACCCTTTTTTTTTTATAGAATTACTTTATCTGATTCCATAAGCTACATCCTTTTCTTCTGTTTTGATTCATTCTTCTCAATCCTTCTTCATTTCTTTGCCTCACTAACAACATATGGTGCCACACATGCTTAAAGTCTCTTTAACAATTTCAGGTTTGTCGTATCTTCACACATTCGCAGGACGTTGTGTTATACACAGGGATGTAAAGTCGAGCAATATACTTCTAGATCACAGCATGAATGCCCGAGTTGCAGATTTTGGCTTCTCGAAATATGCTCCTCAAGAAGGGGATAGTGGCGCATCACTCGAAGTAAGAGGCACAGCAGGATACATGGATCCAGAGTAAGTGAAATTTGCCCACATCCAGTACTCTTTTTAAGTTTCTTCAGCGGAAGGGGGATGCCATCTGTGCTTAATCCGTGATTTTCTTTGACTGTATTTACTCTAACCCTCTTCATGAGAAAAGGTAGTACCTAGAATTGTAAGCAAAAAACAGCTGCTTGAAAGGCTTTTCTGACCAGACAATTGCCAATGCCAGTCCCATGCTTTTTGTATGCAAGCACAACCTCTAATAACAGTTCCAACTGCCATAACTATTTCTGTTCAGGTACTACTCAACCCAGCGTCTATCTGCAAAAAGTGACGTCTTTAGCTTTGGGGTGGTCCTCCTAGAAATTGTTAGTGGTCGGGAGCCTCTCAACATACAAAGGCCACGAAATGAGTGGAGTTTGGTTGAATGGGTGAGTCCAAGTGTTTCTTTCTCATACTTTAAGCATTGACTTTCGTAATGCTTTTCCTGGAAGAAGTTATAAAGAAATTCAACATATCACTTCAGATATCTGTTGCCCCTCATGGACCTTATATTTAAGGCTTCATGATGTATTGCATGTCCATGTTTGTGTTTGTTTGCTTCGTTGCACAACCCATTAGAGACCATTATGGTGTCGATTGACAGAAGCACTTTACTGCAGGCAAAACCCTTTATAAGAGAGTCAAGGATCGATGAAATTGTTGACCTGAACATAAAAGGAGGGTACCATGTAGAGGCAATGTGGAGAGTAGTGGAAGTGGCATTGGCATGCATTGAGCCTTTCTCTGCTTATAGGCCATGCATGGCTGACATTGTCAGGGAGCTGGAAGATGCTCTGATTATAGAGAACAATGCATCTGAATATATGAAGTCCATAGACAGCATAGGCGGTTATAGCTTGGGAGGTTCCAATCGCTTCTCAATAGCACTAGATAAGAAAATTCCCCTATCACCACCAGCTCCAACACCTCCAGAGCCATCGCCAATTAACACACAAGTCTTGGCTCCTCCAGAGCCTAGATAGCGGATGTTTTTGCTATGGTTCCCAATCAAAAATTGATTATTGATTTAACATCATATGATCAGTTACAAAAAACTATAGTGGAAAATTCCAACATTCATCTTTAAGAGATTGTGGAGCTAGCTGTCTGTTTCATTACCCAAGCTTAATTTGATTATTCAGAGTATTTCAAATTGAAGAATCTCATTCTGCAGCAAGAATTTTGAAGGATTTAGTACAATCTTGCATTTTTCAGTACAATCATGCACACAAGCATAAATTGGTAAAAGAAGCATGGTATTGATAGCATGATTTTTGAAAATTTTTCTCATACTCATGCTATAATATGATCCTTCATTTTTTTTCTTCTCAAAATTCACAGGCTATCAAAGTAAACACCTGAGATGATTTTAACAGGAAGAATGGTTCATTGAACTATGTTGAGATTTACAGTCTCATGTTCAATTCATCAACTATGAAATAGCAGAAGAATTTGAACATCAAAGCAGTGCACTAGCAAAATGATAATCTCAAATAAATGGAATGAATAGAATTGGTAGCCAGCAATTAGGGAAATAGATTCTCATCATTTTACTTCTTTGTAGAGTGCAGGTGGATAACAGATGTAGCACGAGACAAAAGGCACAGATTACAATAAGATAGTGTCTTGTAGGCTTTTCTCTCTTCCTTTGCTTTCCTTTTGGATCAAACAATTTAACTGTTTATGAATCACTGGTGATTTAATAGTTTGAAGTCAAGTGGAATCACCACAAACAGCCATTTTATTATTCCATTTCGGTGTCCAGCGGGCCAGACATTAAAGCTTAAAAACTATTTTTCCATGTTGTTAATATTTTGGTTTAGAAATTTGATAGCCAATACAGAAACCAATTTCATTTTTCATGATATTACACTTGTTTTACCATGCAAGGCTGAAAAAGATTTCAGCCACTCCAAGATAAACAGATTTCGCATATTCTTAAGATCTTATACGTAATGAGGGGACCTAAGAAGATCAAGTAGCCTAGTGCTCTCAATGAGTCACTGATGTTCAGACTAACTATCGGGTTCAGGTATAAAATGCTCCTTCTGCAGATACTAACTTAGAGGCTCGGAAAAGACAACTTTAGCAAAATTTTCCACTCACAAAGACGAACCAAAATTGTCAGTTTACCATAAAGCATAAGATGCCAAAATCAGAATAATCCATTTGGAATTCAGTAAACCATAAGCGAGTGCAGCAGTTTGCTGCTCAGTAAACAGCAATCACTATAAGGCATTATATTAGCTAACAAAAGTTGAAAGACTGGGTTTTGACCTAAACCCAGATACAAAATGATGAACATATTAGAGACAAACAAATACAACAGGTGCTATATTTGCGAACCAAGTTCTTATGGGCAATAACAGCAGAATCAGAACAGTTCCCAGTCGAAAAAACACAAGAAATCAGGTTGAAAAAAGAGAAGGGTTGGCTGTGGCAGTACCAACTTGGACTTCGAGCAGCTCAAGACGTCGTTCCAAAGTATCAAGCTTCTCATTAAGCGATGCCAACTTGGACTTGGTAGTAGCCTCTACACAACCGAAAAACGAATCGGGTACCACTAAAATCAATCAATCAATCTCAAAAAATCGAAGGAAGAGTATAAAGGTGAGTGCATGGTACCGAATTGAAGGAGGAAATCAAAGAGGCGACGAACATTGAGAGAGATTTGGGAAATGAATTCCCTATTCTCCCAATCGGCTTGCACCGCTATTCCAACGTTCACTGCGTTGGTTATTCCTCCTGCTCGAGCCATTTTGAATTCCGGTTTCCACAGATTGATTCTTGGAAGAACTGAAATTCAAAGAGCTACAATCCTGGGAAAAGATCTGAGCTTGACTTCACCAATAACAGCAAAGACAGACGGAGGAAGAATTTCCAAAACTTGTATCTGGAAAGGTGAAATTTGGGAATTTGGAATCGAAACCGGTGGGCGGTGACTTTGAGTGTTCGTTCGTTGCGTATCAGGTGAACTGTTGGTTGGTTGGTTGGTTGTTCAGTTTGCCTTTTTTTTTCTTTTTTTCTTTTTATATATATTTAATCTTTTACTGTACAATATATATATATATTTTTACAATACTTGAGATTATTATTCAGTATCTTCAAAGGCAAGCTCCCTCATTAATTATCAATTATTTTTGTGTTGACTAAAAAATGTTTTAAAATAAAAATTTAAGGTTTAAAAGGTCTAATCCGATCGTATAAAATAAAATTAAAAAATTTAAAATATGATTGAAAATTTTTCTCACTAATTTAAAATTTAATTAAAAAATTATTAAATAAAAATTTATTTATTAATTTTAGTTTATAAAAATTTATTAGTTTACGAAAATTGGCCGAATAATTAATAAATTGATCGATTTTTATCAACGAAAAAGTAAATTAAATCAAAAAGTTAAACAATTCAAAATTTCGAATCGGTCGAGTTGGTTTAATTTTTTAATTATCGGTAAATACCCCCATTAATTACTTTCTTATTTATGTAAAAACATATTTTTTTTATAAAAATGAATTTAGAGATACTTTCTTCAAGTGAATACTAACTAAATCGTTGAATAATCCGTATTTAAATAAATTACTTAATAAGATAATAAGTTAAATTTGTAAAAATATTTTGTAATAAAAACTTTTTTTAGAACAGAATCATAAGTCAAAATTGCAACTTTTTGAATTGCAAAGCTCAGATTTTGTAAAAATATTTTATTATATTTCCAAGAATTAATTGAACTTGATTATTATATATTTTCATATTAAGAAAACAATAATCACTTGCTTTATAATAAAAAATTTCAAGATAATAGTTCTCTATTAAATGGTGCAAGAAGTTATAATTTTGCATGTTAATTTTCAATACAAATGCAATAATATGAAATTGCCACATTTCACATAATACTAATTAATATTTTAAAGTGTTTATGGTTATGAATTATTATAACTAAATTAATAACTAAAATTTTGTGCTTTGGATTTGAAAAAAAAACAATGATTTAAAAATTAAAACTGAAATTAAACTGATAAAATAAGAAGTTTAAAATTTAAAAGGTTCAATTGTTATATCATCGTAACACCAGTTAAAGATTAAATAAATTGAAATTTTACAAAAAAAAAAGGTTGAAAAAGATTATTCTTACTTATCGAAGAATTTAAAATTTAATTAAAAAATTAATAAAATATAATTAATCTATTTTTAATAACAAAATTTATTAAAGTAATTTAAACTGAAAAATTAAAAATCGAATTAAAAAGTTAACCAATTTAAAGTTTTTACGGTTGAAAAAAGTATATACCTTCATGATTTTTTTTATATAATTAACCTTTTAACATCTTGATACTTATTTCAAAATACGGACGACATTTTAACCCGATCTCAGTCTGGCCTAAACGATCCTATTCAGTATAAATTGTTTCGGAATTAAAACGATATCGTTTCGAACTAAAATTCGAAATCATGGTCATACCTACTCTTTAGGGGTTTTATGTAGGATTGATCATGGACAAGAAAACCTATTGCTTCTCTTCTACTTAAACATGCACTGAGACATGAAACTGAGTGTTGCTATCTTTTAGGGTATAAATTTCAGCATCACCAAGCCAATGGAATCCAATGAGTAGAGGAAAAATAGGAAAGTTTTTAAGTATTCATTTGTCTACCAGAGGATATAATCATGATTCAATAATGCAAAGGTTGTTGTTGAGGTTCTTGTACCGAAGGCATTGGAATCACTAAAATTTCCCCGTCTCAGTATGCAACAAGCAACTGACAGACGTAAAAGATTTTCAGCACTTGTTCATTCAGAAATCCAGTATAACGAACTGGATAATCTTCAATTCCAGTGTATATTCAGGCTGTCACAGGTACTAACCCGTTATGCCTGAGCAGAGCATCAGGAGAAGGTTCACGGCCTCGGAATTCTACAAAAACCTGGAGATTGATATCATCACATTGGAAGGATGTCAGTAGATGGCATCTGGCAATACATATATGACCTATGGTTCGATGCTGTAATGCCTGAGAATATGAGAAGCACTAAAGAACAGCCAGTAAAAAGTAAGGCTTTTATTGTCTAACCTCCAGTGGGGCTTTTCCACCTCCAAGGGCAAGAATGGTCTCTCGGAACTTGCGTCCCGTTTCTACGACAGCCTGCAAAATTTAACATAAGGGAGCTCAGGAACATATTTGAAAACATAAAGATTATCCTCAAGGAAGTAAAGGAAATTCTACTTATAGTAATGCACTCATGACAGCACTTGAGTTTTCTACAGCATTGTATTTGAAGAGGACATTAAGAATAAATAGATCAGTTAATATCAAGGTAGAAATGTTGGTACCAAAGACAAACTTTGAAGTGAAGATCAAATACCAAATCTTGATGTTCACATATGTTCGTGTTTCTACACATATGACCAACTGATAAGTTGTTGTTTATTAATAACAAATCATGGCAAAGAAATATCCTCAAGTTTTTCAGTTTCAAGACTAATGGTTACTCTTATAATGTCTTATATCCTAAGGCTTTCCAAGAGTGCGAAAATGCACAAAACCAGAATACTACAATTACTAAGCCTGATATATATATGTAGAATGCAAAATCTTTATGGCAAGTGATGAACAAAAGTAAAGGACAAATAAATTAAAATTTGTAGTAGTAGAGGCTATGGTGGCTGATCCAGAACAGAACTTTCCAAAACCATACCTTGCTGTTGTCCAATCCAGCATCCTCAAAAGCTGAGAAAGCGTCTGCGGAGAGAACCTCCGCCCACTGCAATTATAGTTTTCTTGTTTAGGATGACAAAGATGAATAATAAAGGCAGAAAGGGACAAGAAATCAAAACTAGGATAGTCCAAATGGTTGCCTCCCTTTTCTCTTAAATTGAACAATGGAAATATAAGACAGGAACATGGAGTGAACTCAAGTGGACTTGTTTGGACCAAGTGATTCACATGCCTCAAGATTAAACAATGGAGGGGAAAATATTCACAGAGATCAACCGAGGTAAGAAACATGCTACATCATAAGAAAGTACATACCTTGTAACTGTAATATCCAGCTGCATATCCCCCTAATGTTCCCAGAAACTATTAAGTCAATTAATGTGGACAAATAACAAGTTCAACAAAGTAAAAATTAAAACAAAAGAAGTTCAGGTAACGTTGATGGTAAAGCACACCTGCAAAAATATGACTAAAACTGCAAAGGAATCTATCTTCTGGGAGAGGGGGGATCACTTGCGTCCTTTGGGAGACCCTTTGATCAACATCATAGATGGACTCTGATCCGCCTGGTACATATTTGGAGTGCAGCTCCAAATCCACATTAGCGAATTTTAACTGAAATATTAAAGTGGCTTAACCGATTAGATGGAATGTCTGTATGTAAGTAATAAATTGCTGGGTAGTTTTTTCTGCAAAATGAAGCTTATTGATAGCACCACAGATCCGGATAGCACTATGGGTCCTAAACCCATAGTGACTTATTCTAGGAGAAAGAGGGAGAAGGGTCTGGAAATGGGCCTCAAACCCATGTTGACATATTCTAGAAGAATCGGGAGGGGTGAGTCAGCTAACGGTTAGGGAAATTCGTTAGAGGAGAGAGTACTATGTAAGGGGAGGGAAGGGGTTAGTACAGGGTATCGGAATATTTGCTTTGTATTCGGCTGAATGCTGAAGGGCCATTAGTGGCTGGTAGCTAGCTCTTGTGGTTATACTACGAGAATATAGCTATATATCAATAAAAATACCTGTTTCTCATCCATTAACGTATCAAGTTACATCTAGCTACTGTCCTAATTTAGTAGATATCACAAAGGATGATTTTTACATGTGGGGAGTTGTGGAATTTTAAATCAATTGAGTCGTTAGGCTTCACTGCAGAAGATACAAGTTCAAACTATCAATAAACCACACTTTTGCCCCCATCTATAACCCGATAAGAAAGGTAATAGTGAAGACAGGGAATTTTATTCAAAGCCTATAGTAAATGTCATAAAAACCTTGTAGCAGACTCTGGAAGAGCATAGTGAATGTAGGCAATTCCTTTGGACCGTTTGGTATCTTTGTTGACAACAACATGGACCTCGGAGACACTGCCAAATCTGCTACAATGCTCTTCCAGCTCATCCTCACTAAACATGCAAAATGAAAGAATTGGGAAATTAAAAAAGGTTCCAAATTATTTATAACATATACATCAAACAGAAGAAAGCAATCAGCAGTAACAACGTGATGGCCAGTAACAAGTGATCTCCATGCCCAGAAAAAAAGGGGAAAAAAAAAGGCCCTAAAAAGTGGTAATACATACGTTGCTGTATATGGCAGATTCCGAACAAACAGACGATTGCTCTCAACAACTTCATCTCCCTTATCTTTCCAGGTTGACGGATTCTCAGGATCAAGAATTACCCCATCAGGGGCTTCAGGAGCACCCACCTCTTTAACATTCTCATCATCTATGTCATTACTATTGTCATCATCAATACTCTCAAGGCTTTCCTTAGGAAAAATGCTATCTTCATGTTTTTCATCAACATCATCCTCAGTGCTTTCATTTTCAGAATCTGACCATTCTTTCTTCACCCTACTTTTGAAGTAATCCATATCTGATACAACTTCATCGTGAACAAAATTATGCGACTTCTCAGCTGCATGATTAAAAGTGTCACTTATCTCAACCTGTTCTGGAACCAAATTCTCTCTGCTTTCCTTCTTTGGTTGGATGCTGACTTGAAGATTTTCATCATCTAAGGCATCAATCAAAGTGTCATTTGCCCATAGTTTTGACTTTGCTCGAGGCTGCATGACCTGAAGGAACTCTTGTAATTGGGGGTCATCAATTTTATCACCCTTTTTATTAATTTTCCTTTCCTCTTTAATACCCTTGAAAGTTGAACTCTTGGCACAAGTAACTCTTTTCCCATTATCAGTCAGCTTCATTTCTTTCTTCTTAGAATAGTGACTCCAAGGCCTAGGAATATTTGGGTCTCCAACTTTGCAAGCTATCTATATAAAAACTAGCAACCTTGAATAACTCCTCAAATTTTGTTCAAAATTAAACTCAGTTAAATACAAACGGTAAATTTTTCTTTTAGTATGCTCAATAACTATACGAATAACAAAAACAAAAGGTTGAATTATACCAAGCCAATCTTATATGGACCCAAATCGATTTGACAAACTCAAGCCATAGTAGCACGTTCCACTATATTATTAGAACTGAAAAGAACATTGGAAAGAGGAACACATATAATGGATTGTGTAATTTCAGAGAATAACTACATATTGCTTCATACTGCAACAAAAGAACTTCTTTTCCCCTAGTTCTCAAGATATTGACAAACAACCCATTCCTAAATCTGCACTCATAATCAGAGAAATTGTACCCACAACAGATCATAGACCAAATCATAAAAGAAAGGAGAAAAAAAAAGAAAATTACTAAGGAAGAAACAGCACCTCACAAGTAATTCTACAAGTATCAATGTAAGACTTGTTGAAGTATTTAATAGCTTCTTCAGCTTCGTGCTCCGTCCGGAAGCCGACGAAAGCAAATTGCCTACTCTTACCATCTCTGTAGACAAAGCCGCATAATATTATCAGTCAACAAAGCCAAAATTTACCACAAATACCAAAAACTTAAAAGAAAGAAGACAGATAAACAAAAGGAAAAGAAAGTGATAGTAACTTGGTACGCATAAGCTTAACATCTGTAATTTCTCCTTTCTGAGAAAAAAACTCTTTTAGCCGATCCTCCACTGCGTATTTTGGCAAATTCTTCACACATATCCTTGACCTATTTCCATTCATTAAAAAGGAATCAACACAAACTCAAGAAGGAAAGAGGAAGGTAATTTAAGCTATTGATTTATCGGTCTTACATGTTGGTTAGGGATAGGATCAGAGAGTTTGTTACGGTTTCTAGTGGCTTCACTGAGAATTAGACACTAAAGGGTTCTAAATTGTATGAACAGAAGATGTTGTACGACGGAGATGCCAAGACGGCGTTGCGTCAAGAAGAGAGAGAATAATGACCGAGACACCGACTACGCTAGTTAAACCTTGTTTTCAGATGTCAAGACGGCGTTGCGTCGAGAAGAGACTATTGAGTGAACGACTCCGCTACTTCACCTTGTTTCCAGCATAACAGTTTAAGAGTGATACGGGACCGTTTGTGGGGAAAAAATTGAAAATAATTTATAATTCCAAGATATGAGTATTTATTTGTTTCTACTTCTTTTTTCTTATTTTTATCTTCATATTTAGTAAAGAAAATTGCTTGTCTGAAAATTGAAAAGAATTTATAATTCCAAGATATGAGTATTTATTTGTTTCTATTTCTATTTTTTGTTTTCTATTTTTATCTTCACATTTAATAAAGAAAATTGCTTGTCTGAATATTTAGTTTTTGCTTTTTTGTTTCTTGTCTTTTCATGACTTATGGAAATCATAGAAAATGGTCTTTATTTTTTCTTTTTTATAATCTAATTTACTATTAACTAAATATACATTATATAATTATTAATAAGATTTATGAATATTTTAATTTAATTTTTATAATTAATTTAAATATTAATTTTAAAATAAAATAATTTAATTTAATAGTTATTATTAAATACAATTTAAATATTAATAAGATTTATGAATATTTTAATTTAATTTTTATAATTAATTTAAATATTAATTTTAAAATGAAATAATTTTAATTTAATAGTTATTATTAAATACAATTTAAATTTAAAATATCTTTAATATAAATTTTAAATAAATTTATTTTAATAATCAAAATAAATATCAAAATAAATACACATTTAATTATTATATTATTTGTTTTAATAAAATGTAATAATTTTACTAACAATTTATCAATAAATATTATATCAAAAGATTAAAATAAATTTAATTAACTAGAAAAAATATCTTTAAATTTTATCTAATATGTAGTTATTATTGGTAATAAAAATATAACTACGTTAATATTAACAACCAAATATATTTTTTATTTGAAAAATAAAAACAAAATTAAAAAATAACAAGAGAAATACAGAGGTAAAACTAAACAACTGCTAAGGTAAAGGAAAACTTAGTGTTGATTACAAGTATAATAAAAAAGGAACCTTAATAGAAAAGGACCAGTTCACAAAAGTAGGAGATTTTATGCAACTTCTTGGCTTTAGATGTTGAGGAATAACCTACAGATAGAATAACCTTCGGTTCATTAATACGAAGGATGCTAAGTTTCAATTACTAGTAAAGCTACTGCTACACTTTGGATTCAATTGATGGATTAGTGCGAGCTCCCTTTTTTTAGCTTTAAATCCTTTAGTAAATCATAATAGTGGTTACTTGTGTTTTAGAAGAACCGAGAATTTCTTTCCATCCAAATCAGGTAAACTAACCAGCCAAAATTTGTTTAGTGATTAGACACTCCTCTTTTTTACGCTGCATCCTTCACCTAGCTTTAAAGTTAGGTTGATGATATATTTTCTTTCACAATGCAAGTAACAAGCAATGCATACTTATAAGTGTAAATTGCATTATGTTTTAAGGCTTAGTTGGATATGTATTTTAGTTCTGTCTGAATCTGCTGGGGTTGGACGCCGTTATTTGGATCCATGAGTGTGAGTGACTTTAGCTAGAAAATACCTGCACAATAATAAAAAGGCACACCGGAGGTTGACTGCCGGTAGGCCCCTCCGACACTCAAGTCAGTGCTTTGGTCAAAGGGTTTTGATAACTGTGTATAGAGAAAAATAGGGTTCTAGTGTTGTACCTGTCTCATGGTGAGGTAATACCTTATACAGTAAAACCTCTATAAATGAATATTTTTGGGACCTGAAAAATTATTATTTTATACGGGGTTATTAATTTATCGATAAATGAATATTTCATTAATTTATCGATAAATTAATATTTATTAATTTATAGAATAATTTTTATTTTGTACA
>JAOTBA010000203.1:26164078-26183048 GCA_025629845.1 Erythroxylum squamatum
GTTCTCATGATTCTTGGACTGAATTTGGTAGAGTCATTTTGGAATGTAAGCAATTATTACATGTCAGATCTCATATCAAGATCTGTTGGGTTCGTAGGCAAGCCAATGTGGAGGCTCATAACTTAGCAAGGGTCTCACATTTATATGATAGCCATTGTAATTGGGATTTTCCCCTAACTCTCTGATTAATGCTATTGATGTTGACTTTGTTTCAAAAAAAATTGTCTAAAATGTATAAAAAAGTAACCTTTATTTTGGGGCCTATTTTTCAATTAATTTAAAAAATTAATTACGTGGAGCCTATCTTTTACTTAAAATATATAAAAATAATATCATGTAAGTATTGACATGGAGTTAACCCTACTAATTTTTGTCTATTTAAGATCTGTTCTAAACGTTTTAAAAACATTATAGTTTAATTTGAACGCTTCAAAACGTTAATTGAGTCAATTCAAATTTTACTTGTTGAATTCAGCTCCACCTTAAACTCGAAAATATATATCCTTGTTAAAGGGTTAAAAATGTTGTGAAAATTGACCGGATTAGAACAGGTTCGCAGCTAAATAGGATTGAGAGAATAGTAATGAACACACAGATTTTACGTAAAAACCCCCCAAATTAAGGTAAAACCACGGACAAAAATAGAAGACTTTTATTACTAAGACAAACTGAAGAATTACAAGAAAAAATCAGACTAAAAATATACAGAATATTTTTATATATCTCTTTCTCTTTCTCTCTCTCACCTCACTTCTCTCTATTTTTCTACTCTCAAATGCTTGCACTTCTCTTCATGCTACTCCTGCCTATAAAGGCTTTGGCTATGTTAGGCATGGCCAGCCAGCAATTGTTGACATCCAACAATTGTTGACAGCAACCATAGTTGTTGACAATTCTCCCACTTGAAGATTTGATTGAGTGTCAATCAAATTTTCACACTATTCTTTCTACCTTGCCTCTTAGAGAGAGAAAAAGAAAGAGAGATACAAAAATATTCTGTATATTTTTGGTCTAATTTTTTCTTGTAATTCTCCTGTTTTTCTTAGTAATAAAAGTCTTATATCCTTATCCGTAGTTTTTACCCTAATTTGGAAGTTTTTCACGTAAAATCTGTGTGTTTATTATTATTCCCTCAGTCCTATTTAGCTGCGAACCTGCTCTAATCCGGTCAATTTTCACAACAAAAAATATAAATAGTGAACAAAATTTCAAGTTGTCCTACTGAAAGTTAACGGATCAAATTTAATTTAGTTAAACTTAAACTTGAGTATGAGTTTGATAAATTCTTTTTAAAGGTTGAGCTACAATAAATAATCCGGCCGGATTAATCTAAAAGTTAACGAACTAATTTGTTGCTTAAGGTTAAAGGCAAAAGCAGTTTACACTTTCGTCTGATGGCTGCATTGGCACACGAAAACATCTGACAGATGAGACAATATAAGTGAACGCTTGCAGAAATGGAAATAAAGTTTATTACTTAGTATTAGTTCATCTGTGTATTATTTACATCTTATGTTTGTAAATATTCATCATTGGAACAGGATTTGCTTCTCCTTGAGTTGAAACTTAGCATTCAGTTGATAGAAAAAACTCAACTCGTCAGTATCTGCTTGCCTGTTCCGGAATGAACACTCAAGAACACGGAATATGCTTTTAAGGAACAAGGTCTAGTTCTCTGCAGAGAAAACAAACATCTTGTGTAGATTGAACAATAAATTGTTGTCTATGGATCTTCAGATTGTCAAGTAATATAGGTAAGCTATAGCAGGTTACCTGAAGCAGTGTTCTTTGATTCTTCAGTTCCTGTATTTCATAGTTTCTTTGTCAAACCCGATTGTTGGGAATTGCTTTGCATACTCTTCGACATCATGGCGAAGTTTTGCAATATCTGATTGAAAGTGAGGTGATTGCATTGAAGCCGCAAAGTCTTTCAGCTTTGTCCCTGATTTATTGAAGTTGTACAATCTCAGTTAGCAGATACAAGCCTATAGATCAATTACTACCAGAAACAGTCATTCACGACACGGTCCAAGAAAATGGGAGTTATCAGACACATAAATCCTAAACAGGTGTGACTTAACCTTTGGTTTCAGCCTTGATCTTCACTGCCAACTTCACTGCAGAGTCAAAGTATTCTGCTACCTTGGCAAAATCCTCCTCAACAAATCCCCTAGATGTAAGAGCAGGAGTTCCTGAGGCGCAATGGTTTGCATCAAATACTCACAGAATAGATTGTAAAGAAAGCAAATACCCCATTCCAGGTTTTAAATTGCAGACTGCAAGTTATACTACAAGAGCATTTGGACTGTAAACACAATGACAATTGTGGACTGTAATTCGAAACCATGATGCCATGTATAGAAATCATTTACCCATCCTGATGCCACCGGGAACCATGGCAGACACATCTCCGGGAACGGTGTTTTTATTTGCAGCAATGTGGACAGCTTCGAGCACCTTCTCAACTCTGGAGCCATCAATGCCCTGTAGATAGGAAAAGCTTTAATCCAGTTACGCTTTGTAAAAACAGAGGTTTCGTATAGGTTAGATGGAACAAATACATTGAATCATACTGAGACAGAAAGAATTATGTTAAGCAATATCTTCCTACTTGATTCGTTTCTCAATAAAGCTGTTTCAAGTGCTAAAACTAAAGAAAAAGAGATTCCTGGTACCTTGTTCTTCAAATTAACCAAAACTAAATGGTTCTCAGTTCCGCCTGAAACAAGTTCATATCCACTCCCAACTAAAGTCTGCAAAATCCAAACGGACTTAAAACTGTAAAAAGAATGGAAGAATTGTCTGACTTTCAAATTGATGAATAATATAAGATCACTCAAGCTTCTCAACTCTTATAATATGTGATGTGATAGTATCAAAATGCGCAACTTCTTTTAGTGAGAAACCTGTGCAAATTTTGAGCAGTTATTGAGAACTTGCTCTTGATATGCTCTGTATTCTGGAGTTGTAGCCTGCAACAATAGGATAAGAACATGTAAAACGGTAACTTTGAAACAGAAGAAAAAAGTGAGAGTTATGCTATAGCATACTCAATTGATGAAATGTACTTACAAAAAGGAAGGGACACAAAAGAAAAACAAGGTTCCAGAGGGTTTTGTCTTACTTTGTCAGACACACAATGTAATGAACTTAATTCGTTCTTCCAGTACACCTTCTCATGTTGTAGCTACTAACTTATCAGCAGCAATTGAATTGCATAGAACTGTTTGTTAAGCTCAGTTCAGAGAGTGAGTCAAGATTGATGATGCTTTTGGCATGTTGAAACATTTTATTCGAGAGTAGGATTTTGAATCAGGGACACTATCAAGTAAATTTGGCTTCACATGTACGGTCATTTTGCCAAATTTAAGCTCCCTTTTTCCCAAAATAAACCTTGCAAGAGGAAAAGAAGTGTCACATATGTTCTGCCCACCTGTTTCAATGCAACTGCCAAACCAGCAATTGTGTGATTGTGTGGACCACCTTGAAGTCCAGGAAATACAGATTGATTAATTTTGTCTTCATAGTCATACAACACCTTGAGGTAGATCCCAAAAGAAAATTGATGTTAGTTCCATTCAATAATAGCATCTAGAAATTGTGCAAAATAGTATCAGAAGAAAATGGAAAATTTGCTCAGTAACTCCTAAGTTTGCATTTTGTTTCAGAAACTACCTCCTTCCCTTGTTTGTTAATCTCTTTAACCCCCTTTCTGTAGAAAATCATAGCTCCACGGGGACCGCGAAGTGACTTGTGAGTAGTAGTAGTCACTATATCAGCATACTCAAAGGGTGATGGAATGACATCAGCTGCAACCAGCCCACTAATATGTGCCATATCTGCCAACATTATAGCCTTTTGTTTGTCGCAGACCTGATAACAATCCAATTACATTACTCAGACCATACAAACAACATGAGATCAGAACAGGAGAAAAGAACTAGATGCTGAACTGAAAAGGATACCTTGCGGATACGGGCATAATCGTAGAGACGTGCATAAGCACTAGCACCAGCAATTATTATCTTTGGTCGGAAGAGAGTTGCACTTTTCTCAAGCTGCAATTTATTACTACACACGTCACAAATTCCTTTCTATTGAATATGGATAATTAATATGTATTATGAGGCGTGGAAATTTTTGATCCAAGATAACAGTTCTCCAAGAACTCAGAACTAGTTACAAGGATTATACTATAAAGAGGAGCAATGTTACAAGGATTAGAAATATGCTACCTGATCATAATCAATATAACCAGTGCTCTCATTCAATCTGTAAGGCATTGTCTCAAAAAATATTGAAACTGCAGATATCTTTTTTGTATCCGTCTACAAATAGCCAAATAATTAATGAGTTATGCATTGCTCTTCAAGGTACCAGAAAGCAAAATGTTAGTTAATATACTTGAATCAATATGTTGGAGAATGTCAATGCATTCGCTAATCAGTGTCACAAACCCCTGCAGGTATATTCATTCTCATTCAGAGAGACTCAGAAAAATTCCAAGCATCAAGATAAGAACTCATATAAATCGAGTAATTTAAGAAAGATAATGCATTAGAAACACTACGGAAGTCCGATAAGACAAATAGGTATAGAAGAAAGCTGCATGGGAGTCAGAATCACCTGGTAGCCATGTGAAAGATGCCCACCATGGGGAAGATCAAGTGCCATGATTCTCTCATGTGGCTTGAGCAAAGCCGTGTATACTTGAAAGTTAGCTGGAGATCCAGACAGAGACTGCACATTCACTGAAACATAAAGGTAAACCAATATTTTCAGAACCTGTTGAGATCAAATTTCCCTTCACAAACATTTCATACTTCAACATGGAAAGCACTATGTCCCTTTTACCATTGAAATTAGTAGTCAATGAGGCCTAAGTCTTATAGCTAGCCAACTTTACTTACAGTCTCACCCACCCCTCAAATGCTCCACCAGAATAAGTTAACCATTGAAGTTTAGGCAATTAAATGCAAAAGTTTCTGTGCATTTTAGTAAACACTAACAGTTCAGAAAATGAAGCTAGAAAAAGGAAATCATGAACTAGGATTTCTAGTGCCAGACATGAATAAGAGATTTCCACCTCCCCATTTTGTGGGATCTAATCGAAATGCTTCCAGTGCACGTTTCTGACACAATGATTCTGCCATGTCAATGTACCTGAAAGGTAAAATTCCACCATCGTCAGCAAGGAAGTTTAAGAACTAAATATGTAGACAAATAATATAATATTAAATTAATAACTATGGCATTGGAAGTCAATCACCAGTACAGTGCTCATTTGGATGATTAACTAGAGACTAAGAATGGCAGGCGTACTCGTTTCCTCCATAGTATCGAGCACCAGGGTATCCTTCACTGTATTTGTTGGTCATGACGGATCCAACAGCTTGCATAACCGATACCGATGTGAAGTTCTCAGAAGGAATGAGTTCAAGACCCTTAACAAGAAAAATATATAATGATTAGACAACCATATTTAGAGTAAATAGTGGCTATAACATTCAAAAGACAAATGATTTGAAGCCCCAGAGCAGTAGAAAGGTAGCAGTGGGCAAAAGCTAGTACACATAATTCTCTAATACCAAAAGATGGAAGCATGTTCCTGAGATTACAGGTAAGTGGAAGAACTTGGGTCCTAAACATATATTCATATGCTTATAAAATCTCAGGTAAGTTCTTTTCAACTCATATTCTCAGTTCTGTCAATAAAAACCAGAGAAAACGGAATAAGAGCACCCGTGATTCCTCAATCAAACAACAAACATTTGATTCTTCTTTGGACCGGTACTTGAAATTTCACATTAAATAATACTCCAATCAACTACATAGCGCAGTAACTAATATATATGGTCTACATATTCAAGAGAATTGTCACACACCTTCCATTGTCGTGCTTTCTCGAGTTCAATAATATCAGCAATCTCAGGATCCACCACCTCCAACGGTGCATTAAGCTGCTTAGGCCACTGTAAGTGAAAAAGAAAAATCAGTAAACCTATATAGTTTTATACGGAAAAACATTAAAGAAAGCGAAGAAGATGACAATGAATGAACGAAAAGTAAGAAAAACAGTAGGGTATTGATTTTCTGCGAGAGATTTACAGAGACACCAGACTTCTCCTTCTCGTACACTGCTTCATTAGGCAACAAAGACTGCAAAATCCATACAACAAGTTATGAATAATAACAGAAACCCAACTATTTTAGAGCTGTCCACAAAAAGGGTTTTCTCTGTTTGCCAAGTGAAACCAGAAAAACAAACAAAAATTCAAACTTTCAAAGCCAGACAACCAACAAAAGTCCGCTGACTCATGAACCAGAGAAAAAAGAGAACCTTGTAATAGAGAGAAGTGGCGCGGAAGAGAGGGCGAACGGGCAAATCGAATGAAGAGGAGAGACGACGAAGAGCCATTGCCATTGCCATTTCTGGTCTCTGAGTTACCACAGGTTTCCTAAGGAAACTGAGTTTGAGTGGTGGACCTGTGGCATCTGTGGCTGGAGAAGATTGGATTTTGGTGGTTGAAGAAATTGTTTGATTTTCTGTTATTGTCGACATCCTAGGATGGCGCCATTGTACGAGATGTCCCACCCACAATTTTCAATTCCAATATTAATAAATATTAAATACTTACTGGTTTTTCTTTTTCTTTTTTCTCAATTTTTGATCCAATTCGGTTTTAAATCAATTTTCAAAATTAGAGTTGATTACACTCTAGATAGAATTTAAATTTACAATTAAAATTGTTGTCTTTTTAAATGCAAATATAGATAATAATAACAATAACAATTTAATAAAAATTTTGTTGACTGACAGAATTTGAAAAGATTCAGTAGTATATAACCTTACCTTTAATTAAGGTAGTTTTCGAATGATTCACGTGAAAAAAACGTAATCATCAAAAAATAATTTTATAATGTAAATAACACATATTTTTTATCTAATTTTTATTGGATTAATAATGACATTATTTTATAATGAGTAACAAGAATATTATTTTTATTAAATTTAATAAAGTAACATTATTTTTATCCAATAAAATTCATATGAAATTTTGAATTGTTTTTAGATTATAAAATTACTTTTTTTAAAATCTGATAATTTTATGGAATAAGATTATTTTATATTTTATCATATAAAAACAAACTACAAGATGTTATATTAAAAAGATGTTTTAAATTATAATATGTTTTGTTTAATTTTTATATGTTTTTTAAATAGGCTGCAACACTTATAAATAGAAAAATATTAAAAATAATAGACAAATATAAAATATCAGAAATTATCCTTACCATTTATTTTTCATTTTCCAGAGAAAAGTTGTAAAAGGACTATCCATAACCTCACTTTTCTTAGCCACAAAATAACTCCAACTTGATAGGGCATTATACTTGGGCTTGCCAAATAAGTTTGAGTCCGTTTTGATTTGGTTTGAAGCCGATAGACTCGATTTGATTTGATTCAAATTGAAATTCGGTTTGAGTTTTTGTTTTTAATTTTTTGGTTTCGAGGTAATCTAAAATTCAGACTATTCCACTTCGCTTAATTCAAATTATAATTTTTTTTTAAAAATAATGTCGTTTTAAATAAAATGATACTTTTGCAAATTTTTAAATTTGAAAAAAGTAATATCGAGTCAACCTTAATCAAACTTTAGATCCAAAGCTCCGATTTAAGTAAAAACTTTATAATCAGGCTTAGGTTTGACTGGTCCATCTCAACACGATCCATTATATACCTAATTACACTTGTATTTATGTGAATAATTTGGCTATAAATATTTTTTAATTCTATCCTCTATTTTTATTTATATGTGATCCGTGCGCTCAAAACAACAACCATCGAGCCTAAAATGATATGATTTTATTTTAAATTTTAACGATTTTAAATTTTTTTTAAAGTTTTCAAAATTTTATGGTAAAATCTTTAATGTTTTAAAGGTTTAAATTTCAGTTATTGAATTCTTAAATTTAATTTTGCAAACGGTTTAATCTATTATTTTAATAAAACGAATAGAATATAATTTTATATGTTATATAACTATAATTAACAAATTTGTGGCTTAATTAATAAAAAGGTAAGTTGTATAGTTATAGTTTTCAAGTTCATAAAGCTAATTAGTAATTATTGAAAATAAAAATTAAGAGTTAGCCCAAACTCCGAGTGTAAAAAAAGGCTGAAACTTAAAAATGAATGAATGAGGATAGGCGCTAGAAGGAGGGCTTGAACCTCCGACCTTGTGGTTAACAGCCACACGCTCTAGCCAACTGAGCTATTCCAGCTTCGTTCTCCAGGTACATGTTAGAAAAGAAATCTTTTTTTCGTTGGATAGGAAATTTGAGTTTCAGTGACTAAGTGACTAAATTAAAACAATGGCTTGCAACATTTTCTTCCTCTGTGAAAACACTAATTTGTTCAAGCTGTTTCCTGCTCAGCATCACGTGAATTCTACTTCTTCCCAGATGATTTCACATGCACTAAAGTATTTTTCAGGTTTTCACATGGCTCCTACTAAGTACGAGACTATACCGCCGATAATAACAACATTTAGCATAAATTTAACTTAGGGGCATAATTTAAAGAAGTCTAATAGTACGCAACCTTGCCTTTAATTAGTAAAAAAATTATTTTCAAATAACCTAAATGAAGAGAAAAATAAATAAATAAAAATGAAACAGTAAAATAACATAAAAAAATACTAAGTATGAGAATATCCCATTAAAAAAAAGACTCAGAATAAGATAGAGCTTGAAAAGAATTTTTAATTCCAATTTTTATATTAAATCAAATTAAAATTAATCTCAAATTGTATGCAATAAATATTGGATCAGATTAAACCTGTCTGACTCGTTCCTAATAAAAATAGGACATATAATATGAAATAATTCCAACCAAAGTTTAAACTATAAATGGCTAATTACGGCAACAATTACAAACATGCAAATATAATTAAAGATAATACAAATATTACCATAGTTTAGACTATAATTTATAACATCATAAGAAGAATTATAATTACAATTTGCAATTTAAACCCTCGATTTTAATATTTATAATATAACTACAATTACGTACCACATTTAAAAACCTTGATTCCAACCTTTCTGGTGTAGGCCACAAGCATGCAATAAGTAGTAGGTAGGCCTCTTAATTAATTGAAATTTAAATAATAAACTCTAAATGAAATATTGGGCTTATTAAACGATAATTTATAACTTGTAAACTTTTTAATAACACGCATAGAACAAAAAAAAGGAGACAAAACCTCCGTTTAACATTTTTCTAATTTGTTCATATTTTATGTTTCCACTCTTAATGCTTTCACAATAATAATTTTAACTAGCTAAGAAATAGAAATGAAAATTTACACTTTAATGATTAAGTAATTAATTGTTTCCTACAATTAACTACAATACTAAAGAGGAACCATGACTATAAGTATGGTCGGTTCGAGCCTAATTTTAATTAATTATAGTCCAAGATTGATTGGTTATAATTAATTAAGATTCTAATTTAGCCTGATTGAATTTGAAAGATTAGAATTTTAATAAAATGTAAACTAAATTTAATTATTTTTTAATTTAAAATTTAAAAATACAAAATGATAAGTTAAACTTGACTCGAAATCTAAAGGTCGACGTCTGTTTATGTTTAATTAGACGTAAAACTTTTAATTGAATGAAATAGGATAAAATTGAATGAAATGATTTATAATAAAATAGAATAATATTAGAAAATTGTTGTTTGAGAAGAATAAACAATGTAATATAGTGAAATGTTGTTTGGATGAACGGTTTATAATATTATGCAGTGTAAAAGTTGTTTATCATTTTATATTACATTTTAAACTTCCAAATCAAAAGTTTTTTATTTTTACTATTTAAAATAAATTGAGATTAATACAAAATCTCCTATTTTGTCTTGTTATAATATATTTTATTATAAATACTTTTTTTAAATGGTAAAATAATATTACATTTTATTTACAGTATTAATAAACTTGGCCTATCGTGAATCTCTGCGGAGTCGTATAAGTCGTTAATTTCTGACCGCATATGGGGGCAGAAGACGACAAACAAGAAATGGTGATGGAGACGGAGAATCTAAGTGGAGTAAATAAGTTTGCATACGACAGTGTCTCCACGCAGCTCTTATCTGTTTCTCACACAAAGCGATACAAAAACACGACGATGACCTTTAGTCCCTACACATTTCGGTGGCGGGGTACGTGTGGTGCAGGTCTGGTTGTACCAAAATCACATGGTCTTAACTACTCTTCTCCCTCTTATCATCTTCAATTTCTTTTTACTTTTAATAATAAATTATTAAATATATAACAGTTTATCAATTTTAAATTACTTCGATAAATTTATACGTCGATTTTATTATAAATATTCTTAAATTTTAATGTAACGGGGCTATAGAGTATGCATAAGTTTATTATATATTGATACCATTAAAAATTTAAATAGGAAGTTTCAAGTTTGAATTAATTTTAGTAATTCAATTAAATAAATATTAACCTATATTTATGATTTATAAAAATTGATTAATTTATAAAAATTAGTTAATTAATTAATTGATTAGTTAATTTTGTATATTTGTTAAGATAAATAAAAATTGAAATTAGATATTTCCTTAAAGTGATTTAATTTGTTAATCATTTTTTCTCAACCACTACGATTTGTTTTGTTTATAAGGTTAAGGGTCTGGCTGAGTCATCAACTAATAAATTGATTGGCCTGGGTTCTATCTTACATAAAGTCTCATTCACCGCCTTACGTTGAATAAAACTATATATAAAGGTAAATAACCAGTATTTTTAATTGTTATTACTAATTGAAATATTTAATTTTGTATCTTTTACTTTAACTATCTTTGTTGAATCATCAAAAAGCATAGAAGTTGACAAGTAAGAGTGGCATGATTTGTTTCAACTTCTCACTTAAGGCTTTCTTTCGTATAAAGTTTTGAGTTCGAGTCATCAAAAAAGAAGGAAAGAGGGAAATTTTACTTATTGATAATCCTCTAGTCCCTGAGCATGCTCCTTGATCAGATTAATTACAGACGTCAGTTGCTGAAAACCTCATTGATCAGATTAATTACAGACGTCAGTTGCTGAAAACTTGATGCTGAATAGAATCAGCGATCAATCAACAGTTTACCAATCAGTCTGTGACAACTCCTTTAAAATTTTTAGGATGAGGTCTTAAGAGCTTAAGATTAGTCCAGCCAAATCTGAGATGCCTAATGGATATTAAAAAAAAAGCATAGGAGTTGCGTAACAGAATTTTGAACCTTTCTTGATATTCCTTTTTATGACAACAGAAAGTGAAGTTTTTGGTGAGTCACACCAAACTAATAAAAGAAACGTAAATGTATTCCGTACATAAATATTAATTTTATTATTAGGTATCCTTACTATAAAAAGAAATCTTAATTTATTAAAATATTATTTTTGATATATGCCATACCTACTATGTAACCTTCTATATATATATATATATAATGCTATCCCAAAGTCTCCTTAGTCCTCCCTCTAGTGTGCTCTGATGGAAAGAGAAGTTATTCACCGGCGATCCTCTCATCTTCCGCGATGCGTGACATGGTCTCCTACGTGCCCACCCATGTACGAAGAGATTGAGTACTCTCGTATTCGTCGCTGTAGCACCAACGGAAACAGAAGCGGAAGAACTCGGAGATGGAGAAACTTCATAAGGAGGCTAGTACGAGATGGTAAAAGCAGCATATATGGTTCGAAACCTCTGTCGTTTCACTACGATGCAGTGAGTTACTCTCAGAACTTCGATGAAGGCTGCTGCAACCAAGAGCCCCTTCGCCGCCCGAAAGTTTTTGCAGACCTTAGATGGGGTTTACAGGATGAGTAATGCGCTTGTTGTTAGCTTGTAAGTTGACAAGTTCTTTCCAGATTAACACTGCAACTTTCGGGATCATCTTTTTCTTTTGTTCTGTTTATTTCTGCTGCTTAGCTCAAGATGAGGAACGATCTGTGTACAGTATTATCATAGGATTGGTTTGGTAATTGGTACTATAGATACATGTATGGATCTGATTAGTCTCTCTGAGAATTCAGGATCTACCTTTTCATGTTCAAGGTGTTCTGGTGGAAGGAACAAAACTGCCATTCTGATAAATTAGTTGTTGCTATAATTACTATTTATTTTTTATATGTATGTCTAATATTTTATTTAAATTTAAAGTTTTTAAAATATAAATTAAAAAGGCATGAGATTTTTTGTGAGTTAACTAATTTTAAAAAATTATAAAACTATAAAAAATCACAAAGTGATTAATTTAAAAAATTATTTTTCTTAAATTTTGTTTAAAAATAATGAAAAATATAATCGATATTAAGAGCTCGTATGAATCAACTTAAATTAATAATTTATTATAATTATTTTAAAATTTAAAATCAAGGAGGATTATTTAAAAGTAATAACTTGAATTTTATTTCAAATAGCTTGAACTTCATTTCTAAAATAATATTATTTTGGGTTTTTGTAAATAACATAATTTTAAGACGAAATGAACTAACATTCCAAGGTCGAACATGCTCAGTTTAAGTCAACCTCGTATGCCTATTAAAAGATTAAGCTGAGCTACATTAGAAGTGGACTTGCCTCAGTCCGCCTATTACCAAGTTTAATGTGGGCCGAGAATAAAGAGGATATACTATACTAAGATTCTATGACATAGATTGTCACCTACCACGCCTACCACAGCCACAATGGCACAATGGACGATTAGGTTGTGAAAAGTGACAACCTATGATTAAAAAATTTAATTTAGCTATGAAAATTTTGAATCGTTTAATTTTTATTATAGTTTTTAATTTTCTGGTTTGATCTATTTTAATAATTTTTGTTGTTAAAAACTGATCAGTTTATTAATTAGTCAATTAATTTTTGTAAATTAATAAATTCTTGTAAATTAAAATAAATCAATTGATTTTTATTAAACAATATTTTTTAATTAAACTTCAAATTTTTCGACAGATAAGATTAATCTATTTCAATCATATTTTAAATTCTTTAATTTTATTCAATCTTTAACCATTTTTATAATGATCTAATATTGATTGAACCTTTTAAATTTTAAATCTCTTATATTTAACTTCCTATTCAATTGGTAACAACAAATAAATCATAAAATCTTCTTCCAATGTTTCTAAATGTGGCCCATTTTAAATTTATGACCAGGGTCCTTTTTGTCAAATGTATACACTTGAGGCAAAATTTTGAGAATTTCTAATCTTTTCGTCTAACGTCAAATAATCTAGTTATACGGTTAATATGAGTTAAATTTCGAATAAAAATTATAAATTAAAAAATTAATTGTAATCTTTTTGAAACTTATAATTGTAATTTAAGTTTGTTTGAGTAAATATATTATAGACTAAAGTTTAAATTTTTTTATTTACTTTTGAATCCACTTATATTTGATATATACTTAATATGCAATATAAATATATAATTTATAAATATTCTTTAATATACATAAATATTATTTAATATTTAGTCAATATAAATGCTATATGATATTAATATCAAAATTGATACAACATTCATTAACTTTGCATCCAAATGAAGAAATGCTCAAGTGAAATATTACTTTCTGAAAGAAAAAGTAATGTAAAGAAGATGTATTGTATTTATGTGTGTATTGCTATACAATGTGTGCTGTATTTATAACACTAAATGAGATAAGGTGAATAAATTTAGAATTGATTCAACCTAAACTAAGTCATAAGCTTAAATGAAGATTACAACAAATTAGATATTTACATGTGACTAATGTGAAATGATACAAGATATAATAGATAATTTGTTGAGATGTTATTGGCCCTCCTCAAGCTCATGCTACGAGGAAATTGTGAGCTTGTCTTGAAGTCGTTGAAAAGCTAAAGAAGAAAGAGTTTTGGTCAGAATATCAACGATCTGAGTGGAGGACGAAATGTGTCAAATGAATAGAGCTTTGTCGGTGATGAGATCACGAGCAAAATGAATATCAATTTCAATATACTTGGTACAAGCCTGAGAAACCGGATTGGATGCCAAAAATATAGCGCCAAAATTATCACACCGAAGGGTAAGGGAAAGGGTAGGAAAACTCAGTTCACCAAGAAGAGTAGTAATCCAACATAATTCTGTAGAGGCAAGAGCAATGTTGCTGTACTCAACTTCAATACTGGATTAAGCAATAGTGGGTTGCTTCTTGACGCTCTAGGAAATAAGATTAGGCCAAAAAAAAAACAATAACCAGATGTAGAACGTCGATCATCAAGACAACTAGCCCAACCAGCATCACAATAGGCTTGTAAAGAAAGATAAGGATATTTGGTAAAGTGAATGTCATGAGAGGGTGTAGAGTGGAGATATCGTAGAATCTGTTTTATTACAGATCAATGAATGTCAATAGGACATTGTAAAATTTGGGAAACCTTATTGACAACAAATTGAATGTTAGGATGGGTGAGATAAAGATATTGGATGGTACCAACAGTGCTCCGATATTCAGTAGGATCAGAAAGTGGAACACCATGATGTTTGGACAATAAAAGAGATGGAGTGATGGGTATATGAACTGGTTTAGATTTATCAAAGTCAGTTCGAAGAAAGAGATCTTTAACATATTATGTTTGGTTGAGAAAAATACCTTGAGAAGTACTGTGGGCTTCAATACCAAAAAAGTGATGGAGTTGACCTAAGTCTTTTATGGAAAAGGCAAAGTTAAAGTCATTGATAAGTGTTGTGATGCAGGATTGTGAAAAACTGGTGACTAAGATATCATCCACATAAACTAAGAGGAAGGTGGTGTGAGAGCTGATTTTATGAATGAAGAGAGAGGTATCAAATTTTGAGGGTATAAAATGAAGATCAAGGAGTTTTTGACCGAGGTGATGAATCC
This sequence comes from Erythroxylum squamatum, assembly GCA_025629845.1. Classification (NCBI taxonomy): domain Eukaryota; kingdom Viridiplantae; phylum Streptophyta; class Magnoliopsida; order Malpighiales; family Erythroxylaceae; genus Erythroxylum; species Erythroxylum squamatum. Next base: position 26,179,011 of record JAOTBA010000203.1, read on the forward strand.
AAGCTCAAAGGGCTTGTTTAAGACCATATAAGGCTTTATGGAGTTTGCAAACATAGTGAGAATGATGGGGATCAGTAAAGCCAGGAGGTTGAGACATGTAAATAGGTTCTTGTTGTTAGTGAATATATAAAACCAATTAACTTGGCTTCATACAATAGCTTAAACCGTTGTGTTGAAACAGTCACTTAAAATGATATCAGAGCTTTTGTGACCAAGTGGTTATGAGTTCAAATCCTATCATCCACCTATTTTTCAGTACAAGGTAGAGTGAGCCTGTGTAAGTTTCAAGCCCAAAGGGCTTTCATTTGAGGGGGTGTGTTAGTGAATATATAAAACCAATTAAGTTGACTTCACATAACAGCTTAAGCTATTGTGGTGAAACGGTCACTTAACACTTGTAAGTAACCATGAAGAAAGGCATTATTAATATCGAGTTGGCGAATAGGCCAAGTATGAAAGATGGCCATCGCAATGATGATTCGAATAGTTGTTGGTTTCACAATAGGATTGAAAGTGGCAGTATAATCAACTTCTTGGGTTTGATGATAACTTTTGGCTACAATGCGAGCTTTGTAATGCTCAAGAGAACCGTCGGGATTTTGTTTACTGAGAAAAACCCAATTACATCCAACAATGTTTGTGTTTGGAAGGGAAAGAACAAAAGTCCAAGTGTTATTGCGATGGAGAGCGTTGAACTCATCAAGCATAGCTTAGCGCCAGCGAGGAAATTTGTTAGCTTGAGTGAAGGATGTGGGATCAGAAAAGGTATTTGGGTGGTGACAGTGTAGGTAATGTAATCAGAATTAAAGTGACGAGGGGTACGAGTGTGGTCTTGGGTACGGGTGATCGTGAGATGCGAAGGAGGATTGGATGTGGTTATGGGAAGGGGGGAAAAGGAAGTAGAGGGTAGAGGAGGAAGAGGTTAAGGTAAAGAAATAGAAGATGATGGTGGTAAGGTGGTGCATGAAACAAGGAAATTTTTGTAGGGAAAAAGATGTTTAAAGAAGCGGACATGACAGGAAATGTAAAGTTTAGAGGTGACGGGATCAAAACATTAATAACCCTTATGTTAGGATGCATAGCCAAGAAAAACACATTGTATAGATTTTTGTGTAAGTTTTTCTGGACTAGTAGAGCCCAAAAAGGGAAAACATACACAACTAAAGGCCCGAAGATGAGTAAGGTCAGGTGGAGTACGATAAAGGACTTCATATGGAGATTTGTGATGAAGAACAAGGGTGGGTAATATATTGTTAAGATAAACAACAGTAGTGAAGGCTTCATACCAGAGAAACTTGGGAAGGGAGGGGTGGAGAAGAAGGGTAAAACCAGTTTTAATAATGTGACGAATTTTTCTTTCGACAAAACCATTTTGTTCGGGTGTATAAGAATAAGAGATGTGAAGAGTGATTCTAGTGGAAACAAGATAGTGAGCAAAGGCACCTTTGGTGAGTTTAAGAACTTCATCACATTGAAATATTTTTATGGTGGTAGAGAAGAGGTTTTCAACAGTAGCTTTGAAAGATTGAAAATGAAAGGCATTATTTTTGTGAGTTAGAGGAAAAATTTAAGTAAAACGACTAAAGTCATCTATAAAGATAATGAAATATTGAGAATCACATTGAGAAAGAGATGGAGAAGGACCCTAAATTTCACAGTGAATTAGTTGTAAAGGTTTAACAGCAACTCAGGAAGACATAGGAAATGAAAGGCGAACACTTTTTCCTTGAAGACAAGTACTACACGTTGTTATGGATAGGGCCCGTAAGAAACAAGATCTTGGATTTGAGATCCTTCACAAGATAACCAAATGAACTAAATCCAATGACACATGAATTATCAATGACAAATTTAGCAACAGATAAACGGTTAGTAATGATGTTAGGAACAATCAGTATGTCGTTAAGATGAAGAGTACGAGAAAGAGTGGGAAGTGTTAAGCTACTAGTAGATGAAATAGGGAGAGTAGTCATTACTGACAACAACTTGATTGGATCTATCATAGGGTGTGATAGACTCTACGATATGGGAATGTGGGTCATGTGGGCAGTGGCACCAGTATCAGGTAACCATTCAATGACATTACTGTTGGTTATTCATGGCATAAAAGGTAGTAGTAATGTTATTGGTAGAGTGGTGATAACCAGTGGAGCGGTTCCGAGATTCTGAATATCGAAAGCGACAATGTGCAACAATATGTCCCCATTTCCAATGTATTTGGCGTTGGGTAGAGGGCTTGGTATTAAAATTAAGCTTAGGGTAAGAGGAATTATATGGAGGTTGGGTTTGGAAAGAGAATTGGGCCGTAGCTTATGATTGGTGGACTTCTTGAAAGTGTATGGGTCCATTGTGTGAGTGGTTATGAGTTGGGCCATTAAAATGACCAGGCCTAGAAAATTATTCATTGGCCTGCCACGTTTGTCCAAATCCATTAGGTTTGCTAGATGAAAAATTAAAATGGTCCTCTGCCACCATCGTGGCCATGAGAGGTGCGGTTTGTGGTGGAGATTGCAACAAGAGCATAATCTAATGGCGATAGTGTGTGGACGGCTAGGAGGTGTTGTTCATGGAGTAAGAGTTTTCGATTGTCATTATAAACAACTCGAAATTTGCGGGTAGGCTATTTCATGTGAAAAGGATGAGGTTGGCATCTGATATGTTATAACCAATCGCGACAAGTTCTTCAGCAGTGGTAGAGATGACATCGAGATAAGTGATGATGGTGTTGGAGCCCTTCTTGACAGTGTGAAGCTTTCGACGAAGGAGGGACCGTTGAGAGGCAAACTAGATCATGAAATGGTCTTCAAGACCGACTCAAAGAGAGCGAGCGATGTTGTGGTTGAGGGCAAGTCTGGCAGTGGAGCTAGAGAGAGAGTCGGTGAGAAAACAATACACGAGTTGGTCGTGTTTCTTCCATTTGATGTAATCCGGTGAATAAGGGTCTGCGTCGGTCGGAGATAAGATGGTGCCGTCAACATAACCCAACAAATAGAAGGTAATGAGAATTCTTTAGTTTGATTTCTCCATACCAAATAGTTCGTAGAATCGAGTGGTGTAGTCATGAAGTTTGTGACTTGGATGAATGGTAAGGTGGGTAAATTGATTTCTATCACGGGTGTGTAAGTGGGAATTCTTCACGGTTTGAGTTGATTCTGGTAGTGTTTGATGCGTGTCTAAAGATGTTCATATGTTGGGGAGTATGTTTGTTCTAGTTGTGCGTAGTTAAGTTTGTAATTGAGTTTGTGAAGGTTTCTGGGTAGGTTTATTGTGAGGTGGAGGAAATGACTAAATGGTACTGTTTAGGTATGTAAAAAAAAAAAAGAACTAGTGTTTGAACGAGGTGTTGGTGGCTGCAAAAAAAGGGAGGAAGGTATTAAGAATTGGGCATAAGCTCTGATACCATAAAAGACAATGTAAAGTAAAGAAGTTGTATTGTATGTTTGTGTGTATTGCTATACAATGTGTATTGTATTTATATCATTAAATGAGATAAGGTGAATCAATTTAGAATTGATTCAGTTTAAACTAAGTGATACGCTTAAATGAAGATTACAATAAATTAGATATTTAGATGTGAATAACGTGAAATGATACAATATATGATAGATAATCTGATGAGATGCTATCACTTTCATTCAGAAAGAGCACGAAAAAGGAGCGTAAATTAATTTTTTGCTGTAAATTCCTTTGGTTGAAAGTAAGTTTTTATTTAAAAAAAAAACCAAATTACTTTTTTCTTGTAAATCCAAGTTTGTGTGTTCGTGGAGGGATTAGTGATTTTTGGATAGTTAATGACTTAATAAAAAAAGTGAACTCAACGACCTTATAAGTTTGTTAAATTGAATTCATAATTTACTAATTTTAAGTCACTTATCATTGACCACTATATGAAAAATAGAGGTTAGCAAAGGAAATTATGAATTTTAAGCAAATTTACCGTCGAAAATTTTAAAATTTATTTTACCGCCTTTAATTCCCGCCTTTAAATTTTAAATTTTCCTCCGATTTTAGCGACGGAACTAAGTATTTCGTCGGTAT
>JAOTBA010000203.1:26213233-26228442 GCA_025629845.1 Erythroxylum squamatum
TAAAAATAATTTATTTTTATTTTCATTTATATAGAAATATATACAAACAATTAAAGAATAATTTTTAAATATATTTTCTATTTTTTATTAATAAAAATTTATTTATTTTTAAATTATATACAATTTGTTATTAATTATTTAAAAAATATTATTATTAATTATTTAATAAATTTTATTTATATTTAAAAATAATTTATTTATATTAATTAAGGGTATATTAGATAGTATGTATTTATTAGGTTACGTTCCATCTTAAACCCCCCGAATATGAGGTTTCTTATTTTCACTGTTTAAGATGAAATGAAACGTAACATGAAACCTTCCGCTTCCATCCCAGTCCATTCCATTCCATTGTGAAACTTTCAAACAAACGATAGAAATGTGTTACGTTCAATTCCATCCTATTATTAACCCTCAAACTAAACAGGGCCTTAATGTCAAACGTTGGAAATTTGGCTAATCGAAATTCGCCTTAAAGGGGGTGGTCGTTGGTGGAGGTAGGAGAATTCAACCAAAAGGTCCTGAATCTCCTTATCTACACTTTTTTAATTGAGTCTGCTGTACGGGACTTGATTAATATAGAGTATCCGATTAATATTTTTTGTAAGCTATTACGTCAATTCAGAAATTTATCAGTGCGTATTCAAAGAATAGCAATCCTTTGCTTTTTTTAAAAAAATCAATTTTATATATAGAATCTTAAGACATCAAGGGAAGTTACAGCTAAGCAACTCAAGTGTACACGTTACTAAAGAATATATTAAAATTAAAAATAAAATTAAAATACTATGTGTTAAATAATATAAATAAGAATGAAAGAAGTTGTCAATATTTTGGGCCACTATAAACATATGTTCCCAGTATCACAGACGGTACAAGACTGTCCCCTGATGGACCAAGTCCATAATCAGAAAGCTTGGGACTGTGACCATCTTGACATTGTCCACATAATTTCGTTTCGTCTTTTGATCTCAAATTTTGTTCCATAATATTGCATACATTTGTGTAGAAACTTTTCTTTAATAACTAATTAATGATTTTCCTTAGCTTAACAGTGTCGTTCAACCCGAATTGTTACATTACATCTTCTTTGTTACTATTTCACATCTTCATGTTAAGTGTCGTAAGGGGTGGTCGACTTAGTAGAGTAAGTGCCCCTAAGGGGTGGTCGAATTGATAGAGTAGGGGGCATAGGGCCAAAAGATCCTATATTTGAATCTCCCTATCTACACTCTTTCGATCGAGCTTGTCGTACAGGACTATACGAAGTATTCGATTGGCGTGATTTGCAAGCTATTGCGTCAATTCGGAGGTTTACCCAGTGTGCATCCAAATGACAGCGACTGCAAGTTCCTCCGTTAAAAAAAAAACGTTAAGAGAAACAACTGGGACTAGGGATGGCAGTGGGTTTTTAACCCGATTAATATCTGCACTATCCGACCCAAAAAATTGACATAGAGGCTAAAAAATAAATTTTAAATGGATGCTGAAAAATAGATGTAGATATAGATTTGGGTATGGGTCTAGTGATAACCCGAACCGATAGATACCCATATCCTACACGTTTTTTATTAACTCTATTTTTCTGTTTTTTAAATATTTATGTTTAATATAATAAAATATTAATATTTTCTGAGAAGAAACAACTTTAAAATCCTCACTTTACTCCTCAATCTTCACTTTTTTCGTCATATTTTATGTTTTTATAGGATGATAATAATGCAAATGATATGGAGATGGAGTTTTGAATGTTGTGGAGTTCATGCAAAGACAATTTAAAACTTTTAATATTTCAGTCTTTGTTCCAGTTCTTGCTTGTGAAAAATATATATTGTCTTTGCACTAGACATTATGATTTTTATTATTCCAATTTTATGATTTTTTAAGACATACAAATTAAAATCTTGACTTATTATTATTAAAGTAATTTTGATTTAGAGCGTCCGCAAAAATCTTTTCTTTATATTTTCTATTTAAAAGTTATATTTTTAGGTGCTATACAACCTGATTGATATCCAAAAATCCGAACAATCCAATAGATTTAGATATGGATATAGATTGAGTCATAAAAAATGAATATAGACATGAGTAAAGTAAAACCTGAACCGAACGCTACCCATTGTCATCCCTAACTGGGACATATGTTGAAGATTAAGGTTTGATTAAGAGAATTTTTGGAGATTATGATTGTGATTTGATTGAAAGGATTGTTAGAGATTATAATTGTAACTTACCTTATATGAATAAGATAATCTAGTATATAAAAAGAGTTTGAACTGCTCATTTATATAAGCTCTCACAATCCCTCTTCTCAATTTCTCATTCATAACATGGTATAAGAGTAGGTTCTCTAATCTTGTTTCTAATTTTTCCTTCATTCTCTCACAACCGATAACTTATACCCAATCCTTCTAAAATACAAAAATTAAGACTAACCTTAACAATCTTACCCATAAACACCTCAAGTAGCCACCAACGACCAAGTCAGAGGAAGAGGCAATGCCATCTTGTGCCTCATGTGCCCCCATGCATCGACGACAATCATTGGTCAATCGATACGTGTAATGCACGTGTCACCTTCAGGTGACGTTCTGTTGACCCGTTGCCATAGACTGTGTTTAATAAAAGTTGGTGATTTGTTTTTTGTACTTTTAATTGCTGAAAACTGGGTTTGTGTGTTTAAGTTTAACTATAGTTTTTAATGATGCTTGAATTTGTCTCAGTCCCTCTTTTGTTGTTACACAACTATTGATATTTGAAATTTGATTTTTTGCACTATTATTCTTCATCTAATTTTCATTAATGTCTTTCTTACTATATCAGTTGCATCGTGAGTGACTTCAAAACTGAAATAGATGAAAGATAGCCACCCATTATCATTCAACAAGCCATAAATTGAAAATTGCATGGCTTAAGAGAAGGCAATCATTGTATATCTCAAGGGCCTATATAGGTATGGGCATCTCACTGATCCAGCTCCTGATATTAAGTCACCTAGGTATAAGATGTGTGAACAACATTATAACTAAATAATGAAAAGCCTCTGTAATGCTATGGAGCCAAATATTGCTGCCATGTGTCAACATGTAAACTCCGCAAAGGAGCTATAGGAGTATGTGAGACTTTTATTTTCTGGTAACGTTACTTGCATATATGATTTATCTATCGAATTGTTAAGTGTGAGAAGGGAGAGAAGAACCAAATAGAGTATTTTTCAAAAAATTAAGAATTTATTTATAGAACATTTAGCAACCTAGCTGATAACAACAAATAACAATCAACTTCTAAAGGAAAGAGAAGAATTATCCGTTACCTGAATTTGCTTAAGATTAGAATATGAACCAATTTGGGCCTAGATACTTGGTGGCATTGTGTAAGAAATACATGGCCTGATGTTATGACCCATATTTTCTGTAAGCCTATATTAAACTTAGATTAGGGTTTTCTTAATTTAATAGTATGTAAATCTTTACCGTTAATCTAGTATTTGATGGACTTACAAGATTTAATATTAACAGGAAATTGTATATAAACTAGTCCTCTCTTTACACTAATTAAGTACAGACAAAACAAATACAAAACATAGGTATTTGTATATTGGGTTATCCATCAAGCTATCGTACATAAAGAGAGTTAAAAGAGAGAAACTAGTCCATGATCGTTGAAAGCTTTGTCTCTATATCATGACAAACTCCGCTTAAGGTAAGTGATTTATTCGCTTAATCTATATGGTTATTATTATATTCCAGATCTGAATGGGCATGAATGACTAACGTATGATTCATAATTTATGTATAATTTATGTCTTTGATGTCTGAATATTAAGAACGAAAAACTTACACATTGAACTGCCATCACTCGTTAAGATATATTCACAAATATCTCGATCCTTTTGACTATTCACAATAGTGGAAGAGGTAAAGGAGGTTGAAGTAATCGTGGTGGCCATAGTGGTTGTGGTGGTTATGGAAGAAAGGGTAAAGGAAGCCAAAGGAAATGTAGCCATTGTGGCAAGAATGGGCATGTTTGGGACTATTATTGGGACTTACGCCTAGAGTTGTGCCCGAAGCCCTCTCAATCTATTAATATTGTGGAGGTTTCTGGAGGTTCTGCTTAAACAATTGGAAACAATGTGGTTTCTGAAGAAGAATATGCAGTTTTTCTCTAGTATTAAGCAGTGAAGCAAGCAACCACACTAATAGCGTCATTTGCTCACCTAGGTAATCACACAACTTGTATATTGTCCTCTGTTAAGCCTTATGTTGTAGATTCATAATCTATTGATCATATTGCAAGTAACCAAATTTTTTTTATTAAATTACCACTATACTAGACTCACACCAAATTACTGATACTGATGGTTCCACTACTAGTATAAGTGAGGTTAGTACTGGATTTCCTTCTCCTTCAACGACACTACCAACAACATTATATATTTCAAAATTTACGTTCAACTTAATATTTTTTAGTAAACTAACTAAATCAATGAATTGATTTGTCTACTTTTTCTCTCCTTTTGTTTTTATCTAGGATTTGAAGGCAAAGAAGATGATTAGAGGAGGGCATGAATTTGGAAGTCTCAACTCTTTTGACAGTTGTTTATTGCCTATTCAGTTGTTACTTCACCCCTCTAAATCCATAGTCTCCTTAGTCATCCATCCATCCAAAAATTAAAAAAATTGATTCTTGATTTAAGACTCAAATCATCATCTAAAATGTGAATCTTGTCGACTTGGGAAATATTATCGTGTTGCTTTTCCATTTAGAGCTAATCATAAAGCTGAAAGCTCTTTTGTGTTAGTTCATTATGATGTTTAGGATCCATCTCGTGTTACCTCCAAACTTGATTTTCGTTACTTTGTTGTTTTTGTTGATAATTAATCTAGAATGACTTTGGCTTTTCTAATGAAAGAACGTTTAAAATTATTTTTTGTTTTCCTATCCTTTTGCTTTGAAATCAAGAATCAATTTAGTCATTTGATTTGTATCATCATAAACAAAAATGTTGGAGAATTTTTTTTTGAATCCTTTAAGCTTGACATAAAAATATGTGGTATGATTCACCAATCTTCTTGCTCTCACACACCACAATAAAATGGTGTTGCTGAATGAAAAATAAAGCATATCAGAGAAGTTACTCGAACCTTACTAATTAAGATGAAGGTTCTCTTTTTCTTTTTTCTTTGCTATCTATCATATTTGCGTTAATTTCCAGCTTACAAGTGGGGATGATGTTTATGCCCAGGCTCTGCCCCGACTCAAAGTTAACCGATTTAGTTCAAGTTGATCAGGTTTCAGGTCAAGTTCAATCATTTTTTTAAAAATAAGGCTTCAATTTGGATTCAAATTTCGATTGTTTAACTTAATCCGACTCAAAATTCGAATATATCATATGAAAATGACGTCATTTATAATAAAATAATGTTGTTTTAAATTTAAAATTAATAATAATAATCAAATTTAGTTTTGATCAGGTCAGACTTCATATCAAGGCCATACTCGATTATTTTCATACTAAGCCCCCGAACCCAATCCAACCCACTACCAAACCTATTTGCGAGTGACTCGCTACCTATAATTGACATCCCTTATAGTAATTTCTCATTTAATTCCTATGACCGGTCCAAACAATAAAGTTTTATGCCAATTTATTAAATTAATGTTACCATCTTAATTGTTTCAACTTGCACTCATTTAACTATTCCATCACATCCTTCAATGCTATGTTCACTTGCATTATTCATACAAAATTACATGAATTTGTGGAAGAAATGATCAAGTTAGTAGCATGGGAATGTATAGTCACTTTTCTTTTTTCATTAAAAAGGTATAATAATAAAATAGATGTATGACGGTATCCATCCAAAAGAAAAATTAGATAAAGACTATAAACGTAATATTGCAGGGGTTCAACTTTTCGGGATAACAAAATATAAATTTTTATTTCAATAATCAAGTTTTTAAAAATTTTAATTAAGTGTTTAAATTATTCAATTCAAAATTTTATTTTCGTAATATTTTATATACGTGATTTACAGAATAATGTTCATCTTCTTTTTTGCATTATTTTATAATATCGAATAAATAATTATTTGTTGAATACATAACCATCACGCATTTTTTACAAAATCTAAAAAAACCATGTTAACAAAAAAGAAAAATTATATTAAATTTAAATATCAGCTTTTATGCACTAGATTTATTACATTAACAAATTATTAATAGAAATAACATTTTCTATTGAATTATCTGATTTTTAAAATTTTTATACTTATTTAAATAATTATAAAATATTATACACCAAAAAGAAAAGAATTAAATAATTTGATTTTTAAAATTATAATTATTTATCTCAACTTTTAAAATTATATTAACCACTATAAGACTTATTGACAAAATAAAGAGAAAACAAAAGGATTACGAAGCTCTGTTAACGTAATTGGACTGCCACCTGCATGCATTCACCTAAAAATGTCTCATGTAAAGATCATCTTTTCTTTCCGTGCCGGTTCTCTTCTTACTCTAGGATTCTCTCTTAACAAAGACCTCCTCTGCTTAGCCTTCGACTTCTTGATTTCTACTCTTTCAGTAAACTTCCACTCATCTTCGCTAGCGGGCGAAAGGATTTCAAACATATGTTATCACAGTTAGTCATATCTGCCGCTGTTTATTTTCTTTGGTCGGGAGGAGTAACTACATTTTCAGCAAACGACACTAATTATCCAAGGATGTAATTGAGCTTATCCGTTCTCGATTTTTAAGCCTTGAGTTCCATTTTCGGATACCTTATCTTCAGCGGCATATTCGGAAGCTTCTCACTAAGCTTTGTTTTTTTAATTGTTTTTTATCCCGTGGCTTCATTATTTCTGTGTATGTATAACTTTTGGTTGTCTCCCTTATCGTCGTTGATAGTTAATATATAAAATTAATTAAATCAGAAGCTGTTGTAGTGAAACGGTCACTTAACATGGTAATAAAGCTTTTGTGAGTAAGTGGTCATGAGTTCAAATCCTACCACCTACCTATTATTTAGCACAAAACAGAGTAAGCTTGTGCAAGTTTCAAGCTCAAAGGGCTTTCACTTGAGGGGGTGTGTTAGTGAATATATAAAATCAATTAAATTGGCCTCACACATCAGCTTAAGCTATTCTGATGAAACGGTCACTTAATGGTCTTTCTTTTCTATATTGACCCTTTCCTTTTTATTAATATATTTATATATAAAAAAGTCCTATGCCCGCCATACGTCGTGAACTGAAAAGATACTGTGCACGACAGATTTGTCATTAAAATTTCACATTAAGATTATAAAAGTAAGTGTGACTATATCCATTAATAAATTGTTTCTGATTCGTGAATGCATCTAATCTTCAACACTGACTTCACGACTCATTGATCCATTTGCCGGTCGTCTGATATGTAATGTAAAGATTTATTTGGCTTGGTTTTTGTTTTCTGATTTTTGGTTTAGTAAAAATATGTTTATTAAAAATTTTGATCTTTGTATAAAGTTTTGAGATTTTTCTGTCTTTCATAATTTGTGAATTATGATAAATATATTTTCATTATTTAATTTATTTTTATAATTGATTTAAAAATCTATTAGTAAATATATTTTAAAATTAGTTATTTATGAAATAATTTTTAAATATTTAATACTGAATAAATTGATTTTAACAATTATAATAAATATTAATTTATAGATAAAATTTTACGATTGTTTAATTAATTACTTTAATAAAATATATAGATTTTATTAATAGTTATTAATAAATATTATATAAGATACTAAAGTACAGTTATTTACTTAATTAATTCATAAAACCAATTTATCTGTAAGTTGTAAAATAAATAATAAAATTGTAATTTAAGTTATTTTAGTTTTTTTTACATTATTAAAAAATCAATCACATCTACACTCTTCAACAAACTCTTCAGAATTATTAAATATTAAATAAATGATTGTTAATATATGAAAACAAGAGCTTGTAAAATAACTAAAACTTGAATTAAAAAGGGTTAAAGGAGATTGATATCAAATAATGTCAATGTACCGACCATTGTTAATTAGCGAGGGATGATAATTGGCTAGTCAGGGTGCATCATCAAGGGTACAACCTAAACTTAACCTAACCTTATTGGAGTAGTTCAAAATAACATTACTTATTTTGTCAGTTCCCCATTTTTAAAGGTTGTGAAATTAATATTAGGTTTAGCCAGATTTTAGGATTAGCAATTAGCAATTACATTGTCAATTTGATTCGGGAGGTTATTATAGCCCATGAGAAGCAGGAATGTGTAAGTTCAGCTATGAGAGGTCGCTGGAATTTGTAGCAAGTGTGAGCTTTCGGGCTGAGAAGCTTGTGTGGTTGTAACTAATTATTTTTCCCGCTGGTGGATTGTACAGTGTAGACTTTGTTTTCTGTTAATATAATTTCTCTTAAAATTCTAAAAAAAAAATTAGGCAAGACTCAGTCTTACTAAGCTTATAGAAATGAATCATTGAACGTTTAAACCTTAATGTGCTATGAACATAGTCATGAATTAGCCACCTCTTTTCAACATTGACCAAAGTTACTGTCAATTACTTTTAAAACACCGTTATTTCTTAAATATATATTATCAAGGAACAACATTGTGAATATAAAATTTATTTAATTATATCAATTAATGTTGACATATTATTTATTTCAAATATAGTGGTTTTTTTCAAAACAAATGTGGGCATTAGACATTTCAACACTTGCCCCTCCACTAGTGTCCTCTGGATTCCAAGGCAAAAAGCCTATAATTATCCATCTTACAGTATCTAAACTTTCCTAAGCCTTTGCAGCTTTTTAAACTGTCATTCTCTTTGTTTGAGCGCAAAGAAGCAATGGCTACTGCACCAGAAGCAGAACACCCAGTGAAGGCCTTTGGATGGGCAGCCAGAGATCAATCTGGCCATCTTTCACCTTTAAACTTCTCCAGAAGGTGATCATCTTCATTTGACTTGTGGATCATAAATGATTTGAACAGCATTAGCTGACCGTTTTTGTGTGTTAATTTCAGGGCTACTGGCGAGGAAGATGTGAGGCTCAAAGTGTTATACTGTGGGATATGCCATTCCGATCTTCACAACCTCAAGAACGAATGGAACATGTCAAAGTACCCTCTTGTTCCTGGGTATGACCATAACTTTCTGTTTCTTAGTTTTCTTTTCATTGGTACTTGCGTCAGCTTTTGAAACCATGAAAATGGCAGCTCTTGTTCCCCTTAGAGGAACTTGTACTTGGTCTGGATTCTTGTTGTTTATTTAGAGAGCTAACATGTTACCAAGAAACAATCAACCTCTGATATACTGCTCTTTTAGATTCATTCTATTGTGTTGAATATGATTTTGGAAATACTGAGAACTTACCCCTAATTGTTTACTGCCAATCACTCAACTTTTTCTGTACTCCCACCATTAAAATATCATCTTTTGTGTGCAAAAGTAACCATTAAAATATCATCAATAGTTCTCTTAATTAAAGCAAACTATGGTGGCCAGCATGTGAGCTCTACGAGTTAATCGTGTGACAATTCACTGCAATTATTAATCAAATTGATATGATAAACGATTACTTCTTCAGGCATGAGATTGTTGGAGAAGTAACAGAAGTTGGGAGCAAGGTGACAAAAGTTAAGGTTGGAGACAAAGTGGGTGTTGGATGCTTGGTTGGTGCATGTCATTCGTGCGAGAACTGTACCAATGACCTTGAGAATTACTGCCCAAACATGATATTCACTTACGCTTCCACCTACTATGACGGAACCACCACTTATGGAGGCTACTCCGACCATTTGGTTGCTAACGAGCGCTACATCATCCGTTTCCCGGATAACATGCCGCTCGACGCCGGTGCTCCGCTGCTCTGCTCGGGAATTACAGTTTATAGTCCGTTGAAATATTATGGATTAGCTGAAGCAGGCAAGCATGTAGGCATAGTTGGCCTTGGTGGACTAGGTCATGTGGCCGTGAAATTTGCCAAGGCTTTTGGTGCTAAGGTGACTGTGATTAGTACGTCTCCTGGCAAGAAGGAGGAGGCGTTGAAACATCTTGGTGCTGACTCTTTTTTGGTCAGTCGTGACCAAGACCAGATGCAGGTAAACAATTGGATTCTGACTATAGGTTATTTCTTTCATACATATATTATTAAATCTTATTAAAATTATAATGCTTATAATTATTTATATTATTTAATGTTATTATGAATCATGGTTAATATTTTATAAATATTATTCTAAGTTTTTTTTAAAAACTATATGCAGTTATATTTTCTATAATTATTAAAAAAGTCTTTGAAGCATAACCTTAAAGATTAGACTTAAATTTATAAAAAAAAAGTTTTGTGATCAATTTTGTGTGGTTATTAATAATTACTATAATCGTAAATAATTAAATATATTTTTTTCTTATTTGATAACGACCACTAGTTATATTTATTTATTTTTGAATGAGACTATTTATATTTAATAATCACTAAAAATTAATTATGGAGTTATATCAAATTTAACATTATGACAATTAAATTAGATTTGTTCATAAATAATTAAAAATAAAATTTTTCTTATTTGATAATGACCACTATTTATATTTGATAATCACTAAAAATTAATTATGTAATTATATCAAATTTAACATTATGACAATAAATTAGATTTGATCTTGAAAATAAAACTTATTAGTATACATAAAGTACAAATTTAAAATTCTTTAAAAAGGTTGGATTAGACTTTAGTTAAATCGACTCAAACCCATTCCATATTTATTTCCATATAAAGATACAGTTGTAACCAGTTTGGACTTATTTATATGTACATGTTGTGCAGGTTGCTTCAGGAACTTTAGATGGCATCATCGATACAGTCTCTGCGGTTCATCCAATTGCGCCATTGCTCGGCTTGTTGAAGACCAACGGGAAGCTTGTCCTAGTTGGTGCACCTGAAAAGCCTCTTGAGCTACTTGTCTTCCCTTTGATCTTAGGTAAAGTCCTACGACTCACAATTAACTTATGTCAAATCTTGTTTTGTGTATGGTCTGACACGTACCATTTGACTAATGAAATATCAGGAAGGAGGTTAGTTAGTGGGAGTGCCATGGGAGGAATGAAGGAGACACAAGAGATGATTGATTTTGCAGCAAAGCACAATGTAACAGCAGACGTCGAGGTTATTAATATGGAGTATGTGAACACAGCAATGGAGCGTCTGGCCAAAAATGACGTCAGATACCGATTTGTGATCGACGTTGGAAACTCCTTGGAGGCCACCAAGCGTTAAGCACCTCAGTTGCACTCTTTCTTCTTCTGTCCTTACGAATAAGCTTAAGGTTATTTCGTGTGAACAACAATAATCCTGTTCAACGTTTAAGGTTGTTTTGTGCCCCTCTGTGTTTGCTTATCCAATGACAGCAGTGGACTTATATAAGTAAGAAAAGTTACAAGTCGGTTGGATAAACTGTCACGGCAAGTTATTTGACGTATCCATGATTTACGGTCTGGCTCAATTGACATTTATAAATTTAAGCTGAAGATTTATACTAAAAAAAAAGATAAAATGTTTATAACTTAAAAGTTTCAATCGATTTAAGTATTGAAAAAATTAAATATTTTAAAATATCATTAAAAGAAATGATTTTTTATTTATCGAAAAAATTAAAATTTAATTAAAAGAAAGTTTGTTAAATAAAAATTAATTAATTAATTTTAATTAATTATAATTTATTAATTAATAAAAACTAATTATTTTTGGTCTAAAAAACATTTCTTAAGAAAAGAATCACACTTTTAAAACTAACAATCATAATCAAACAATAAATATAATTAGCTCCGAAGATATTCTGTAATCTAAGTCTAAAAATATATGTTTTGTGTTTGCTTAAATTAAATGTTTTAATTAAATTAGTAAATAAATATATATATATATTTATATTTAAATTAAAATAATTAACTTAGTTACCATATTTAATTGATTATAATTTCATTTTTTAGGTAATAATATGATGATGCACATCTGTATTGATCCGTTAGTTTCAACTTTCACGTCTCTCTTCACACAAAGCATACTGACGTTTGAGTTTGTGTACTACCAACTTATACCTCTATTATCATTAACAGAGTAAAAGGAAAAGACTTAACATGGCAGATTTGTCTCCAGAGCACGAACACCCGAATGCTGCTGTTGGATGGGCAGCTAGAGACCAATCTGGTCTCCTCTCTCCCTTCAAATTCTCAAGAAGGTTTCTTTCACTAATCTCTTCTCATACTGACCAACTAAGGGTTGATTGTTATGAACCTAAGATTCTGTTGCAGTACTGATTATATTTTAATAGTTCCTTGTGCTAAATGATTTTTGGTTTTTCAGGGAAACAGGAGAAAAGGATGTGACATTTCAGGTATTATACTGTGGGATATGTCATTCAGACCTTCATTTGCTGAAAAATGAGTGGGGTAATTCCAAGTATCCATTAGTCCCTGGGTATGTATATCAACCCTAGCAAAGAACCAGAAACCTAAAACTATTGCCTAAACTGTCCATATTTCCTCATTCGTTGCTGACCCAGATAGTGCAATGCAGGCATGAGATCGTAGGAGTGGTTACAGAGGTAGGGAACAAGGTAGAAAAATTCAAGGTTGGAGACAAAGTGGGTGTTGGGTGTATTATTGGCTCGTGCCACTCCTGTAATGACTGCAGCAACGACCTTGAGAACTACTGCCCCAGAGCGAAATTCACCTACGGTAGCAGATACTACGATGGAACTATCACTTATGGAGGTTACTCTGACTCCATGGTTGTGGACGAGCACTTCGCTGTTCATATCCCTGAAAACCTGCAACTTGATGCTAGTTCCCCTCTCCTATGTGCTGGGATCAGTGTGTATAGCCCACTCAAATTCTATGAAGTTGACAAACCTGGTATGCATATAGGTGTGGTTGGTCTTGGTGGTCTAGGCCATATGGCTGTGAAGTTCGCAAAAGCCATGGGGGCTAAGGTGACAGTGATTAGTACCTCGCCCAAGAAGATGCAGGAGGCCATACATCATCTAGGTGCAGACTCATTTTTGATTAGCCATGATCAAGAACAAATGAAGGTAATGTTCTTCCACACCGTTCCACGTATCTATCTCTTCCTTTTATATATATATATATATATATATATATGTCGATCCGTTATCTTTCGGGTGTACACTGAATAAATTATTGACTGCACGATATTATTCGTTGTGCAGAAAGCAATGGGTACAATGGATGGTATTGTTGACACAGTGGCTGCTGTGCATCGTCTGTTTCCAATGATTGGTCTATTGAAGTCTCATGGAAAGCTGGTTTTGGTTGGTGCACCAGAGAAGCCACTTGAGCTACCAGTGCTTCCCCTAATCAAAGGTACGCACAATCATCAATACTAAAGTTCAATGTTCAAGCTTAGATTACGTCCATCAGCTGAAGCAAGTCGGACTTCCTTTTTTTTTTCTGTCAGGAAGGAAGGTGGTGGGTGGAAGCTGCATTGGAGGAATGAAGGAGACACAAAAGATGCTGTATTTTGCTGCGCAGCACGACATAACAGCAGACTAAGGCGCTGATTGGTTTCGTTTTTTTCGGTGCGTTTTTCGTTGCCGTTTTTAATAAAAAAGAAACAGCCGCGTAAATTTACGTAATTTCTAATTTATGTAATTTTATTATATATAATTAATGTGTAATTTTTTAATAATATTTGATTAGTATATATTTAATTTTAGCTATAATGATAATTAATTAATTTAAAAATATAATGTATTAGATTATAATTATTACACATAATAGTATAATTACAAAAAAAATAGAAACATGATAATAAAACCAAACATGTTTTTGTTTTCAGTTTTTTATTAGAAATCTCAACCAAACAGGTTTTTGTTTTCAGTTTTTATATTACAAATCTCAACCAAACAGGTTTTCGTTTTTTTAAGGAAAAAAACAAAAACAAAAAACAGGAAACAGAAACCAAAAACAACAACAGAAAAACAGAAGTGGAACCAAACGGCCCCTAACTAAAGCTCGAATTATGTTTTACACACACAAATTCCAACAACAAAGTTATGGTAAAGATTGCAACTTTAGATCATATTTTCTTTGAGTTAGCCAGAGACAAGAAAATACCTGACGTCAAGTCAAGGATTTAAATGAGGCAGTCTCTATAAAAGAAGAAAGACACAAATGACCATTTTTCATTTATTTAATTCCTAAAAAATCCATCGCATGCATGGGAATGGTGTTCTTTTTTTTTTTCTCGATATCTTTAAAATTTAAAAAAGGTCCAAAATTAATAAGAAAGGGTGTATAAATATGTTATCAAAATGAATCAAATTTATTACATTTCGCTTGCATGAATCAATTAAAAGAAAATTTGTAAGAATTTTTAATTTATGAATCGAACTTTATTTATTCCCTTTTATTTTATTAGAAAATTTGTCATTCTTCCAACACAAATAATTAGATGATTGATATTAAAAACTCGATACAGTTTATATTAAAAATTGTGAGATATCATATACAAAATTGCTTCCAAATTATTCAATGAGAGACAACATATTATGTTTCCTATTTGACCTTACCTAAACAGCCTAAAATCCAGGAAAGTGAAGAGTTTCGAGGTTGGTGTTCCTTCATTCAAACCAGAAATGCCTTGATTCATCAAAATTCCTCAAAATCCTTAGAAAGATATCTTCCTCTTTACCTAATCTTTATATAAACATCCAAGCTTTATATTATTTTGTGGTTAGATTGCAAAAATTGGCCCAACTTGCTCCATCTTGACCATTAGATCACGAGATCCAACGCTCCAAAAACACCCAACCCCGGTCTAGTTTGGCACCACGAAATAGACCCATAAGAATAAGCAAATCTGTGAGTGGGGCTTTGAATCATGTATCATCTTGATGATGATGATCCATCCATGATCGTTTGACAAACGTATTAAAACATGTGCATACTGGAAACTGAAGTCTGCCTTTTTAGTTACAAGTTATATCAAAATATAATTAAATAATGACTATATAACAAAGTTCTGAATACCGTACCGGACTTGGTACCGGATTGGGCTCTGGAACGGAACTGTACCGGTACCGGTTGGTACTGGGTACCGTTTCGGGATATTTTTTAAATTTATAAAATGGTCCCTAAACTTTTTAAAAATTGCAAAATAGTCCA
>JAOTBA010000203.1:26228542-26245597 GCA_025629845.1 Erythroxylum squamatum
AATTATTATATATAGAAATAATTAAAATATAATAAAGATATATATAAACTAAAATGAATAAGATATAAACAAAAAAAACTAAATTAAATAATCTACAACTTTACAATATGACAATGGATTATTTTGTAATTTTAAAAAAAATTCAGGGACACTTTTATAAATTTAAAAAATATTTTTGTATTATTTTAATATTTTAAATACTTTATATAATTTTTAATTTTACAATTGTATGATGATAATTGTCTTAATTTATATTAATTGTGGTTATTATTAATATGTAAAATATTTAAAAATTATTATTATTTCTTAATAATTGTCATTATTATTTATTATTAAGATTTTTGAAAGCATGGTTGAAATTATACAGTACAACTATATAATATACCAAAATAGACTATTTTGTAAAATTTAAAAATTTTAGGGATTATTTCATAAATTTAAAAAATTTCTCGAAACGGTACCCGGTACCAACCTGTACCGATACAGTTCCGTTTCAAAACTCAATCCGGTATCGAACCCGGTACAACATTGGTTTATGCGATTTTTATTTCCTATTTTTGTTTTTTTCCATAATACTATCATTTAATATATTATTTAATTATTTAAATTTTAATAAAAAGTATAAATAATTTAATTAGACATTATATATTTAATAAATTATTAATAAAATTATAAATAATTTAACTTTTATAATTAAATTATATGTAATTAAATTTTAATAATTATTAACAAACATAATTAAATTTAAAACATAAAAAAAATTCAAATAAAAATTGATTTAATAATTAAAATATATTTCAAATAAATATTAATTTCTAAATTATTTATTTATTAAAAAATATAATATTAAAATAAATATTATATAAGAGATTAAATAAATTTATTTAACTAACAATAATTTATCTTTAAGTTTTATCTAATATGTAATTATTATTAGTGATAAAAATATAACTACATTAATATTAACAACTAAACAAGATTTTGTTTTTATTCGAAAAAAAACGGAAACAAAAAATGAAAACTATATCAAAAAAACAAAAGTTTTCGACCCGATTGGGAATTCCTCGGCTGTTTTTCCTTGAGGTGTGATCTCAACTGAAAAGGGGGCATTCCTACAGGAATTGAGTTCCTTCATATGACTCAATTCAGTTGCTCAGCCGTTCTTGTTTCCTCTGGCTAATTAAATCCCAACACCACTTGTTCCTTCGCTATGGCTTGTTCATTTGGTTCTCCCGCGCATCTTTCGGTTTCCCAGAAGTAGAACGTCCCATAAGTTCATTGCAGCCTCCTGTTTCAAACTTTTTCTTTATACATTTCCAAGCTTTGGCCAGTTATAGTTTAACGGCCTCCATTGATAGCTTAATGTAGCCGCAACATCTATCAATTACTTCCTTTCTTCATCAAGCTTCATAATTTTTAGATTCCCAGGCATCTTCTTGTCCATTCTAATCCCTATACAAATTCAAGCATACTCAATTCTCCTTAAAGCACAATATGTTCAAGTAGACTGGTCTACGAAAGTAACTTGCTAAATAGTTAAACCCCTCTTTTAGCCAATACTCAAGAGAGACATTGTGAAAAATTGGTCCTTGTTAGGACATTTTTCATCCTATTTCTAACAATTCCCATGTCAGGCCCCCATTTCTAGAGCATTAAAGGCTTACAATTCACATACAAGAACCAACTTCAAAGATTTTAAAATAAAAACATCCTCCTCGTTTATCAACCTACTCTCAAGCCCCATCTTTTTTCATGTTGAGGTCTCCCACAAATGAACTTGAGAGAAAAAAAGGCCTTTTATCCACAAAGAAACTCACTAAAGAGATTGGTCACTTCGTAGCTCCAGCTTAAAAGTACTTCCATTGGAGGAAATTAAACTAGTACCAAATGAGGGAAGGATTATCTTAATTTGTGAAAAGTAAATGAACCTCCAATAACTTGACGCCAAGTCAATTTGTTGACGACAGCTAAAGAAGAGTTTCCAACCTAAGTATTAATAACCAAAATTGGTTCTCATAGCATATTAGTTAGCAAACTAGTTAAGGAGAGAGAAGAGGAAATCATCTTGAGGTGCGCTTTAGGAGAATGAAGAAGGCCAAGTTGAGAGGAAGGAGAAGGCAAAAGAGACTAAGGTAGAGGAGGAAAGGTTACCAACTGATAAGAATTGAGTTCCTAGAGTAGAGTTCAGCAGACCTTGCACTTGAGGAAGGCCAAACCTACTAAAGGATTGGAGGAAGATGTTGGCAAACTAGGAGCAACCATGGTCTCCTTTCTCAAAGTAGAAGGGAATCAAAATTGGTTGATAAATAGGAAATAAAAAATGGAATGCCAAACAAAAGATTTGACTAATAGAAAAAGAAGAGTAAAGGTAACCGGAGGACAGAGAGAGAGATGATTTTCTCGCACTCCAAAAACAACTTCAGAGGTCACAATTCACAAATCAGATAAATTTAATGAAGTAAAACTTATTAATTTAAGATAAAACATATTTGCGATAATGAGAGTAATTATCTGTATCACCTCAAATTTGGTTGACTGATTTTTTTAGTTGACTTGTAATTGAGGTCCTTGCCCATATGGCTCAATGGATGTCTGATATGTTTATTATAAAAGAAAAACTTTTGAATAAACGTTTTCACATATACTATAATAAATCTAATCCTAAATCCCCTTCCCCACAACAATGAGGAGAACAGAGAAAACACCCAATAAAGGCACACAGGCGTCTTGCTTTTATATGATGAAAAGTAACATTCTCTTTGGCCATGTAGGAAATAGCATTGAGGATGACAACTTAAGTTGGGAGGGGAGGTTTGACAGTAAAAATGACGGATGTCCAGAAGTATGCTAACACACAAGTTCATGGGACACATTATCTTCTCATGACAATCCCAAAATTAGGCAAACCTAACAAATTCATTAGAAGAAAACAGTCCAACCAGCGGGTGAACAGAACAAGTTAAAAGAAGATTGACAACAGTGAAGTTGACTCCAAACAGTATAACATTTTAACATTACCAATGAAGTCTAACGCTCGCGACCCCACGGGCTTCCTGAGTATCTTCTGTCCTTCAGCAATTCCCCAATTATTTTGGGAGCGCGTTATGAAAAAGCTGTACGAGAAGGCCTCCTCTATATTTTCTCATTTATGTCATAATCATCTGCCAGCAACCAAGATATACACATAAGAAACTATTGGTCCAATTAGCAAAAGGAGAGGGCATAGAGCAACTCCCAACAACAAAATTTGTTAATCACTATATATGAGACGGTTTCTCTAGAGTTTTCAAATTTCCCTCGAAGACACATAACAGGAAAAGTAAAAAGAGGTTAAAAGAAGAGAGAAACAGAGATGATAGAGAGTAACCGTCCATGTTGCTGAATGATGAGAGGATGCCGCAAGTCGAGGGCTCGCTGTCTATCTACTGGTTGAATTTCAAATGTTGGGAATGGCTTGGACTAGGGTTTATGAAGATAAGGTAGATGTTTGGGTTTTGATGTATGCAAAGCCCAGTTTAGTTGTATACTCAAAGTCCAGTTAGGCGATTCTGTCTCTTGGACTGTTTTCTTCTTCGTTGTCCCGATACCATTGATTGGGAGACTTTAATAAATACTATGAATTAAATAATTAAATTTTGTATATTGAATCTTAAGACATTGAAGCCAAGTTATAGCCAAGCAACTCAAGTATGCATGTTACTAAAAATTGTGTGATATCGGCCGTTCATTTACTAAAACGGGAATTATCTAGTAATTGCATTTTAAGGATTGCTCATGCCATTTTTTTAATTCGTTTATTGGTATAATTTATAAATATGCATGAAATAAATAATTGCATAACTGCAAAATATTTGAAGAATTAATAATTTTAAAATAAAGTAACTATTTTGATTTAAATAATATTTGTGAACTTATGCCACCAATCTCAATGCTGAGTTGCAAGCTATCCGACATAGGTTAAGTCTGGCTTGGGATCATGGATATCGAAAAGTGCTAGTAGAATCTGACTCACTAGAGACAGTCAATTTGATAAATAAATCATGCCCACATACTCATCCATATTTTAGTATTGTTGGAGACATTCGTAGATTACCTGCTCGTGATTAATCTTATTCTCCCTCATATCCTTCGCGAAGGTAGCCAATGTGTAGATTTCTTAGCTAAGCTAGGATCGTCGAGTGCTCAAAATCTAATACTATAGGACAATCCGATTCCAAGAATGCGTTCGTTGTTTCATAATGATGAGAGGTCAATTGCCTTCTTAAGGCGTTAGTTTGTTTCATTGTTTCTTGTCCTTTACACACAAAAAAAAGATAGTAAATTTGAAAAACGTCATATAGTTTAAACTTTAAAATCAGAGAATTATATGTAATTTTATGATTGATATAAAATATCATTTTTATTACTTATATTTACAAAGAATCATATTATATTTTTATCTAAAAACATTGATTTTATAAGCAACTTGATTAGATTTAGTAAATTTTAACATCTTTGCTTTTTATTAGATTATGACAATCATGAGACACTACCTAAAATAAAATTTTGATTTTTTTTGTTATTGTTATTGTTATTGTAATTTTAATTTTATGTTAAACTAAATTTAGTTCAAATTATTATATTAGATTTATTTTTTTCTTTATATAATAACAGACATTGATGTATTTTATTGCAATAAAATATTTTATTTTTATTTACTCTTATAATTTTTACTTTTTATTTATTATATACCGATTTAATACCGATTGAATCTTTATACCTTAAACTTTTCTTTTGATACAATGTCCAGTCCAATTTTTAAAACATTAGTTTAACCATAGTTGCTAATGATGGTTGAATTTGTCTCAGTCCCTCTTTTGCTCTTGCACAACTGTTGATATTTGAAGTTTGATTTTTTGCACTATTATTCTTCATTTAATTCTCGTTAACGTCTTTCATATATCAGTTGCATCATGAGTGACTTTAAAAGTGATAAAGATGAAAGATAGCCACCATTATCACTCAACAAGTCATAAATCAAAAATTAAATAGAACGAATTATGATGCATAAGAGAAGGCAATCATTATATATCTCAAGGGCCCATGCAGGTATAAGCATCTCACGTATCCAACACCTGATATTAAGTCACTTGGGTATAAGATGTGTGAACAACATTACAACTAAATAATGACAAGCCTTTGTAATACTATGGAGCCAAATATTACTAACATATGTCAACATGTAAACTCCGCAAAGCAGCGGAAGTGTCAGAATCAAAATTTCAATCATACGACATCCCTAGAAAGTCCAGAATCTATGTGCATGTATAAACAGATTATAAGAATATGAAATCACAGCATATGTACCTTGCAAATACTCCTCCTTTCTTGAATTTTCTCCCTGTTTGGATTGTAGCAAACACCAAACACTTTCCTTAGCCTTTAGAGAGCACTCAAAGATGAAAAATTAGTGTGTAAGGGTGGTTAGAGCACCAAACAAGATAAGTAGATGCTATAGTGAGAGTTAGATTAAGACCAAGTTTCATATAATTAATTTTATGCAACAATTGCTTAAAATTGCATGAACAAATCTCAAGATCACTCCTCTCAACTTCCGAAACCCTTCTGGACCTTAGACTCTTTATAGAGTGTGTTTTTTAGGCTAAAAATTTTGTGTGTACATAAGTGAAGAACTCACTTATGTACCACCTATCATTAAGTCGATCATGATCGTGGCCAGATAAGCTCACATACAGAAAATCAGATAAGCTAGATATTATTGGTTATTCCGATTCTGAATTTGCTGGATGCCAAGATAGTAGGAGAACTACTTCAGGTTATATCTACCTGCTTGCTAGAGGAGCTATTTCTTAGAAGAGTGCTAAGCAGACATTTATAGCTTCTCCCACCATGGCAACGAAGTTTATAGCGTATTATGAGGCATCCAATCATGAGATATGGTTGCGAAACTTTGTCATGGGACTGCGCATTATGGACTCTATTGAAAGACCACTTAAGTTATTTTGTGACAATAACTAGACAGTGCTATATTCCAATAACAATAGGAGCTCGACAAAGTCGAAGCATATCGACGTTAAGTTCCTAATAGTTAAAGAGAGAGTTTGGAGTGGACAGTTGTCTATACAACATATTGGATCAAACTCCATGATTAAGGATCCGCTTACTAAAGGAGCGCCACCCAAGATCTTTCATGATCACACTGCTCGTATGGTTTTTGCATCTTTTCAGGACATATAGTTTCAGTGAGAGTTTGTATTATAAATACTTTTCAGATTAGACATTTTTCATTGTCATTTTGGATATAGTTTTTGGTTAATTTGTTCGAGGTTATTTTCAGGTTTAAGATATTTGGTTTATTTTGTCTTTGAACTTATTTAAGATTGGTCTCACTAAAGCATAAGGTTGGACCAGTTGGAAATAAGCATGTTAAGATCACGCTGCTTATAATTTCCATGCTACACATCTATGCTTGGTCCATGTCATTTGGTTATATCAGCATATGTGACAATTGATAGGTCTAGTTATGTTAAATGTAGGGAAAGTCGCTTTGATCTTATGTTGGTATGATGGATGGACCGGATTGTTTGAGGATGTATACAATAATGATAGCAAAATTCTAAGTACTTATAAAGTTAATATACAATTTTAAGGTAACAAATATGGCTCACGTGAGAGATTGTAAGGATTTTTAATCAAACATGTGAGCTTATATGTTTATAATTGTGTATAAAGGCTACTGTATAAAGTTGAGCCCAATTAATTAAAGGGGTGGTCTGATATGGTTATAGTATTTTGGGCTTTATGCATATATTTTAAGCATGAACTTTATATGTGTAGAGACCGGGTATATAATTTCTAGTTTTATAATAGGTCAAACTAAATATTAGATTAGGGTTTTACCATAATAAAAGTAGTTATAGTCCCCAAATTAAGCATACGTACAATTCCTTCTGACATCCTATTATCATAGGAAAACAGAGAGTTAGGGAAAAACTCTGAAAAAAGGTTACGCTCTAATTTGGAAGGCCAATCGTAAGAAATTCAGTGCAGACTTCGCAATAGATTTAGGTATGCTTTCGCTTTTATTCAATTCTTAATGATTTGATATGAATGGATCTTAAAACTATACCTGAAGTGCCATCAAAACTAGACCAATTCGATTCTATCTTGAGTTCCCAGCATTTATGATTACGTTACTACATCCTACAGTGTCCAAGGTTTACTTTTTCTTTTTTAAATCACAAAAGCTCTCATATTTGTTAAATTCGAACCCAAATGATAATAAGAGAGCTTAAGAATCAATTTATTCAAATCAAACATACTTAAAACACCCTAAACTCATTTTTCAAGTCGGATATAAGCCTTCTAGCTCAAGTCCGTCTCGAACATGACTCAATACCATTGAAGAAATGGAAGGAAAACCTCTAACAAAAAATATATAAATAGCTTTATTTCTACTTGAACAACATCGTGTCATTGGATGAGACCGAGCCTAAATCTTCTTCTTCTTTTTTTACATCATATGATTATGATAGAAATAGACTAAATCGGACATTTCAAATCTAAACTTAAAAGAATTTGGCAAAGTCAAATTCAAACACAGTCTAAGTCTGAATAAGAGAGCTTAAGCACAAGCCTACTCAGGTTTCAAGCTTACTCAAAATAACTTAAACCCATTTGTCAGATTGAGTATGGGTTATTTTAATTTGATCTCATCTTAAACTCAATTTAAAATTATTAAAAGAATAGAGGGAAATTTCTTAACGAAAAGTTTAAAATTTTTATTTTTACTTAAACGACATTATATATATCATTAAATAAAAACTTTTGTCTTTTTTGAACTTGGTCATTTAATTTTTGTTAGAAATATTTGTGATATTTCTGTAAAATCTTTCTGGACTAATGACAATTTGCTTGGCTTTGATTTTGCAGGAATGGAAGATTTGCAAGAAAGTAAAGAAGACACTCAATTTACTTGGTTCGATAGCACAAAGCTATCTACGTCCAAGGGTCAATCACACACACCAGAATTTTTATTAGGATCAAGGAAAGAAAGTATACAAGAGATTGAGTGTTTCCATGAAACACTTGCAAGAGTTTTTTCTAAAACTCTCTAGTACCCTCTGTAATGTACTCTAGCACTCTCTGTTTCCTCACTTGAATTATAGAATGTAAATTCGATGGACTTAATCATGTATTGGTGTATCTATCTGTTGCTTGAATGCTTGACTATTTATAATTGTTGTGAATAACTGCTGCCTTTGACTTAGTCCAAATACCCATGCTTGCTTTTGACCATTGTGTCTTCACGTGAATCTGTAAACTCTTCCTTATTTACTTTGCTCTCTTCCATAAGCCTTGTCCACGTGACTCACTTAAAGCCTTTGTATATTTGAATTTAATGAAGTGCAGCATTTTGCTTAAGAATAAGTCTCCATGCTCTGCGATTTTGCCTTCATGCCACGTGTGTGCCTTAAGTTTATCACTTAAACTTAAGTCTTCAGACTAGACTTCCATGTCTTCGAAAGTCACCTGTTACTCCCTTTTCAAGTCTTAGCCATTCTTCTTTCTCTTTTGTTTTGACCGTTCATCTGTAAGCTTGATCTTCAATGTTTCATTATAGTTTTATGAAGAATCCTTGTGTTTTCTTCACAATTTTGAATAGGATTAGCTCTGAATTAATTTCTCAACTATATGATAGATTGACAGCTATAAGCTCGTTCGTTCTCTCCCTAAATATATTGAATAATCCAATACTTGACATTTCTCACATGATTCGTCTCTTGATCTCAAATTCTGTTTTAACAAGATATTTCATATATTTGTGCAGAAACTTTTCCTTAATATGTACCTTATGCTTTACCTTAGCTTAAGAGTGCCATTCAACCCAAATTATTGGATTACATCATCTTTTTTACTTCTTCATCTACTTCACATCTTCATGCACTACAACATACGGGACTTTTAGCAACAAAATCATCGCTAAGACTAATTAGCTACGATTTATTTTTGTTGCCAAAAATGTCGCCAAAGCCCCATAGCAAAAAACTATAGGCGACGTCTTCACCAAATTGTCGCTAATTGTTTTTTCCTGCGAATAGTTTTCATAGCGAAAAGGTATAGGCGATGTTTTGCTAAATCGTAGTCAAATGTTTTTAGCTACATTTTTGAAAACGTAGCCAAATGAAGCTACATTTTGTAGTCAAAATTTTAATATACATTATAACTAAATATTATATCATGTTAATAATAAATATTGGTGACATTTTTAATCCATATTATTTTATGTAATATTTAGATTTTTCTGTTGCATAATTTATTATACAAAAATATATAAAAATAATTAAATTACAATTTCAAAAATACTTATAAACAAAATAAAAAATACAAATATTAGTTTAATAACTAAGACTCGTTTCCATCTTCACTGCTTACATAATCCAGGCCAAATGATTTTTTGACATACTTTTCAAGCTTGGGAGGGGACAAAATCACCTACAACAGCACCTTCATCCAATTCATCATCCCAAGTGCGACATAGGAACTCAAGTGGAAGCTTAGAAGATGACGGAAAGGGTGAGGGAGTGGACCCAAAGAGCGCAAACGGGAGACAATTCCCATCAAATCGAACATCTTGTGATATAAAGTGGCGCTCGCTCTCAAGATCAAAATCCTTCCAGCCCTTTTATGAGTAAGAATACCCAAAAATAAGCATTTTTGACTTTGTGAATTAAACTTGTCTCGATGTTAGTTGTAAAAATGCACATAACATAAGCACCTAAAAACATGAAGATGGCAATCTAAAATGGGTTTCCCATACAACATTTCATAAGGACTCTTTCCCTCATTTACCATAAAAGGGTTTGATTAATCAAGTTGCCAGCTACAAGAACTCACTCACCCCAAAACTTAATCGGAAGACGAGCTTGAAAACACAAAGATCGGGCTGCATCTATAATGTGCCTATGCTTTCTTTTAACTTGCCCATTTTGTTATGGAGTATCAGTACAAGAAGTTTGAAACAAAATTTTGTGTTTCGCAAAATAAGACCCAAGATTTCAAACTCAGTTCTATTGTCATTTTGAATAATTTTCACTCGTGTATTAAATTAAGTCTGAGCCATTGAACAAATTTTTTAAAAAAATCTATGTAACCTCACTTTTTTCAGCCATCAAGTAAATCCAAACAACCCAAGAATAACCATCCACAATAGTCAAAAATTAATGTGAACCATAAGAAGAGGGACTTTTATATAGTCCCCATCATCACAATGTACCAATTCAAAAGAAGCAGGAGCCCGACTACTACTAATAGGAAACACATCTCTTGTTTGTCTTTCCTGCATATAAGCATAACAAAATTTATTATGATCATGAAAATCACCAAAATTAACTAAATTTGGAAAACAAACTATCTTAGAAAAAGGGTGTCCTAGATGCTTATGCCAGAAATCAGAGGTATCTACTTCAGTCACTTGATGTACTTGCACTTGCCTTGCTCCACTGAAGAAGTAGACCCCATTGTGTCGTTCAACCCGTCTAATCAGCGTCCTCGAAGTTTAGTCTTGTATCATACAAAACTTGTTAGTAAATATGACATAGCAATTCAATGCATCAATAAGTTGACCCACCGAAATCAAATTATAGGTGAGGTGTGGCATATAAAGAACATTGTCCTACCAAACATTATCACCCAAAATTACATGTCCAACATGAGTAGCATTCGTGGTTTCACCATTAGGTAGAGTAACTAGCCAAGGAGGCAATCTAGCTAAGTCCACAAGATACGATTTCATGCCAGTCATATGAAGAGACCCCCCCATATCAAGAAGCCAGTCAACGGAGGTCTGCATACCTGTTAATTTCTTAGGGCCTTGAGCTTGCTTACTCTGATTTATCATGGTGAGGAAAGCACTCCACTGTTTTTAGGTAAGCATGGGCACCGATGATTGTTGTTTTGCGGCCTCGTCACTATTGCTTGCTGCTGTAGTTGAAAAATCCGTGAACTGGACCGCATTTGCCACAGTTGAGCCTATACCACCACGTCCTCGACCTTGAGTTATAATAGAAAGCAAGCCAACATCAGTCAAAGTCATAATCCATCCTACTAACATCGAGTTTACACTAAGCCAATCCTCCAAATCTTCAATATTATCAGTAGGTGGTTTTATCGTGCCATCAAGAGAACCAAGTTATGTTTTGCTCAGAAAGCATTTTTCATGGTCGTAGCCTATTCACGATAATTGAACTCACCTTTGAGAGTGACTCCACATATATTTAGCTCAGGAATATCCAAGCTGTGCAAGAAGTAGGGGATGAGGGGTTAGTAATTCCGTCGTTGCTCCTCTTTCTTGCCGTCATTACCACCGGTCCCTTGGTTCATCTATCCTCCATCCTTTGTCATCTCTGTCTCTCAACGTTTTTCCTCTCACCATTTTTTTTTCTCGTTTTGTGTAACCCTAACCATTAGTTGGATCTAATACCATGTAAATTTTTTAGAGTTAAAAGCCTTTTTTTTTCGTTCACATAGTATAACTAATATATGCACAGAGTGTTTGAGCTAGGCAAGGAAACAATCACCTAAGAAATCACCTAGAATATCTCTATCTATATATACACGCACCATATAGATGTACATTGAGGATACAAACATATACATTGCCTAATATCGTTTGTTGTAACAACAAACGATGTCGTTTCCTTTCATTTTAAATGAAACAATCAAAGTCAACAACGACGTCATTTGTTGTATCAAATGACGTCACTGTTGTTTCATTTAAAATGGGATGAAAATGACATCATTTGTTATTGTTCACAACAAACGATGTTGTTGTTGGCTTCGATCAATGACGACATCGATTCCAATTTAAACAAAAAAATCGAAGCCAACAACAACGTTGTTTGCTATTCACTTTTGGTAACGATTGTATAAAATCGTCACTAAATCGATGTTTTACCAAATCGTTGCTAAAGGGATATCTTTGGTGAATCGTTGAAAAAGGAGTGACATTTTGTTGTAGTGACGATAGGAGAAACAGATAGTGGTTGGTTACAACTCAAAATCACAACCACATTTTTTTTAATGTTTAATCACAAACAAAACCTTATATGTTTTTGTTTTGCTATATATAATATTGCTTTAATTTCCACTTTACAGGTAGGCGTGAAATCGTGGAAGAAATCATTAACTGAGTAGCATGGGAATGTATAGTCACTTGTCTTTTTTAGGAACAATCAATCTAATATAGTTGTTAATGAGCCAATACCAGCCATCATAAATGCTTACATCAACTGACCAAAATAAGAAGAAAAAAAAAAGATGGCATGATGGTATCAATCAAAAAGAAATAGTATAAGCGGTTCAACTTTTCGTAAGAATGTCAATTTTGACTCAGTTCGCTCGACCAAGCACAATTTTGGCCTTGGTTAACTAGGCCATGGGTCAAAATTGTTCGGCCCTATCAGGCCACGGGTCGAGGTCGGGCCCAGCTAGGCCGAACAAAAACGACATCATTTTTTAAATATTTTTAAAATATTAAGGATAGGCCGACTGGCTAGCTTCGGCCCGTTGAGTCACGGGCTTACTAGTTCGACGGTCAAGTTAGGAGCGGCTTTTTCGGGATAATAAAATATTTTTTATTTGTTATTTCAACGATCAATTTTTAAAATTTTTAATTATGTATATTATTCAATTCAAAATTTTATTTTTATTAATATTTTATATAGATGACTGACAGATTAATGTTCATCTTTTTCTACATAATTTTAGAGTATCCAACAAATAAATATATGTTGAATACATAACCATCACCTATTTATTATAAAATATCAAAAAACTATGTTGACAAAGATGAAAGTTTATATGAAATTTTATAAATATTGATTTTTACGTATTATATTCACCACTTCAATAAACTATTAATAAAAAAAACATTCTGTATTGAGTTATTTTATGTTTAAAATTTTAGATACTTAATTAAAAAAACTTAAAATATTATACATCAAAAAGAAAAAATTTAAAATTTAAAATTTAAAATTTAAAATTCTTTTATCTCAAAATTTAAATTATTTTTGAAAAAATACATTAACAAGTGTTGTCCAATTTCGTTGAACTACTATAAGATTGATTGACAAATAAAGAAAAAACAAAAGGATTACGCAGCTCTATTAATATAATTGGACTACCACGTATATGCATTCAACCCAAAAATGTCCAATTCGTTCATTTTCAGTGCTTAAGCCTATATGCACACGTAATGTAATGAAAAGATTACTGTCCACGACAGATTTTGTCCTTAAAATTTCACATTAAGATTGTAAAACTGTGTGACATATTCATTAGTAAATTGTTTCTGAACCGTAATGCATCTAATTGATATCAGTTATTAATTGATAAGATCTGATTTGATTATATTAATTAAAATTATCTATTTATTTTGGTGCTTAAATAGAAAATTTAATATTTATTTTATTTTAAAAGATGTAAAGTGGAGATTACATCTAATTGTATTATTATTAGCCAAAATCATGAATTTTTAAAAAATGAACAAATTATAAGGCTCGATTCCGCCTAATGTCATATTCACCTCAAGAATTAGAATTCAATTATGAAACATGTTTTGCTAAACTAGGTTTTGAGTAGGAAAACATAGGAAAAACACGTCTATCACCTTCTTTATCATTCTCTTTTCATTTTCTTAGGAGTTTTCTCTTAAACTTTCATCTTTTCTTCTATTTTTAGTATTGGAATTAAAGACAAGTGTGGCTAAATCCAAATATTCTAATTCAATGAAATTCAAAACTCTAGTTGTAACTCTTTGAGGTTTTGTTCTAAACTTATATTTATGTTTTAATTCAAATAATTATTGTTTTGTGATCTTATGTTAAATGAATAATTAATATTGATTGATTTTATAATTAATTTAATGTTAATTATTTTATAACTATTTATGAATTCAGTGATTCATAATTGCTTTGAAAGATTGGTACAAGTAATAAATATGTTAATTATAAATTTACATTTTTAACTTATAAAAAAACAAAAGAGTTGAGTTAAATAGTTGTAGCTATCTCAATTATTCAATTTGTGATCTATTTTTTCACTAAACTTATGAAGTAATTCATAATTTCAATTAATTGAATTTCTCACTTTATATATAATATTGTTTTCATTTTCTATAATTCTATACTCCTTCATTAATAAATTTAGTTTAATCTTATTCATTTTATCAATATATGTATGTTTTATATATTCATTCATTATAAAATCACAATTTTAGTAACCAATTAAAATCCGTAAACTTCAATTAATTCCACATATCACTTTATATATAATTTTTTCCTATAATTTTATCCTCTTTCATTAATAAATTTGGTTTCATCTTATTCTTTTTATCAATATATGTACGTTCTATATATTCATTCATTATACAATTTCAATTTTTATTAATCAATTAAAATTCATAATTTCAATTAATTTAATTTCTCACTTTATATATGATTTTTTTCCATTCTTATAATTATATCCTTCTCCATTAATAAATTTGGTTTTATTTTATTTATTTTGTCAATATATGTAAGTTTTGTATATTCATTTATCATAAAATCTAAATTATTATTAACCAATTTAATCAATTAAATTTCCCATATTATTTTTAAATAAATAAATTTCTTTCAAAAAATTTAAAAAAAATCAGCCCAATCCAAGCTTGAGTCTAGCCCGACCCACTGCTTCTCTACGAGAAACAAATATTTTAGAGATACGTAGAAAGAAAAGCGAGGTACATGAAAATGAAAATTGAAATTTCCAGCCTATACCATTTTATTGATGAAATCAAACGACTTTCTCGTTAGAAGTTATCAAAGAGATTTAATTTTTGCAGAAATTCATAATATCAATTTAAAAGAAATCATAACAACGTCGTTTTATAGACGAAATCAAACGTTTTTCATACTAGAAAGCATTTATAATCGAAGTGGAAATGTTCTGGGTATGAGAAAACAGATAACTAGTGTACTAAATGGTTTGGGAAAGCAAGAGAGTTAAAGCAGAACAAGAAGTCAATTTGACAAGTCAATGGAGAAAGCGGCTTTAAAAGTCAGTAATATATCCAAGTCCAACATATATAACAAACGACTTTCTAGTTAGAGGAATAGACCAACTGTTACAGTTACATATAATACATCCCAGTTTTGGGGTTTCAGTTGCCACTTTTGGGTCATGCGTAAAAAGAAGTGAGTCCTTGAACTACCAAGTCCCAACATTTTAGAGGCCAAAGTTGCAGAAAAATTTGCAGGAATCCCAAGTGTTTGTTTGCTTTCTTCACACATTTTGAAGCAATCTATCTTACTTTGTCTTCGTATGTACCATCCATCTTGAAGATCTTATATCGTTGATCTGTAAGACTTGGCAACTTTTGTTATGCTCAATCAGAAGAACATAACATTATATAGAAAAATAAAAACTTGTACTCAGAAAAATCAGATTTAGTAGTTCCCCTTAACGTCAGTTTTATTTTGTGAACACACAAAACATGTATATAACTCACCTGGTGGGAACATTGAACTTCAAGTTGCGACCTCTTAATTTCATTGAACTTCTTCGATCTTCAACTTGGGCACTTCCAAATTTAGACAGTCGAATGTTTCGCAGATATCATCCTCATCTTTTTGAGCATACAGTGGAATAATCCCGCAGCTTTTGATCCCATTCTTCACTGGGCTGGTGAATTTAAAAAAAACTACATCCTCTTCAAACTTATCATCATGTCTACATATCCATTCACAAAATCCTCTACTAATCCAGACAAGCATATGCTCTGTAGCATTTCTTTGAATGAACAACCGCTCAGAATAAGCGTTGGAGGAATGGTAATTGTCTCCAAAATAGCAATCATATCTAAGATGGACGCCTCCTCTAACAGAATCAACGCACAGATACAGAGCAAATCCCAAAAAGAGATGATTAAACCAATGACAAGGAAGGTGGGCTTGAATGGAATCACCCATGCTTTGATACTTGACCCACTCCGGTATTCTACTTCCAGGATAAACCATTTGAAAAGTCTCCTGACAGCACAAATTTATAACTCAAATTAATGATTATAAAGACCCAAATGAAGAAAGAGAGTTACATACCAATGGTTTCTGCATTTGATTTCTTGCAAAAGCAGTTAGATGATTCCTCAACAGTGTACTTGCAACAGCCTGACATTGATCTTCATCCAACTTTAAGCAATCCAAAAAATGGAAGATTTTATAAGGGGGCCATGTTTGTTCTTTTTGTGAGTCAAGGGGTAGCTGTTTAAGGGTCCATATTTGTTTTAGTGATCCGCAATCTTCGGCGAATACAGCACAGACACTTGATGGAAGTTCTGGCAAGGATTGAAGCCTTTGACACTTCCTTATATCGAGAATTCGTAACCTTGAAAGTTGTTTGATGGTTGCAGGGATTCTCTCAAAGTTATTTTCGTGCAAATATAGACTTTCTATCGAAGATGGAAAGCACAAGTCCTCGTCCAAGTCTCTTAAATTACTCTTGCAAATCAATAAGCTTTGTAATGAAGAGAAACCTTCCGACGACAAAGCCAATGCTTGGTGGTCTCCTACAAACAATTTTCAAAATTTATAAAAGATATTTGTAGCTCTCGGAGCCCTTTGAGATTGCCAATTGATGATGGGAACTTCTCTACGGCTGTCTCCCTTAAGTTGACACGCTCCAAATTATCCATGGGCTCTAAAATTTCAGGAAGCGCCTTAAAGCGTGAGGATCCCTCTAGATTAAGATGTGTGAGAGATGTTAATTTGTTAAAAAAATTGTTTGGAAGGCTTTCAAGCTCTCTACAACGCCCTATTTGCAATTTCTTTAATTTGCTGACGAGTTCAACTGACGATGGAGGTACCTCTTTTATGGCTGTCAAATTTAAGTATAGCTTTTCTATGCTGCTTGAAATTTCTAGAAAAGTATTCAAATTTTTGCAACCACTAAGATCAAGAAAATCAAGAGCTTCTAGAAATTCACTTATACCATTTGGGAGATGAGTTATCCTTGTGTTGT
>JAOTBA010000203.1:26270915-26296353 GCA_025629845.1 Erythroxylum squamatum
TCAATTATTGTCCCATGGCACTGAAAATGAGATACATGATTTTAGGAATTATGGTTGGGAGATATTGGAGTGATGGGAGACAATTGGATTATAAAATTAAGTGATAAATCTAGTGGAGGTAAGTAGCTATAAAGTTATTAAATAAAATGCTGGCAAGTGTCATGACATGTGTCATGACACTCTTTGAGCATTAAATGCCTCCATCCAATTTTTGACACCTTGCAAATGAGAAAGCCAAATAAGTATTGTCTTCTGTCTCCTTCTATATCATTCTCATAGCTTCCTTTCTCTCTGCTCCTTGTACAAGTTGCTTATTCTCCCACCTGGCTTTCTCGCTCTTTTGCTTTCTCACCCTTCTGCTCACCTAAAGAGCCTAATATAAACCTCATCCCTTTAAGAAGGTGATGATCGGGTCTGGTGTTGCGAGACAGCGTAGTATTCTCGATGAATGGATGAAGCGGAAACTTAAATAGGTAAGACTTGTATCTATATCTAAAAGTATTAGTTAAATGCATGAGTTGCGATGTTTTGTTTTCTGCGAAGTTTCTGCGTGTGTCATGGGCAAGGTTATATGAGGATTTAACAGATTTCAAAGGAGTGATCGGATGAGTGTAAAAATCTGAAAGTTTGGTCTAAGTACAGGTAAGAGCTGTTTTTACGGTCTTTCTGAAAGTTGTAAAATAAACTCCGACCGTTTTATTAATCTAAAGTATGACACTTTGGCTAGGGGAGTGAAAAGTTATGGGTGTTGGAAATTCAGATGTTGTTTAGCATAATACTGACGAACAGTTATCACCCTTTTTAGGGACTGAATGTGGTTTTGAATGTTTGAAAGTTCTAGAGTTTCCCCTCGATACTAAGTCAGTGAAATTTGGAACGCTTGAGTCAAAAGTGTGCATATTAGAAGTTGGCGATCGATCCGTCTTTCTGTTCTGACCGATCGACTTGATTCTCTGAGCGATCGATTTTGCTCTTTTGTTCGATCGACTTTAATTTTAGACTGACCGACCGATCTTTGGCCTTTGGGCCGATTGATTTTGTTTCTGATTTACTGATCGATCGAGAGTCGGCCGAGCTCTATTTTCTAATTCTGATTGATCTATTTTGGCTGACCGACTATTATTCTTCTTTATTTTGGCAATTGGCTGACCGACCGTTCCTTTTTGTCAAATGGTCGAGCAGTTCGACCGATCGATCCCTCTGCTTTGTATTGGCTCCGACCGATATCTGATTGCTCTGATTTCTGAAGTATTGAATCCTTTAGACATTTCTCTATCATTCCCTACCGTAGTGATTGGTTCTGGTATTAACTAAGAAAAAGTGATCGATTTTGATATGAACTGAGAAAGAACAATCGATTGAAAATGGACTGACCGAGTAAAAGAGTTTGATATGTAGTGGGCAAGGACCATTGTGTGCTGTGATTTATTACGAAGGAGTTGGAATGGTGCGGATGCTATTGTAGCTAATCTACCTTGGTAATCAGACGTTGTGAGCTAATGTTCGTTGCCTAGCTCTCAAGATAACGTTGCTGGAATTTTTCAAAGTTGTGGCTTCGTGTTGGTGTTTATGTGAATCAACCCATTATTATTGCGACGACTTCCAGATTTATTTCAGTGAAGCTAAACCTTTCGGAAAGTTGTTCTTCTCTTTTATCTCAAGTGTGTTATTATTTTGTTCTTAGTTAATTGATCACTTGAGTTATTTGTTTATTGTTCTTTTATTAAAAGTTGTTTAGAAAAATCCTCTGTTGAGGTTAGTACAAGACGATCGTACTATTATGTGTGAAATTCTTTCACGGGAAGTGAGATTGAGAGATAGTGTTAAGGGTTGAGTGGTGTCGGCTCAGTAAAGCCTTGGGTAAATCTATTGTACTTCGGTGAAAGTATTAAACTAGGTAAGGGCCCCGCAGACGTAGGTAAGGTGTGATGAACTGCATTACCAAAAATTTCCGACGTTGATTTATTTTTTATTCTCTTAATTTTTATGTTTTTTTTTGTTTGCTAGAAACTAATCGGAAAGTTTGCGAAACTACTACCCCTATAATTTATCAAGTTGCAACCAGAAAAAATCATGTCTGCATGTTCTTATAATTTGCAGGCATCAAAGAAAAATAAATCCTTAAATTTTATTTGGCAGGGAGGTCTTAATTCATTAGGATTTTAATCTTGCTAAATATAAAGAGAGATATTTGTTACGCTAGAACACACATTGGACAGCCTATTACATCAGACCAGGTTACACAAACTTGCAAGAAATTTTATTGGTTGTATGCTTTTGAATAAAGAGCAACATGGTAACGCGCATTACCCGTTTTCTTTGTTATAATTTATAAATGAATTAAAAAAGCGGATAAATACACCCAGAAAAAAGAGAGGAAGACAACCCACCAGAAAGAAGCACGCGCACTTCTCAGTTTCGTTCACTCTGTAAGAAGCCACCTGCAGTCCTCTCCTCGGACTCCACAATGGCGATTTCTTCAGTTTCGATGAACTGGGTTTCAACAACCTTATCCAAAAATGTGCGTATCAGTACTCTCTCTGCATTCTGTTTCCACATTCACAGATATACATGCTGTGTTGAGTTTTCACTGTTTTTAGTCGAATGACCCTCCCTCACATGAACTGCCTCGAAGTCCTGCAAATGTTGCCAATAAAAGTATCAGTTGTTCCATAGGGCCAGTCCTCCATGAAGAAAGTAAGTTACTCCAACTAAGTGAGCCCTTTAAAATTACTACTTCTTGACTACCGTCCTGGATATGACTTTTTATGGGAAAGACTGAGCTGTTCTTCGATGTTGACTTTGAAATTAATGTCTCCAGACCCAGTGATGATTCCTATGTTTACTTCACAAACTATGCTTCAGATTCAGATTAGTAGTTACTGACAAGTGCTTATGAAAGACGTCAATTTTTCGGAGTTTCACTTGGACATCCTAAATTTACTTATGCACTACGATATATATTAGCTTTATTCCTCCTCCTCCTCTCTTTCTTGTGTTTCCTCTACATAATTGGGGACGTTTACTTGACAATTTTAAAGGAAGTATCCAATAATTTCAAGCCTTAAACCAAAATTTGTTACGATTGTTCAGAAAATCTGTTTATTTGGTTACCCTCTACAAAACCAGCTTGTATCCTGTCATGGCTAAATTCAGTATGCTTTAGGTAATTGCAGCAGACGGTTGCTAGTACTTGGTGTTGGAGCCCTGACAATCCCAGCAAGTCCCCTTTTGGCTGAAGGTATCCTATTTTTAGTGGTTTAGTCTATGGTATAAAAGTCATGATTATGAAAATTACAGAAATAGGTAGCTATTTGTTAATCCCATTAAAGGGACTATCACAGAAGTACCAAAGAGCTATCGAGCTTTCGTGGACCGTGGTGATGGGTATTCGTATTACTACCCTTCAGATTGGAGAGTAAGTAGTGGGGATAGTTCTTTTCCTATGTAAAAGCATGAATCCTGCTGTGAAACTCAAGACAAAATTTTTGAAACACCAACGTAGGAGTTTGATTTCCGAGGCCATGACTCAGCATTCAAGGACAGGTTCTTACAATTGCAGAATGTCAGGGTCAGATTCATACCTACTGATAAAAAAGACATTCATGATATGGGATCAATGGAACAGGTAAATTAGAAGAGAGTGATTGTCTTCCTTGTTTCATTCAGGCATAGGTGGTCCTAAGACCATCCCTTTCTGTTGAATAGGTACTAACCTTTCTGGTGAAACATCGGTATGCTGCACCTAATCAAGTCGCAACGATAATGGACATGCAGGAGGTTGTAATCTTTACCCCAATTGCCTATTTTAAAAAACTTGGAATTGAATATTGACTTGCAGAGAAACAAAACGATTTAAGGTCTTTGTCATGCTACGCTAACTATATAGCTTGAATGCAGCGAAATGTAGATGGAAAAAATTACTACACCGTTGAGTTTGAGCTGACGTCTCCCAACTTTTCCAGCACTTCCTTTACAACCGTAGCTGTTGCTAACGGTAGATTGCCTAATGAAGGAAATTAAAGATTCCACGTAATGGCAGGGCATTACTAAAATGACTTTGTTGGCAGGTAGATTCTACACATTGGTTGTTGCAGCAAATGAAAGAAGGTGGAGAAGGGTCCGTGATAAGCTTAAAGTGGTAGCAGATTCTTTCAAGGTGTTTGATATCTAAGACGAATTCAATGCTCTCCACTATTTGAATTACATGAATTAAGAGCTGCTTTTGTCTTCATCTTACCATGTAGCTTCATAATCTTGAGAAAGAAGCTCCTATGACTATACTGTTACATGAAAATGCGTAGAGCAAAACTTGAGAAACTGTTAATTGATAATATTATCCAAGATTGAATGGAAATACATTAAAGAAGCGTATGCCGATTATACAAGGAACAAGATGTGGTATAAAATTGATCATCAGCCAGACAGGCTAGCTGCTAATAAATTAAGGATGTAGCTCTATGTTCAGGAAATGTTAGCAGGAATGATCGTTTCAGCAATTAAAAGAGCAGAATAAGACTACAAAATCCGCCAAATACAAATTTCTGTTGCCTTGAGACCCAAACTAAATCAATCCATGTTGACGCAAAACATTTTCGAAGTGGGGTTGCATCAATCTGACACACAAACCATTCTTTGCCATCAAAAAATCGTGTGTTCCTCTACAATTCGTCTTCCGTTTAAAACTACAGTATTGTCAAACATGCCTCATCATTGGTGCTTGATGGGCTATCAAGTGCCTCCTGCATCACACGACTGAAGAGCCATCCAATAACAATATGGAACATTCTTCAGTACAGCTCGAGCAATTGCAATTCTCTGCTTCTGTCCTGGTGTCAAATCAACACCCCTCATACCCACATGTGTATCATAACCATGAGGCAAGCTACTAACAAAATGGTGAGCATTTGCAATCCTTGCAGTCTCTTTTATCTCAGCTTCACTAGCCTTGCGCCTAGCATATATAATATGTTTTCTCTGATGGTTGTACAGAAGATGATGGGCTCCTGCCGAACAAAACTTAGATGACTCCTCAACCACCTCAGATTATAGAGCTTCAGGTCTCTTCCATCCAGAGTAGTACATGACCAACAACTGGATCATAAAATTTCTCAATTAAAGAGATTATGGTGCTCTTTCCAGACCCTAAAACTCCCACTACGGCTGTAATTTGTCCACCATTAACTTTGAGACAGAAATTGCTTAGCACCAACACTTTTGGGCGGCCTGAATAACAGAAATCTACATTCTTCAACTCAATGCTTCCATAAACATTTGGACGCTTCAATGCTGAGGTATAGATCTCTATCTTAGGCACCCGATCTATAATTTCAAATACTGGAATAAGGGATTTCCATTGCTCAATTATGTGAGGAGCCAACACAAACGGCTCAAAAAGTGCAAATGTAGCAAATGAGAAAGCCGCATATTCCTTTGGAGCCGTATACAGATCCGTATAGCATGTTTTACAGAGTTTGCAGTGCACCAGAGAAGAAGGGCATTACA
Source organism: Erythroxylum squamatum (assembly GCA_025629845.1). Lineage (NCBI taxonomy): Eukaryota > Viridiplantae > Streptophyta > Magnoliopsida > Malpighiales > Erythroxylaceae > Erythroxylum > Erythroxylum squamatum. Next base: position 26,276,421 of record JAOTBA010000203.1, read on the forward strand.
GGCAAAAAGAAGAAATCGTGAAACTCGAATGCAAAACAAATGACCACACCGTGCAAAAAACTTCGTTTGAATATTTTTGTATTTTCATTCTATAGAGCTCCATTACTTTGTTTCCAGCACAAAATGCGACAACAGTGTAAATATTTCTCACAGCATCCTCAAGGACCAGTGACGCCTTCGTATGCATCTTTTGGATGCCCTTTCAAAATCCACGATGTAAGGCCCCAACCTCAATATATACCTTATAAGTATTATAGACTCTTTAGGGTCTATTAAGAAGTGAACATAAAGAATTAAGTGCATCTAAGCATGATAAAAGACATTATGATACTTAATGTAAAAGGCATAAGTAAATTGGTAATTTGTTTATTTCAGCTTGAACATACATACTTAGACACGAAATATGGATGAGAATGAAATTAATTGATGAGATTATATGCCAATGTGGGAATTAAAGGATGAAGAAGGACTAAATGCACAATTTTCCTAAAATCAACACATAGACCAATAGGATTAAAGCATGTGTGACCTATAGGATTAAAACATATGTATCTAATATGATTGAAGCATGTGTGTCATGAAATGGACATATAACAGAGGAGAGAGGGATGTGCATTTAGGGTTTTAAATACCAAATTTTCTTCTCATTTTCTCTCCATTCTTTTTTATCACATCATTTTTGCATGTAAGGAATTAATGTGATGGAAATCACCTATACTCCACCAAACTACACTCAGAATCAAAAAAAACAGGTGAAAATGAAGACAGAAGGTGAATGTGTGCAAGGTGTTTGAAGGAGACGAAGAAAGAGAAGTTGTCGATGGTTTTATCAGACGGAGACATAATGAGTTAGCTTCAGACGAACCCACGTGAGACACACATCAAAACACAGCAGAGGATGACTCATTAATAACTTACGTGGGGGGCACATGGCATTCATCTGGCTTCAGACATACAAAACACACAGCAAAGGATGACTCATTAATAACTCGCCTGGGGGGCACATGGCATTCGTCTGGCTTTAGACATACAAAACAAAGACATCGCCCACTTACATTAAACGCAGCTACCAACAACTCAATACACAGACCAAGATCAGAAGAATAAGTGACTCACGTGAGAAGCACATGACCATCGTCTTGCCTCACCCGAAAGCCTCTACATGCAACACAATATAAAAGGAGTACAGATCAAGCATCAGATAACTTTTGTATTTTTCATTACATTGCAAGAAAAATCAATGAGTGTGAAAAAAAATAAGAGTGGAAAATTATCAAATAGTGCTAGAGTACTAACCTGTAGGTACTAGGGAGTTTTTGAGACGCTTTTGCAAGTGTTTACTGAAAACACTCAATCTCTGTACAATTTTCTTCTTCTTCTTGATATAGTGGAACCACTACAAGTGAGATCCTTAGACGTAGATAGTTTTAAACTATCGAACAAAGTAATTCTTGTGTTTTTTTACTTTCTGCATGGTATACCATCTGTAAATAACGAATCTTTATCAGTCTTTTAAGGTTTAAAGGTAACAGTACATCACAACTATCCCAATAATTTGTTTGTAGACTGTTGTATTAGTATGTTTTCTTTCATCTTGAGTAAGAAGTGTATGAAAACCCATGTTTGTATTACTTCCATATGTTTTGATTTTACCTGTCAATCCCTTCTTCCTAGAACTTGATGCTTTCTGTAGCTTCCTTTCGAGTCCTATGGTGTGTGATTCTTTTCTCAGATCTACTTCTTATACGAACTTTTGAGAACTTGTTAGTGCTTTACTCTTAATATAGCCCTTATTGCCTACTTTGAATCAATTTGTTTCGTACAATGATTATGTTGAAGGGTCTTAACTCTTACTTAGACGAAGCCTTAAATTTCTTCACGTTTTTATGATTATGCTTGTCCGCTATTTAATTAGAATTCCTTCTAATTATTAGTATTAGTATTCTAAATATTTTTATTACTATTTTTTGTATTTCTATCAATATTATCATTTATTTATTCTTTTTGCATATTGGCTATTACTTATTTCATAGTTTATTTACTAACTTTATATTTATATTTATATTTTTTACACTTTAACCAGCATCACTATTTTCCTGTCACATCTGCATGTGAATCTACCGGAAACAGACTTTCAACTATGTAAGGGTAAGGCTGTGTACTATCAGACCTCCTCAGACCCCGCTTTACTGCGGGACTTTAAACTGGGTGTGATAATGATGATGATGTTGTTCTTTCAATAAAAATATATATGTTTGATGTGTACTATTGCCGCTCACATAACATAAGACATAGTAGCTAGAGAGAGATTGTGCCTAGCATATAGCATATACTGCAAGAGAAAAAAATTAATTATTATAAGCTAAAGTTAATAATAATTCTTTTTACTAACGATTAAAAAATTCAACCTGTTTGAGCGGTTCAAGTGTAAAATTTTTGAATTATTTAACTTTTCAGTTTAATTTTTAACTTTTCAATTCGATTTACTTTAATAATTCTTGTTGTTAAAAACTGATCAGTTTATTAATTAAATTGTAATAAATTAATATTTCTATAAATCAAAATAAATCAATTAATTTTTATTTAATAATATTTTTTAATTAAACTTCAAAATTTTCAATGGATAAAGAAAATCTCTTTTAATCATATTTCAAATTCTTTAATTTTATTCAATCTTTAGTAATTTTATAACGGTTTAATACCGATTGAATCTTTTAAACTTTAAACCTTTTATTTTATCAGTTTAACTTCTGATCTAGGTTTTAAAATATCGGTAATTAGGGAAGTTATACATATATATATATATATATATATATATATATATATATATTTTTTACAATTATTATTTTAATATATATATGCTTATTTATTTTTTTTCTTATGTGAGTAAGTACAAACATCACATCACTTCTATTAATTAAGAGTGATGTTAATTACTTTCCGACCTTTTCAAACTTTATGCATTAACGAAATTTATCTTTATTATATGTATATAAATAAACATATAGATAGACAAAATATGTTTAATCATCAGATTCACTTTCATACTGCTCTTGAGTCTTGTCACTTGCAAGAGAGACGGAGTGTGTTTGTGCAAGGAAGTGACGGAGAACATGAGGATGGTTGCGTGATTAACGTGAAGGGACTTTGCCAATTGAAGAGAACTTTTTGTTTGGACTATACTTGTTGTTGGTGTGAACCGTCATTTTTTTCTCAACCAGCGAGAAGCTCATGAGTCATGACTCCGTGTTAAGCGAATATTCAGAATCTGTGTGTCCTCTTCATCTCCGATACCAAATCTATTCTGTCAGATTCACGTAATCTTTTTTTTTAGTTGAACGTTAAATTGTAAAAAAAAAAATTATGTTAAAATTTTACAAAATTAGTTAAAAATTACATAAATTTTAAAATTTTAAAATAAGATTAAAAGAAACTGTCATTAATTTAAAGTTTAATTAAAAAATTGGTAAATAAAAATTGATTAATTTATTTTTATTTATAAAAATTAATGAGTTTGTAAAAATTGTCTTATTAATTAATAAATTGATTGATTTTTTACTATAAGAATTTATTAACAAAAAAGTTAACAATTGAATCAAAAAATAACCTGTTCAAAATTGTTGCTGAACCGCTGGAATTGATTATGCTTTTTAATATTAAAAAATATGACTATATTTTTCATGGGTGATTTATATCGTTTTTTAAAATTATGTGACACCATTTCATTATCTGAAATTAAATATCACTATACAATTTTATTAATAATTATCAATTTCATTTATAATTTTGTATTAATTTACAACATATTTGGCAACTAATTCTCTAATTCTCTAAATTTTTATATTATTTATTTATTTATTTATCAATTTTTCTCTTGTATGCATGCCTATTCCTAAATTCTAAATATAGGGATGGTAATTTTTTAAAAATAATTTTTAAAAATTAAAAGTGTAAAATAATGTATATTTTAAATAAATTAATATTATTTTATTTAGAATAGTTAAAGTTCGAGTTTATATATACTTGGATTGGACCTAACAACTCATTCAAAATATCTTAATCTAACTCATGGGCCAAATCATATCCCAAATCTCTAGTCGGCCGACAACTACCTTGATGGTGCCTTACTAACAAATGGTGTGGCGACATGAAGAACTAAAAACAAAATAATGTTCTTGTGATTTGAGAACATTTAAATGTGTGAATACTTAAAATTTACAAAATAAATAAATAAAGAGAAATAGACATGCGTACAATTCTAACTTTCTAAGTGGACTAAATAACTTTCTTAATGAACGATCTCTACTTAAATTCATATGAGATATGTTGAAAATTCATCAAATCTACGGTAAGATGAGAAGTTTAAGGTTTAAAAGATTCAACTGCTGTTAGTGTTTATCACTACTAAAATAAGAAAAATCTTATTTGATAAAAAACTTATTTCTATTTTATAATATTAATAATTATGGAATACTCAGCCCTTAACTTGGTGTTTATCACCACTAAATAAAGAAAATTTTATTTGTAAAATTTTATAATGTTAATAATTATGGATACTTAGCAATAATTAAAAACTCAACTGGTTTAGTCAATTTAACAATAAAAACTTTGAATTGTTCAATTTTTTGTTCAGTTTTCAACTTTTTCGGTTCGATTTACTTTAATAACTCTTGTTATTAAAAATCAATCAATTTGTTAACTAATCAGTCAATTTTTGTAAATCAATAAATCAATTGATTTTTATTCAATAATCTATTTTTCAATTAAATTTCAAATTCTTTGACAGGTAAAGACAATCTCTTTCAATTATATTTCAAATTCTTTAATTTTATTTAATTTTAATTAATTTTTAATTAATTTTATAATAATTGTTGAACTTTTTTACTTTAAACTTTAAACCTTAACTTCTTATCTTACTTATTTAACTTTTGATCTAGTTTTTAAATCATTTATACTTAGTCTTAGGCTTTTTCTGCTGTTAGAAAAAGACATCATCTGCTGTTAGAAAAAGACATCATCTTATCGTCATCACATATGTAAACAACGACGTATCTGTCTGAAATCAAGGGCTTAAGAATTTGTTATGTAGTGAAAGTTCTTGACGTGTAGATGAATTTAGGAAGAGACTCATAAAATGATATAACCCTAAAGCGAGAAAATTGCTTTTCTTTCCCATCACCCTTTTTGGCCTCATCTAGCTTTGGTATCGAAAGTCGAAACAAGTAAAAAAGAGAGGAGAAAACCAAAACCCGCATCATTTCAAGTTTTAGCTTCTAGTGCATGCAGTTTCTTTGATCGGTCTTTGGCTTTCTTCTGCTTTGAAACTGACCAAATATGGTCATATCAGTTATGTGCAATTTGTGCAGGTGTTAAACTCCAACTGCAATTCCTAGTCCTTGACCACACACGCGAGTAAAGCCTGTCAAAATTTACAATGACCCTACGGGTCTATATAAGAAAGAAAGTTAGACAATATACAAGTTTAAGTGAGGTTCTATCCTAAAATTAATTGGTAATAAGTGGAGTAGCCCACTAGGCTTATATGTTAGTCTTCTTTTCTTTGTTTTTTCAATATGGGACAAACTCCCACTTTATATTTCAACACACCTCCCTCACGTATAAGGATAATTTAAAGCCTAACACGTGACATAATTTATCATTTTGAAGTGTTAACGACTAACATAAGAGCAACTTGCTCTGATACTATGTTAAAATTTACAATGAACCTATCGGCCCACATGAGAAAGAAAGTTAAACTACAGACAAGTCTAAGTGAGGTTCCATCATAAAATCAATTGATAATAGGTGAAGTAGCTCATTAGACTTATATGTTAATTTTCTTTCTCCCTTGACCAAAAGGTCCAAAACCCACAATCCCATAATTACAGGGATCAATGAACTGTTCATTAGGAATTGGATTGTTATGCACCGGTATACCTACTGCGAGAGTAACAGATGTGTTGACTGGCTAGCGTCATATGCCAAGCATGTTGAGTTCGGTATCACTTATTTTGTCACTCCACCCATTGGGTGCCATGTACTTCTCTTGGAGGATCAGTCGAAACTCTATTTCCCTAGACTCATTATGTAATTTCCCTAGACTCATTATGTAATGTGTCTTTCCCTTTTAATAAAAAAAAATAGTAGCAAATCCTTATGTCACACTATCATATTCAAAGCAGGCTTTTTAACTCATGGAACTTTAACCATATCTTTCCAGCCCCATCCACTCAAGGATGGCAATCGGTCGACTCGTGCCTGACCCGAAATTTTATGTTCAAATTTGAGCTTTGGACGAAGCTTGATTAGGTTTGAAATTCCTAGATCAAGTCATTCGGGTCTAACTAAATTTTATTTTTCAAAAATAAAAATAATATTATTCTACTTCAAAATTTTGAGTTTTGAATAAGACAGTCTAATTTCAAACTCAGCTTGAAGTTCAAATTGAAAAGAGCTTCAACCTTACTAGAAGGTCAATTAACTCAAGTCAGACTTGTTAATTTTGAGTTAGATAAGGTCCAAATTGGACTTTTTTGTTATAATATATATATATATATAAGAGAAGATTTAAGATTTTCACTTGTTTTTAAAACTTAACTTAGAAATTATATCCGTAAAATAAAATATTTAAAGTTTAAAAATTTAATCATAGATATAAAAAAATGAAGGAGACTAATTTTAATTGACTAAGGAGATTATTAAATAATAATTAACTATTTTATTTTAGTTCATAAAATTGATTAGCTCACAAAATACGATCGACTAATTAATAAAATAATTAATTTTTAATAATAAAAATTATTAAGATTAACTAAACCTAAACATTAATTAATTTAAAACTGTATATTTAAATAGTCGAATTTTGAACTTCTAATCCTTAAATTTTTGGCACGTACGTGAACTGTATAAGTAAGTTTGCGTCAGTGCTTAAACTAAAACATAATAATTATGAAGAGATTAGATATATTCAACTCTCTTAACTTTTAACGTTAACGTGAGTAACGTGGACTGCTACGTAAGATGGGTCATCATTCAAGATTCAAAAAACTTACCTTTTGAATTGACAGCCAACAAGCTTATTGATAGGGACGGAGTAACCTATACTAATATTGTGTTAATTTTGTCTAAGTATTTATGTTAACTTTATATAAATATGTTGATGAGATTTAATATAACATGGTAAGAATTAGTTAATTAAAATATAGAATTTGATCTCTTAATAATATGAGTTTGGAATTGATTGAATAAATTATAAAAATTAAGATATAGTTTACTTATATAAATAGAAAAATATTATAGGATTAATTATAAAAAATTTAAACTTTTGTGAATTTTTTAATTATGGTCAGAACTTTAAAAAGTAATAATAAAAAAAGCTAGTCACTTAATTAAAAATTTGAGCACTAAAAAAAATCCAAAAGATTAAGCATTTTAGAATTGATTATCCCTTTCTTTTGTAATTTAGTTTAAAAATGTATTATATTTATTAATCTTCGCATATAAATATAAAAATGGTGACGTTAAGTTTTTAAAATAAAAGATGATATATATATATATATATATAATAGTAATTTTACTCAATTTTATAAATATTGGTAAAAAATTAAAATCAATTAAATACTAAAAAATTTCAATTTGTTATAAAGTTAGTTTATAAAAAAGATAATAATTATTTTACATAACATTAAATTAAATTCTTTTGAATGATATTTGAGAGCATTCTTTTTCCTTTTATTATTTACAACAACAACATAAATAATTGAAAAAATGGAAGGATAATTTTCTGTAGATGAATTTGCAGTCTTATGTTAAATTTAAGAACTTATGTAAGAGCATACGTCATCTTAGTCTTTCTAATGATAATAGAGTAATTTTGAATTTTTAAAAAAGGTGAATATTAATGCGTTTTTTCTTTGGTATTATATATCAATAATATAATTTTATATTAAATTGTATTTATAAGAAATAATTGTAGTAATTGCGGGTTTGAGGCTAGTGTATATATATAATAAGTAAAAGACATTATTTTTCCATATTATTAGAAACTTTAAAAGGACATATGTTGTTAAATATTTGACGATTTTTTAATAGAAATTTACCATTGTGTAAATGGCAGAATTTATATGATTATTTTAATATGATTTTAACAATATACTATTTTTGAAATAATTCAAAAATTTTATTAGAGAGTTTTTTGTAATAAATTATTTCTTGAGTAATTTGTGAAAATAATATATATATATATACACAAATTATTTCTTAAGTAATTTGTGAAAATTATATATATATATTGCAATAAATTTCTTTTTAAATTTATATTGCAATAAATCGGATTGAAAATTAAATTGATATATACATATATATATTGCAATAAATTTTTTTAAATTTTATATTGCAATAAATCGGATTGAAAATTAAATTAATAAGATAAAATATTTAAGATTTAAAAATTCAACAGATATTTAAATTGTTAACAAATCCATATTGAAAATTTTGAAATAGAATTTAAGAAGCTTATTAAAGAAGTTAAATTTTAATTTAAAAACAATTATTAAATAAAAAGTAATTGACCTATTTTTTATAAAAATTAATTATTTCACCAAAATCAGTTAGTTATTTAATAAACTGGGCAGTTTTTAATAACATTAGTTATTAAGTTAAACTAAATTAAAAATTAAATAGTTTACAATTTTTATAATTAAACCGAGCAAATTATTTTAATTTTAAAATTTTATATAGATATGAATATTCCATGTATGAATTCATTAGAGTAGGTACAACTAAATATGTCAACTAAATATGAATTATATCCAAAATTTTCTACTAAGAGGTCTTTTTGATCTCATAAAAGTCTTTAGAAAAAATAATCCGAACAATAGATCCAAGTCAATAGGATTAAAATGTCAAACAAACGTCACTTTTACTTGGGTTGTTGAGTTTAAGTTTATAGATCGGATTCAGAACTAATCCAAATCAATTCTACCTAAAATGTCAAACAAACATCATTTTTCCTAGGGTTAATTTGGCCTAACCTATATTTAGGTCTAATCATTCGTTATCAACCCTACTTTCAACCTTTTTCTAGAAGTTAGGTTCGAGGACTAAAGTGTAGTTAGAGAACACTTTATAGGAAAGGTCTAAGTTTCAACCGACAGAAATTCCTACGACAGAATTCCCATGGAATTGTTCAGATATTGCCAAAACAAAGCTGGCCCTAGAGTGGGAACTCATCGTTTTCAATGGAATGGTCATCCTGCACAGAAACAAGCCTAAAGCTTGTTTCAGGTCCTGATTTGACTCAGTAGTTATTATACGCGTATATATACATAGATGTCCATTTTCTTTCTATGCCTGAAAGTAAGAAGACTTTAGTAGAAGTGAGCATACACCTCCAAGAAAAGCCAGTTAATACGTATAATTTTGATTCAACTCTTTTGAATCAAATTACTAAGATCATGATTGACGACCTCAATCAAATAGCATCATGTTACAATCGGAGACTAGCTAGAACCAACATTTAGTGGTACATATTCACACGGAAAATGAAAACGTTAAATAATTACTTACTAGATATTTTGTATTTATTTTATATTGATCCTTATTTATTCAATATCTCATATTTACTAATAAAATTTCTTAAATTTTACAATCAAATCCAGCTTGATTAAAAAAAATATTTTTATTCTCTTCAGGTCATTCTTTATGTGAGACTAATTAGATTCTCAAATATATTGGCAATAGATACAAATTATAACCTTAAATCATATTTATGATTAGATAAATTTATCCATAAATTAAAATTGACGTCTAGCAACACATTATGATCACCAAAATATTTATGAATGTCAAAGTGATTTTGACTAACCTTTCCGTACATAATATTTTCATATAATTTAATCATTTCATCATACAATATTTTGATTAGATGCAGAGTATGAATTTAATGTATACTCTATTTTGAGTTTATTCATATTAGTTCTTCACCATTAGCCATTGATTTAATTAATGACATTTGTAAACTATTTACAAAAATTTATTCCATCTTGGCCAAAGATTTATCAAATCAATATTAATCGAGAACAACAAAACATTCTTCTTAATTACTTTAGAGTGATGAATTATAGCTTGATTACTCAATTACCTCCATGTAGTTCATACTGTATCTAATGACTATCTACTGAAATACCTATGATTATAATAGATCATAAGTAGTACCAAACTATACCAATTCCTATACAAGATAATTTTGAAAACCTCAAATCAAAGAATCACTTATATAATCATGACAATGGGAATTTTCATAAACATATAAGTAATGTTCCAAATGAATTTTGCATATTGGGCCAATTCAGTGAGTTTGTTCTTTAGCAAACACTCACACGTGTATTTAAGTATCTCCATACTATAGTCTATAAGATCGATTATTTCCTTTAAAAAATAACATAACATATGTCAATCTTTTTATGTTTTAATAATGTTCAGTCTTAATAGAATAATAACTAGGAACAATTTAGAGATAATACATAAATACAATACTAATCTCACAATTATAACCTCATCATAATTTTATTTACGATGCATATTTATCTCATAGAGTATTTTATCATATACATTTAAGTATGTATGAAATACATAATATTTTTAAATAATTATCACTAAACTACGACCAACTGATTAGCTCTAGGGCATAAACCAACGCGTGTGGTTAAATTGGATTTTTCCCAGAGGTCAATGCATGTCTGTTCCCTGCTTTTCAATCTATGTTTAAGCTGTGCGACTTGCTTGTGTGATTTGCCATGCAAAGCAGTCTTCAATTCAATTTTGCTTTCTACTTCTTCTATTACAGGTTTCTGTAGACAGTATTTTTTCCTCTGGCCTTGTTCTCTAGGTTCTGTAAGGTCTCGTCTAGCTTCGTCATTATAAATTAACTATGAAATTTTTATAATTAAATTGACTAATTAGTTTAATTTTTAAATTATTGTAATTTTCTAAAGATGTGAATATTGGCATGATCGATAATGATGCATGAATTCATTAGAGTAGGTACAGTTTAAATATGTCAACTAAATATGAAATTATCCAAGATTTTCTACTAAGAAATATTTTTTAATCTTATAAAGTCTTATGGAAAAATAATAATCTGAACAGTCTGCATCACTTCCCGACTCCTGAATGCTTAGGACATCATACTTCGTACGGAAATCAGATCCTCTGTCCAGTTTTACTCTGTCTTATTCTGTCTCATAAAATCTCAGCCATTTATTTTGTGGGACCCACGTGGGCCTATACGGGCCCCATATAAATAAATGGCTGAGATTTATTGGACACAATAAGACACCATAATATTAGACAGGGGATCTGGACTCCTTCGTACGCGGAGACAGACTGGATGAAAACTGGATATGGTCAGGCACGACCACATTGGATGAAAATTTTCGTACCCTCAGAAAGCGGAACATAGGCAACTGATGTGGGGTCTGAAAGTTCCACCCAACTGGAGATGAGAAATTAACCTAAGATGAATCCATCTTAATTTGAATTTACAAGTAAAAAGCTTGAAATAGTCGTAATTAAAATTAAAAATAAAAAATAGAATCAATTCAATTTAAATTATCTGAATTTATCTAAGTCGATTTGATTAAAATGTTACACAAACGTTACTTTTACTTAAGGCTATATTTGGTATGGCGGTTAGTAATAAAATGTAATGGAATGTAATATTATTCAATAAAGCATTTATAATAGAATGAAATAGAATAGGATAGAAGGGGAAATATTCACATTACATCCTATTTTATACTAAACAATAAAAATAAGTTATCTCCGATTTGAGGGGTTTAGATGTAATGTAAAGTGATAAATATGTACTATCTAATATATCCTCAATAATTTTTTATAATACCAATTATAGGCACAGGACCACCTGTGCCCAATAGTCTGTTCCAAAGGTGCGCCATTGATTTTTAACCACATATTTATGTGAATCTCACATAATTGTGTTGGCGAAAATTAATGAAACAGAGTTGAAACAAGTTTATAGGAATAGAGGATTTTTTCTCTCAATTATACCCTCAACCTTAATAACATATGTTTTGTTCTATCAAGAGTAGAATATTCATTCATTATTATTATACATAAATTACATTTCATTTACATCCATCTTTCAAACAACATTTCACTATATTATATTATGAAATTTTCTATCCCTCAAAAGCAACAAATTTTTAATATTACATTCTTTTATATTATATTCTATTCTATTATAAATCATTTCATTCAATTTCATTCAATTAAAAATCTTACGTCTAATCAAACGTACCCTAAGTTATCAAGTTTCATATTTAAAAAGGTTGATCCGATGTAGTCTAAATTACATGAACTAATCTAAGTCAATTCGATATATCATTTTTACTTTGGTTAATTTGGCCTACCCTATATTTTAGGTCTAACCGATGCATTATCACCCCTACATTTAACCTTTTCCCAGAAGTTAGGTGTTGGAGGACTAAAGTGTTGTTAGAAAACGCTTTGTAGGAAACCGACAGAAATTCCTATGGAATTGTTTCAGATATTGCCAAAACAAAGTTGGCTCTCTAGAGGGGACTCATCTTTTTCAATGGAATGGTCTTCCTGCACAGAAGACAAGCCTAAAGCTCCATGCTTTTTAGTTTCAGGTCCTGATTTGACTCACATTAGTAATACAAATTTGCACACATACATTTTTTCTTTCTTTCTATGCTTAATGTTTTAAAATTTAAAACTTTCAATCGTTAACAATTAAATAAAATTAAAAATTTACAATATAATTGAAAGAAATTGTTCTTATCATCAAACAATTAAATTTTTAATTAAAAAAGATATTATTAAATAAAAATTATTTAGGATTGCTAACAGACGACACCAATTTTGGGGTCAAAGTTCTTCAAAGCCGAATTTAAAACTTGAATCTTTCTTAAGCCTGAGACCGACTTAAAGTTCGGGTAAATCCAACTTTTCCTGGAGGACACTGCATCTCTCTTCCCTTCCCTGCCTTTCAATCTATGTGCAAACTGTGGGAATTGCTTCCCTGATTGCCCATGCAAGGCAGGCTTTTGAGTTCCAAGTTGGATTTGTCTAGTTCTTTGATCTTCTCTTGCTCTGGCCTAGTCTAGCTTCTTTAGTGCTTGATAACAAATTGATACTTTCCAAGTTATAAAGAAACAAAGGATTGAGATAGCCCTTCATTCTAGTTGCTGATGATACAGATAGTGATGACATTTGGGCCGATTGAGATAGACATTGTTAAGCTGTTGTAGAACAGAGAGTGATAGCATTCGGCCCCACCCTTTTTAGTTGCTGAAGATACAGGTAATGATGGCATTTGGGCCCGGCCTTTTATAGTTACTGATGATACAGATAGTGATGGCAGTTGGAGTCATCCCAATCCTCAGCCCAACTTTAGGTTAACAGACTAGGTCAAGTCAGAGTTGACCAAACTTGAGAATAGAGAATCTTGCGTCAACACTCACCAGTTTAATTCAAGGGGTGTGGTTGAGTGGCAAGGACTCATTCATCCTTAACTAAAAGTCAGGGGTTCAATCTTCAGCTTTGGGTATGGAGCAGCCTTAAATCCTTAGGCCAGCTGTCCCACCCTATGAGGTGCCTACAAATCAACGAGGGAATTAGTCACTGGGTCCGCCGTTGGATACCCTGGTCTGAGACCAAAAAAAAAATTTCTTTGCCTTTACTATCATGGTGGGCAAGTTGATTTAATTAAAAAATTTTCAATTTTAATCAAATACAAAAAGATAATCCTTCGTCATTTAAAATTAAAATTAAAATTAAATTATTTATTTAAAATATATAATTGATATAATATTACATGCATAATTAATTTTAATATTGTCTAGCAATTTGTAAATGCTTCTAGACTTAACTTTTCTCCTAAATGTGAGTTCATAAACCATGTATTTCAAATAAGATATTTAATACCAGTTATAAATATTTTTTAAAAACTGTATATCAAGGGTGAAAATTATCAAAAAATATTTAAAAGATTCAATTAATAATATAATTAATAAATTTAATCATACTTATTAACTAATTTATTTAATATATTATTATGTATACTTTTAACTTACTAAATATGTGGTTTTCAATAAATAATTTTAGCGTATTAAAATATAGTAAAAAATGATATTTTTTGTTCATAGATTTTTAAGTTTTTTCTTTCAGTTCTTACTTCTTATATTTAATTTAAATATTTAATATACAATATTTACCTCTTAATTATTTAGTTGAAATATTTTTTATTTAACCTAAATATTTTTTTGCAATAACTTATTTATTTTATTAATTTATTTATCTTCTTTTTTTGTTTATGTATTTAGTTATCTTTATTTTTATCTTATATTATTTATTTATTTATTATTTTTTAAAATTTAAATTTAATTATTTTAATATGTATCTTTTATTAATTTTTATTTTTATTTTGTTATACATAAATATATTTTTTTTATATGAGTTTAACAAAAATGGTCTCTCTATTTGAGTAAGATTACATATTTTTTAACCTTTCTAAATTTCATACGTGAGCGAAATTTATTGCAACTGTTACAGTTGATGACATTTACAGCAACCAAAATTGCAGAGAGCTTGAAGCTGAACCTCGTACCCAAGTGAGCAACTCAGTTCTAAGTTCTAACCAAGCATTCTTAGTTGTTGTCCTTGTGGGCGCTCCGTGGCTTTAACGACTCTGGACTCTTACTGTCTCTTTTGAGGCCTGTCTCGTGTAGCTTCTAGCTATCCATAGCTCAAAGCAAAAGGGTCTTGGTGTCACCCCACCGTTTTCCTCTTGATCGCCATTTGTAGCTTCCTTTTTCATCTCTCTGAAATGATTACCGTCGTTCCATGACCTTTCTCCTTCAGGTAACTTACTTGAGCCCCAAAGCATTACCTTTTTCTCTTATTATTTCTGTACTTTTCTAGTTTTTTGGGTGTGCGTTAATGGAAGCCAATCAATTTCGTTTCTTGTTTTCCTTTGTGGGTTTTTTTTTCTTATATGGAATGCCTGCGCTCTATGTTATGTATTCTGTCTGGTTCTGTTATATGTTCATGGAAATGATAGCTGCACAGCGAGGGAAAATTTCAGTTCTTGTTAGCAATTATGGTGTGATCTTTAATCAGGCAACTCTTCAACTTGGGTTGTGGTTATTTTGCTTTTCTTTGGGTTGCAATTGGTTGTCTTGTAAAGGGTTTATCTTGTTGACCGTTGGAGTAGAATTGGGTGTTGGTTTGTTGCAGTTTCCTGTTATGACTGGAAATTGTGTTGTTTCTCTTCGATTGGATAAGACGACGACTTAAGCTCCACAGGATTTTGTGACGGGCATAGTTGGAAGTTCAAAAGCAGAACAAATATAAACTCTTGCGTGTACACTTTCAGTTTGAGTAACCGAGGTAAACAATTGCAAGTAGTTGTGTGAGTGGCATGGGGATTTCATTTTCTCTTTATATTTGGTTTGAGTTTCTGAACATATTTCTCTCTGATGTTCAACATGTGTGAATTATACGAGCGATTCAGACTAATGTGTGAAGCTGCTATGTATTTAAAGGAGAATGTCTGAGCTGTCAGCTTTCCATATGAACATAAGTTTTTTTCTTTTTTCGATGGATGTTTTTGTTCTTTGTTGCCATAATCTGCTTTAGAGGCTCCATAAGAGGGCAAGAACGTCGTGGATTTGGCCACTTGATCATTTTAAAGTTTTAGGGCAGGAGGGAAATTTCTCAGCATATCTGTAAAAATTGTGGGAAACCATCATTTCAATTAATTTGCTCTGAGCCAGCACTACACTAGCCAATGTATTTCTTCCAGCTTTTTATCTTGTGCACATGAGGTCACCTTCATTGGTGAAGGGCAACTTGTCTCAACATCTTAATGACTTTAGTCTATTGAGTTTATGAATCAATAATTTGGGTAATCCAATCACACTATCAGAGGTTCTGTTGCTCATGCATAATCCCCAGTTTGGTATGTAGACTATAGGCAAGTAATGTCTGTTGGTTTGTTCTCTCTCCTTTACATGATATGCCTATGCATGTGATGAGCATCTGCACTTTTTCAATGTGCATTTGTAGGAAGATAAAGTGATTGTTTGAACTTCAAGAAAAACAGTAAGGTGCAATTTGTTTGACACTTTTGTATAAGATAACATATTCAAAAGTGTCTAACCTCTTAAGATTTTAGTGCCCAAAATTTTGCAATTGATTAACCAATCTTTTAAAACCTTAACAATTCAGTTCAAAACATTAGTTTTTGTTGACGTGACTAATAGATGAAGTATACATGTAACATTTAGTAGACATGCCATATCATCAAAACATTAGTTTTTGTTGATGTGACTAATAGATGAAGTATACATGTAACATTTAGTAGACATGCCATATCATCATAAATAACCTATTGAACTGAATTGTTAAGGTTTTAAAAGGTTGATCACTGAATTGAAAAATTTAAAAGCTTGAGCGCTGAATTGAAAATCCCAAAAGGTTGAGCTCTTTAGAATTGGTTATCACTTTTTGTATTGGTAAATAAATAATTATTTTTTACTAATATACATTGACTATTCATGGAATCTTTTGGAAAAAATTTCCATATTAAGAATTTTAAGAGTTGTTGATGAGGTTTTGATCATTCGTAGAAAATTGATCTAATTGTATGTGGGAAGTCACTGTTAGGTAGTTGATATGGGATCTAGGGGATTTTGGAGAGAAAGGTAGAGTGAGAGAGAGAGAGAATAGAAGTACTATTGAGGCTCAATGCAATCTACTATCTCAATTCCATATCTAGTGGTAACACAAAATTTTGACTTTTTTTAGGTTCTTTCTTACGTTGAGAATGCTAACTCATAATCATACTGAGTTTATTGGTCAGTATAAGATGCTTCCACCAGAGCCTAGAACTTTTCAAGATCGTGAAGAGTTGATCACGTATGTTCGTGACTTTGGGGCAAGTCAAGGATATGTGGTAACTATCAAAAAGTCTAGGAAGGACAAAAGAGTTATCCTTGGCTGTGATAGAGGAGGTGTCTATCGTAATAGGCGCAAGATTGATGAAAGCCAGCGCAAAAGGAAAGCATGTTCACGTCTTATAAATTGTCCTTTTGAAGCAATAGGAAAAAAGGAAGATGATGCATGGGTACTTGTTGTGAGAAATGGAGAACACAACCATGAACCTTTAAAAGACATGTCTGAGCATCCTTATAGTCGTCGTTTTTCTGAAGAGGAGGTTAGACAAATTAAAATGATGACTGAAGCTGGTATAAAACCCCGTCAAGTGCTCAAAGCTCTCAAACAAAGTAATCCTGAGCTACAGTCAACACCAAGGCATTTATACAACCTTAAAGCAAAGATCCGACAAGGAAATTTGTCAGGTTAGATCCTGGTCCTAGTTTTCTTATGTGGATCCCTTTTTTGTGTGATTGAAAGTGTTAAGATCAAAGAATTCGATAATATCCTGACCTTTTGTTTGATGGGAATGATAACACATCACCATCATGTGAACTACTTGAAATTATTTTCTCAGTATAAGCCTGTAGTTGTTCATTGTAAAATGTTGCTGATGATGAATAAAAGTTATCTTGCAGAAAAAAATTTGACGTCATGGACACCAAACAGATTTATTGCTGTAAACTCAAGTACTGATTCTGCATCCGGGTCCTTAAAGCAAAAGAATCAACCTGTAGGTTTGATTTAGTAGTTTCTCTGTCCTTTGCTCTGTCAGTGTTAGTCTTTGTTACTCCTCTTTCTTTTCTTTCATCCCTCTTCTTGATTTGAAAGAAGTGACTGGTACTAAAATTTTATCATAACTAACTGCAGCAGAAGGTGTGTAACTTTATTGATGGAAAATTTGTAGAGTCACACAGCTCTATAACCATTGAAGTTATAAATCCTGTAAGTTCATTAACTGCTTTAAGGGTCCCTCGATAAATACAATTGTGTTGTTGGCCTTTAATATAGCCCTACTTCTTAAAATAGGCTACACAAGAGGTTGTTTCTCATGTTCCTTTCACAACCTATGAAGAATTCAAAGATGCAGTTATTGCAGCTAAGAGAGCTTTTCCTTCATGGAAAAACACTTCTATCACCACTCGTCAACGTATCATGTTCAAGCTACAGGAACTTATTCGTAGGGATATGGTTGGTGTACCTAATTGATCTTTTCAATTATCTTTTGTTAAATTGTTTACTGAGGACAAAGTTCTTCTTTCAGGATAAGCTTGCCATGAATATCACCATTGAGCAAGGTAAAACACTGAAAGGATCACAAGGTGATTTACTGCGTGGTTTAGGTCAGTAGAGCACTTTCTTACTTCAACCTACTTTATTTACCATTATCAGGTGCTTAATTCGCAGAGGTTAACTGAACCAATTTTTTTTGTCATAAATTTGGATAGAGGTAGTTGAGCATGCTTGTGGAATGGCGGCTTTGCAAATGGGTGAGTTCGTCCCAAATGCTTCTAATGGAATTGATACATTTTGCATTAGAGAACCACTTGGTGTATGTGCTGGGATATGCCCTTTTAATTTTCCAGCAACAATGCCATTATGGGTACGTCCCTTGTACTTCTTGTTTCTTGTTCTTGGTTAATTACTTAGAGTTTGTCCCAGTTAACGGGTGATGTTCCTTGTTTATTCTTGTTTCTTGCAATTATTGGTGCAATTTAACTCTCAAATGTTTCTTGCAAATGTGTAAGTTTGCCCTTGAAACAAAAGGGTATAGAAAATATCAGAAGAAAAAAAACTTATTTCTCTGATTATTTGTAATTTATACATGAGTATAATCTATTCTAATACTACTAAACTACTGGATTTTTCGTATATACCAACTTATCTTATCTATAGTATATCTTATCTTATCTACTAGAAGATAAACTTATCTCCTAGAAGATAATCTCCTAAACTTGTCTATGATAATTATCCAACACTCCCTCTCAAGTTGAGGAATAGATATTTATGATTCCCAACTTGCTTAGAATTGTCCCGAATCTAGGCGTAGGCATGATCTTTGTGAAGATATCGGCTTCCTGTGCTTCAGTAGGGACATAGCATAGATCAATGCCCCCTTCTTTTATTTCACATTTGATAAAGCTCGTGTCAATTTTATCATGTTTTGTTCGATTATGTTGAACTGGATTCTTCACTATACTGATGGCTCATTTACTATCACTGAAAACTTTGGTGGGAGAGAAAGTGGTGATCTGTAGGTCCTGCATCAACCTCTGTAACCAAATAACTTCACAAATTCCTTGTGCAATTGCCCTAAACTCTTCTTCTGCACTGCTTCTTGCTACTACGGACAACTTCTTGCTTCTCCATGTGACAAGATTCCCCCATAGTTTAGTACAATAACCAGATGTTAACCTATTGTCTTCAATACAACCAGTCCAATCTACATCTGTGAACCCTTCTATGCTTCTTTTCTCATTTTTCCGAAACATTAATCCTCTACCTGGATTGCCTTTGAGATATCTCAAAATATGGTTGACTGCCTCTAAATGTCTTTGAGTTGGAGAGTGCATAAATTGGCTAACAATACTCACAGCATAAGCAATATCTGGTATGGTTAGTGACAAATAGATAAGTTTTCCTACTAACCTGTGGTGTCTTCCTTTGTCCAAAGGAGGATCTTCTTCATTTTTCTTGAATTTCCAGTTTCTCTCTAGTGGAGTTCCCATAGGTTTGCATCCCATCTTTCCTACTTCCTCCAGTAAATCAAGAATGTATTTTTGTTGAGATATGAAAGTACCTTCCTTACTTCTAGCAATCTCCATTCCAAGAAAGTGTCTTAATGCTCCGAGGTCATTTACCCTAAATTCTAGCCTCAATTTTTGTTTAAGATCATTGATCTCACTAGTGTCATCGCCTGTGATTATAATATCGTCCACATACACAATCA
>JAOTBA010000203.1:26296453-26309973 GCA_025629845.1 Erythroxylum squamatum
TCCTTCTGTAATTGTTTTGTGGCAATTATGCTCTCCTCTGTGAATTGTTTAATCTTCAATCTCAGGAACTTGTAAAAATTTTTAATTTAATCAAAGTTGATTAACCAAAACGATCTTGATCTAGATTTCAAGCTGTCATTTTGAGTGACATTTAGTGAGGACAGTGAATTTAAGGTCTGTCAGTCATAAGAACAGGATCTTCGTCAATTTGTGTTGAATGTTTTTCTATTGGAGATTCAAAGTAAATGTTGTATTGTGTATGTAATTCTGAAAATTAGAAAATCTTTGTATTCTGCAAGTGAAGAAAACCACCATTTGCATGGAGATGACCATTTTTGAACTATACTACTACGTTTTCCTTCCAATATAAACAATGTATAGTCTTCTGACATCATTTTGCTTGCAGGATTAAGGAATTTAGTGAATGGGCACAATGTCTTGTGCTTGACTTGGTTGTTAAATATTTTCCTTCAGATAGCAACGAAATATTTGACATCATGAATCTCCTTGAAGATAGACTCCAGCATGCAAATGGTGCTGTTGTCTTGGCAACCATTAAAGTTTTCCTACAGTTAACATTATCCATGACAGATGTTCACCAGCAGGTTTCCTTTTCTTAAGCTGACATTCTGATTTTCAAATCCAGTTGGCATTCCATCTGCATAGTTATTCGTTCTTCATCACTAATTCATGAAAGTTTAAATATAAAATGTTTGCGCAATTCTTCATCTTTTGATCGTTATGTTATTTGAT
Organism: Erythroxylum squamatum; assembly: GCA_025629845.1. Lineage (NCBI taxonomy): Eukaryota > Viridiplantae > Streptophyta > Magnoliopsida > Malpighiales > Erythroxylaceae > Erythroxylum > Erythroxylum squamatum. The sequence continues at coordinate 26,297,207 of JAOTBA010000203.1, forward strand.
CGTTATGTTATGGAGAAGAGTTTAATAAGCCGAATGTTCATTCTCTTTGATTAACAGGAGTTGAAGCATAAATGTCTAAAAATTATGCATATGAAAAAGAAAAATTACTTCACAGCTTCATGATGTAGGAGCAATAATTGATTTTTACATTGTGGTTTCAAGGCATCTATTCTACAGTTTCTTTTTGAGTCACTTTTTGCCATCCTAATTTTCTCTGGAGGTGTTTCTTTCAGTACAACAGTTTTTGTTCCATTTGGGGTTTAAATATATGTTAGTGGATTGTGATATGTTCATGTACAGAAGAAGAGTAACCATAATGCAGCTTACCATCACTGGCTAATATTGGTAAGGTCAGAATCCCATTACAAGAAAAATCTTTTGTTGGTAGGTATATGAACGAATCAAAGCCCCTCTGCTTACTCTTGTGAGTTCTGGAAGTCCGGAGCAATCTTATGCAGTTTTAAGCCACCTGCATCTATTGGTAATGCGTGCACCATACATATTTTCCTCGGACTACAAGCACTTCTATTGCCAGTACAATGAGCCATCGTATGTCAAAAAGTTGAAGCTTGAAATGTTGACTGCGGTTGCAAATGAGAGCAATACTTATGAAATTGGTGAGGAATCAACTTCAGAGTTCTATATTGAAATATCTGAATAAAAAATTGACATTGCACGTGTAGTTGAAGTTAAGGATAATGAATTTTGTGTGATCTTTTTGAATCACTTTCAGTGACGGAGTTGTGCGAATATGCTGCAAATGTTGATATTGTTATTGCACGGGAGTCTATTCGAGCTGTTGGCAAAATAGCATTGCAGCAGTATGATGTCAATGCTATTGTTGATAGGCTTCTTCAGTTTCTGGAGATGGAAAAGGACTATGTTACTGCTGAGGCCTTGGTGTGTCATTCTCTCATTTCATTTGGGATGTTATGTTTGAAACATGTCCCAGCAAGTGCACATCACTGCATGCAATATAGCGCTACAGAATATGTGATCTTATTTAAGTATCAGCTAACAGATTCTCAAGTTGGGGATTTTTTTTCTATGCAGGTTCTTGTTAAAGATTTACTTAGAAAATACCCTCAATGGAGTCATGATTGCATTGCAGTGGTTGGGAATATCAGCAGCAAAAATGTTCAAGAACCTAAGGCCAAAGCAGCGCTTATTTGGATGCTGGGAGAGTACTCACAGGACATGACTGATGCTCCCTATATTCTTGAGAGTTTAATTGAAAATTGGGATGAAGAGAATTCTGCTGAGGTAATACACCCACCCAATGGTTGGTTAGGTGTATTACAAAATCCTAGTAGTGCTTTCTCTTGGATATGAGGCTGCATCTACTGATTATTTTGCAGATTCAAATTCTATGGACTATGTTCTCACATTTTACATGAGTCTTGCTCATACACTGTTGAAATCAAAACGCCTTTCTAATTACATTTTCCACGATGCATTATCCAATTGTACAGGTTAGGTTACATCTGCTAACAGCAGTGATGAAGTGTTTTTTCAAGAGACCCCCTGAGACACAGAAAGCATTAGGAGCTGCTTTATCTGCAGGTCTGGCTGATTTTCACCAGGTATGGATTTATTCATGTGTTAATTGACATATTATATTTATCAAAGTTTCTTGTTTTTGGAAGATATTTCATTTAACACTAAGTTGGTTGCAGGATGTTCATGATAGAGCCTTGTTCTACTGCAGGCTATTGCAACACAATGTAACAATAGCAGAACGTGTTGTAAATCCTCCAAAACAAGCGGTGTCTGTTTTTGCTGATACTCAAAGCAGTGAAATCAAAGATCGTATTTTTGATGAGTTTAACAGCCTCTCTGTTGTGTACGAGAAAGTAAGTGCAGTTATCTTCCCTTTCATGTCTTTTCATTATAATGGATTAACCTGACTAACAGTCATCCACGATTGGGAGAAAAATTGTTCTTTTTTCTTTTTTGGGGTTGTCTGATGTTGTCAAGGGGAATCATAAAGATGGGGTACGCTTGAAATTTAGATTTGTATTTTTGTTTTGGGAATATTTAGGTTGTTTATTTCTAGAGGCAACTCTGTAGATGATATCTTATTGCTCCTTAGGAAATTATCCTTTCTAGAATAAATTTGGATATTCTGACAAGCTTTCTCTTTAGATTTTTGTTTAACCATGTTCCAAGAAGATTAATCTTTGTGTGGAAAGTAGATCATTCACGTTTCCATCTAAGAGCCAACCTAGGACTCCTGTTGGCATCTTTGAGATTTTAACCTGATGGTTCTTAGATTTGCTGAAAGCTGTTTGAAGGCAGGTTTCAGAGCAACTGATGGTTGTTTAATTTTGCAGCCATCTTACATGTTCACCAATAGGGAACATCGGGGACCATTTGAGTTTTCAGATGAGCTTGGCAACTTATCTATTGGGGCTGAATCTGCACATGATGTTCCTGCTCATAGAGTTGAGGCCAATGACAAGGATCTGCTTCTAGGTACTTCAGAGAAAGAAGAAAGTGGAGGTGCCAGTAACAATGGTTCTGCATATACTGCTCCTCTTTATGATACTTCATCTTCGTCCATTACTACTTCACAAGCACAGCCAGGTCATTCTCCATACGCTAGCTTGGCCATTGACGATCTACTTGGTTTGGGACTGACAGCAGCACCTGCCTCTGCGATTACTCCCTCACCTCCTTCATTGAAACTCAACTCCAGAGCTGTACTAGACCCAGCCACTTTTCAGCAAAAATGGCGCCAACTGCCAGTATCTACCACACAGGTTTGCTTTAGAAACTGGCTTTTCATATTCCTCTATGTTGTACTGGTTGCTATCTTTACCAAAATTTTACATACTTTCCTCAACCATTCTTTAGAGGAAAGGGACTACGGAAATGGTTTCGAAAACAAGAGGGTATAGAAAATATCAGAAGAAAACCCACTTTTATTTCTCTGATTATATGTAATTTATACATGAGTATAATTTATTCTAATACTACTAAACTACTGGATTTTTAGTATATACTAACTTATCCTATCTATAGTATATCTTATCTTATCTACTAGAAGATAAACTTATCTCCTAAACTTATCTACGATAATTATCCAACAGTCCTAAATGCTCTTGTATCTTAGAGTTTCTCTAGGCAAAGATGTTGGCTTTCCGAACCTTGATTTGCTCTATTATCAAAGTTCATGCTTAGACTTGACTGACTAGATTAGTCTATGGTCCTGTGGTGAATTTTTGGTCAGTTTCATTTGTTTAGGTGTTCTTGCTCTTGCTATTGAAAGATGCAGCTTTCGTTTAGAAGAGTAACTTAGCACTGTCAAACCAAAATGAGGTAAAAAAAGGATTTTTCTCAACTCTAAAAAAGTTGATTATTTGATTTGCAGATGTTCCCGATTGCAGTAACATGTGGCAATACATTTGTTCTTAAGCCATGCGAAAAAAATCCAGGTGGGTTAATTTATTTCTGTTCACAATTGTTCAGCAGTCAGCACACAATTTATTTTTGAGTTGCTACCTTTACTGGAGGAAACAAAGTCATATCTTGTCTGTACCATAAACTGCAGTTTAGTTCATAGTAGGCTTGCATGATTGGTATAGATAACAATTACTCAATTCAGTATCGTAATCGGTATCATGTCTGCAATTTCCTTATTTTTTTTGAGTTTGTAATAAACTAAAGGCAGAGCTCGAATCTTACAGCAGTTCCCAAGTGAATGAACAATCTTTGTACTGCTGCAAATTTTATTTTAACGTTTCTACTGATTATGAAATAAGTAATCGTCCATCACTCATGAATCGTCTTGTGCTCTGCTGACATTACTAGTATTAAAAGGTGTCTCCCGGCTCTGGGGTTTTGTGTTATTCGTAGATTCTTGTGTCTTTGATGTCCTTCGCAAACAATGCATAACATATATAAACATGTAATCTATGTAATTAAAAATGTCACTGATAGCATGGTTTAGCTTATTTTTTCAGGGGCTTCTGCAATACTTGCAGAATTGGCTAAGGAGGCTGGTTTGCCTGATGGTATCCTAAATGTTATTCATGGAAACAGTGTGAGGCTTGCTTTTCAAATTCTTTGAACTTCCTCAACATTATGACCAGAAAAAATTGGCTGAAGATATTGCATGTGATTGACCATGTGTGCCCTTTCTTTTATAACCTTTCTATTTGATTTTGAATAGCCTTTCCTGGAATACTATTCTTGGTTCATTTCGCTGAGTACCCCTGGCTCTGCTCCTTGTAAGATGATGTTAAACATTACAATATTCTTAGAAAGCCCAGTCGGTGGGGGTAAGTAAGTGTACACCCATTGGGGGCAAGGGCTGGGAACATGAATTGGGAGCTCTGTCTTGATTGGTATAGATTCAGAAAAGAATTTCTGAGAATACTAATTTGTTTACTGTGACTTCTCAACTTGCATATTTTGCACTTGGTGCAGGATATTGTTAATTACATATGTGATGATGAAGACATAAAAGCTCTATCATTCATTGGTTCAGATGTGGTAAGCTGATTTTGGTACTTGATAGAGTAATTGAACTTATTGTATGCAATGATTGTCATCCTATCATTTTTTTACGCTATAACAATTTTCACTGTGACATTAGTAGCTCCAAGTTCAGAAGGCTTGCTTATAGTGAATGATGCTGTTAAAAGTATGTCAATATCACTAATGATGTAAAGGGAGTTTTACAGTTGTGTTACACTAATGATGTACTCCGCAGTATGCTTAACAGATTTATTGGAATTAAGAATTGTTCCTGTGGAGTCTAATTAATAAAGTTAAAGGATTAGTCGCATATCTCCCACATTTTTTATTTAGATGTGAAACTTTGTGTGGTTTTTTAAGCTTCCAATCAAGTCCATTAATTGTATAATTGTCAACTTAACGCCCTTATAATAGTCATATACTCATATATGAGGAAAAATTCTCAATCTGATCTAAAAAATTTTAGTTTTGAAAAGGTTAAGCTGATGTATGTATGAAGTTGTTAATGAAAATCTTTGATACCTGAGGTGTTGTAGAACTAAATTAGATCAACCAAGGATTTCTTTGAATCTAAGTGAATTACGGAGGATTTGATTTGTTCTTGAATTGAACATTTCGAAGGTGGAATTAATAGCTGGAAATCTCTTCACAGTATTCTCCATTTTCTAGTCTTAGCTCAATTGTCAATTTTTACGAGTTTCAGAAAATAAAGGCCATTAAGTATGATGTTGAATGACAAATGCTTTCCCCATGTCTTGTTCACTTGATTTCTAGGCTGGCATGCACATATATGCTAGGGCAGCTGCTAGAGGGAAACGTGTTCAGGTGAAGTTCTTGTATTTGTTGATCTATCTCTATCTCCATCTATCTCAAACAGTCACGTGCTCACACATGATTTTGTGCACGGGTTTCAAATATTCTTGTTGTCCTAATTTTAATTATGGCTGTATACTGATTTGAGCTGCTGATTATTCTGTGGAATCTTTAGTCTATGATAGGAGGGAAAAATCATGCAGTTATCTTGCCTGATGCAAGCATGGATGATAGTTTGAATGCTGTGGTTGCTGCTGGCTTTGGTGCTGCAGGACAGAGGTGCATGGCATTGAGCACGGTTGTTTTTGTCGGAGGTTCAATGCCATGGTACTATCACTGTGATCTATTTGCCTTCAGTTTTTCTTTATCTTGTTATCCAATCCTCCTTCTATCAAGTTCACTATGAGAACCCACGTATTGTAACTTTGATGTTTCTTAACTCTGCACCAAAGATTTTAGGCTTCTTAAGCGGTAGTTACATTTGCTTCGTTTTGGTTCTTGTGTCCTTTAAAATTGCTATTCCTTGGCAATTGTTATTTTCTGATACTTATAAACATGGAAATTCTTTGTTGGTTACCTAGTATATCACTCTACATTCGTTGTTGCATAGATAGAAACCGTATTTGGTATTAAAAGATTTTGTATATTGTGTTCTTGCTACCCATGTAAGCAGTCAAGATATGTTGTCTTTTTGTTTCTAGAATGTGAAGACCTCATTCTAAGTTTAGAAAATAGAAAGCATGGCAAGAAGAGCTGGTGGGAAATGATGCATGGCTGAATTTCAGTGCATCTCAAGTAGAGCACTAGGCATTTTAGGTTAGCATCATTGGTTCATTTTGCTATCGTAGGCCAACAGAACTCACCCCTTTTTTGGAGAAAGATAGAGGAATGTCCCTTGTAGTCCCCATCCTAACTTATCTTTGATTAATGTAGTATATCCACGTTTCCTTATTCTTCTGCTTCTTCTTTCATGTTTCGTTCTTCTTGTTCTTCCTTGTTTCTGTTTTGGGTAACTGTCAAGTCATGCTTCTAGAAATTGCTGCTATAGTGCAGTCAAGACTTATATCATTGACATCAGTGTTTGTTCATATTTCCAGGGAAAATGGCCTTGTGGAGCGTGTTAAAACACTTAAAGTTAATGCTGGCACTGATCCCTGTGCAGACCTTGGTCCAGTGATTAGCACAGAGGTGAAGATACTTGGTTGAGTATATTATGTCATTAACTTGATGAAGTGAAATTTATGCTGGTAGCTAGTTTTCTTCTGTTCATAATTATGCAAGGTTTGATTTCTTAGTTAACTTATATACTCCACCTAGCTAGCTTGCTTTTCTTTCTGTTGGTTTCTTAGCATATGACTTGTACATAGTAACTTTTTCTTGAGGTTTTCTTATATCATTAGATGTTACTTATTAACTAGTATTTGTCCAGATGGTTTGGTTTCTTCCCATTGATTTCTAGCTTATGGTTGTTACATAGTTGGTTCCTTTTTCATTAGGTTTTCTTATACTTGTTAGATGGGTATGCTAAAATGAACAGGTGAAGGACCAGATAAATAGATTAGTACAGAGTGCGGTTGATAGTGGTGCTCGGCTTCATCTTGATGGAAGAAACATTTTGGTGTGTATTTGTTTCTATGCTTTCTGATGTTGTGCTATTCATTGCTGATAATATAAAACTGAAATTAGTAGATTATACCTGCTCCTGCTCAAACATGGGCAAATAGTTGCTGGAGCTTGTTCTACAAATCATGGTTTGTTTTGATGCCCAAAAGTAGGCTGTTGATGATAGGTTGGTGTGGAGAATCTGTAATTTCTCTTACTACGTTGGGTTTGAAATTTTGGCATATGAGAAAAGAGAGGTACTTAGATCAACAATCATCTCAGCTCTCTACTTTCACATAAAACTCAATGGATATCTCCAAGTAAGCATAAGCAACTTTTATCCAAAATGAAGTGAACCTTTTTACGAGCTATGTAAACATGACACTAGGAGCTTAGTTAGTGACTATTGACATAATTAGGCATCACAGTATATACCATTCTCATTTCTTTCTGTTGACTGATAGTAATAATTAATATACTTCTTTCTCACATCTAACCTGCAAAAGTCTTCCATCTAAAACCCTACCTTTACTTGCAAAGGTTAGTGATATACGAAAGTCTTTTCATTCTATTCTAGATGAGTTTACTTTCTTAGTCTGGTCTTTGTTTTAAATCTTTTTTTAGGTTCCAGGATATGAAAAGGGAAGCTTTGTTGGTCCAACAATCTTGTGTGATGTTACTATCAACATGGATTGCTATAAGGTAGCTGCACTTCACTTCTCGAGTTTTCATATGCTTTTTAGCGTAAATCAACTTGGATAATGCATTTTTCTCAGTAGTACAAGAATTGAACCAAAGACCTTGCCATATTGTTGACAGCAATGTTTGTGTTGAGCAGGAAGAAATTTTTGGACCGGTACTACTGTGCATGCAGGTGCGCCTTTTATTAGTGATTCACTTGCTTTTTGTGAACGGAAAATTTGTCTGTAGTAGGTTGACAAACTCTTTTTGATTGCAAACAGGCTGACAGCCTGGAAGAGGCCATAACCATTATAAACAAAAATAGGTACTGGTTGTGACTGAGGAAGATGCACTGATGAGCTTTAGTATTGTAAACAAGTTGGACTATTTTTCTTGTCAAATCTTTTTTTTTCCTTCCCCCCTTCATGCAAGATTGAGTGGATGTAATCTGTCCTCAATGTTAATAATATTTTCTCAAGAATTTTTAGGTTGTCGTTTTATGTTGGAACCTTACTAGGTGCATTTTTCCATACTCTCTCCATGTGGTAGTAAATCATGGTTCTGCTACATTGTTTGCATTTGAAATCTTGTATCCAGGTACGGGAATGGAGCTTCCATATTCACAGCATCTGGGGTTGCAGCAAGGAAGTTCCAGAACGATGTCGATGCTGGCATGGTAAGTCTGGGAAAGATGTCGAAGACGTCCCTTTTACCATCTTTAATTCCTACATACCCTGTCAATGTAATACTATTCTGAGACACCATCTGCTAGAGTGCAAGAGAAATATGCAAGCTAGAGACTGAAAAACTGAAGCCTGAATATGGTTAGTTATTCAGATCATTCAATGTAGGGAATACCTTGATGGCGTGAATGGAGAGCATTAAAACTTTTTGGCTTGAGCTTATTACTTCTGTTTAAATCTAAGTGAAATTTCCAGTGGAAAATAGCTAAATGAAATTTCAATATCAAAAGGAGTTGCCATGTGCCTACACTGTCCATCCAAGTGGGGATGTCACAAGTTATCTTAGTCTTTATTGGGTCCTGTATGTGCTCTGTAAGCGTCAGCTCTTCAAAAATAATTTGACGTGAGCCTTGTCTTAACAGGTTGGAGTCAATATTCCAATTCCGATCCCTTTGCCATTCTCCAAATGGCATGAACCAAAAGCATCATTTGCTGGCGATCTTAATTTTTGCGGTATATCATCTTTCAATTCACTTCACTAATGCAAAACCCAACCTTGTTCATAGAAAGGGAAAAAAGTGAGGAGGAAAAAGATTGGAGTTATATGGCACTGATGAAGAGTTTATGCAGTACTTTAAACGTTTTCATTTCATTTCTCTCTCTCTCTCAGTGGAGTATGTTTCTGAAATGCAGGAAAGGCAGGTGTGCAATTTTACACGCAAATAAAGACAGTGGCTCAACAATGGAGGGACTTGCCTAGTCTGGGAGTCTCATTGTCTACTCTCACGCACTTTGAGATGGAAACAGGAAGCAGACGAGTTTTGTTAGGCGTGCCTCCATCCGAGAGAGATTCACCCAGTGAAAGAGCATCCCCAGCTGTGTCAGTTGCATCTGAGAGGGATTCCCCTAGGCAAAGAGAGTTTCTGCACGAGGATTTACCGAATTCAGGAGTGTCTTCCTTACATTCAATTACTGATGAGGATCTACACAGCCAGGGAGCATCTCTAGTGTTGCCTCCGACGGCTGAGCAGGATTTACCAGATAACAACGCGTCCTTCAGTATACTCTCTGCATCGAATTCAGGCCACGAAATAGCTTTAACCATGTCCCAGTCATCTGATAGTGTTTATATACCCCAAACATCTCGGTGGAATGATACTTCAAGCCTATCTTCTCAAAGGACTGAAAGCATCTCTTCCACATCAATGGGGATTTATATGTCTGCATCTCAACGGAATGGAAATGTCAGGTCATCAACCAAGAGGAATGAATCAGCATTCTCATTGGCGTCTGAGTGTTTATATGTGTCTACATCGCATGGGAATGAAAACATAGGTCCATCAACATCACAGAGGAATGATAGCAAAGTTTCAAGCTCTCACAGGACCAACACTGCTGTACATCCAGCTTCGGAGAAATTGTACGACATTATAGCAAATCCTACACACTTGAATGACCGTCTGAGCCAAACATTTCAAAGACGTAATTCCATATTCCCACCTCCGGAGAGTAGACACATACCTTCTACATCTCACAGAAGTGATCAGATAAGTCCAGCATCTCAGAGACCCGATGCCATTTCGTCACCCAATTCCAGGAGGATATATATTGCTAGAGTGCCTGATCAAAGGACTGAAAACATGAACCCAGCTTCTCAACGGAATGATGCTATGCAGTCAACTTCAGAGGCCGTGTACACTCCTCAAATGGTTCAAAGAATTAACACTACAGTAGCAGCATCCGAGAGGCTATATCTTCCACCTACAACTGAACGGGTATATAATGACAGCACCATGGTTTCTATTGATAGCTTCCCCAGTCATGGAGCTTCAATGAATCTGTCTGCATCCCAGAGGATATAGGTTGCTAATACTAGTGTTTAATTATGTTCTCAAGGACCAAAAGGATTTGTTTGTGAACACCATCTTTAGAAGCTATGATGATCCTTTTATCTAGGCCTTAGCTTTAGGATTGGTGGTTTTGATGTTGCCCTGTCTGACTTTAAGTTAATAGGTCAAGACTCGGTCAAAGCCTGGAGTCACAACTCTACTTAGCGTTTGGTCTTGCTTCACGGCCCCATTGAAGAGTAATCTAAATGGTTGTAGTTCATGTTTTGAAATCTTCTATCAACCTTGATAGAAGAGAACACTTCTTATCTTTGGAGGTGGTAAGTTTGGTTCAATATAACTCAACTTGAAGTCAACGGTTTAGGTTCAGGCTGGTCAAATTTGTATTCAATTTGGGCTTGGGGCTAGCTTGAATTCTAGCTCAGATGACTTGAACATATTGTATAAAACGTTATTTTGGTTTTGAGTCCAAGTAATTTGAGCTTAATAGAATTTCATATCAAACTCAGGAATTGATCTGTTGTTCCTAAAGTGCTGTGTTTTATGTGCCTAAATAAATCTCAGTCATTCGTTACAATAAATTGGATGGCTGGGATATTAAAGGCATAGCAATTTGGGGGCAGTAAATATGCTCTCATCAAACTCGAGTCACTTATTTGAAGTAAGGACAAACCTATTTATCTATATTAAAATAATGAGTTAAGATATCTTAGGTTTAAAATTAATATAGAAGGAGGATTAACATTAATCACTACTATCAAATTACTAAATATGAATTTTTTGAAATCTTTTATGCATTTTTAATTGTTAGAGAATAGGGTTACTCGTGCGTCTAACTCAATTTTAGGCTTTATAAAAAAAACCTTAAGCTTAGATTGAATTTAAAAACTTAAATTTAAATTTGAGTGCAATTAAATTTAGTTCAATTCATTAATTTCATATTGGAGTACTTGAGTTTAAACTATATTATTATAATTCGTTAAGTTCAAAAATTTTCATAAACTTCGGGTTTAAATCTATTCCAATTTTGAATATTATATGAATTTAGTTAAATAGAATTTGATTTAATGAATATACATATTAGGTTTATTAATTTTAAGAATTAGACCATAATTAATTTATTATACTTATTAGAAATTAGATATGTTTGAGACGAGAAATTTTAATAATAAATATGACCCGACCCGATTCAATATCATCATTTAAAAGTGATTGTAGGAATGACAATGAGTGGGGTGGCTCAGCCAATGGTCTAGAACCTAATTTTTTTTAAAAAAAATTAAAATAAAAAACGATGTTATTTTATATGATTGTTGCTTTATTCCGATAAAATTAAAAACGATGTCATTTTATAACAGTGTTGTTTTATCCCCCCAAAAAAAGGGTAAGGTTCGATAATTAAAAAAGGTGCATACTAGGTTTAAAATTCTGTCAAACGATTCCGGGCCTATTGATTTCAGGCCGCCCAGACTGTTTTGTCAAGCCTGGGAAACTGCCCGCTACGAAGTACCAAACGTGGACGCTTATACACACGAGTCCGACGTTCGCCTAATGTTTACAGCGAAATCGTCGAATAGGCTCAAGTTTCTCATATATGTCATTCGTAGCTGTCCTCACCTTGTAGCTGTCCTCACCTGATATCACTATCTCTCGTGCCTACTAGAGTAGAGACATCGAAGCATAAGAGATGCAGAGCCTTTACGCGCCTTCCCTACCAACAGTTTCTCCACCTCCTTTAAAACCCATTTCTTCAATCGCAAAGCTATCTTACTATCATGAAGAAGAAGACCAAGACGATACTGATAATCGTTCAGAGTTTGCCAAATTTTCATTACCAGCTCATCTCAAATCTATCACCAGTACTTCCAATCCATTCGTCAAGCACTGTGTCAAGCTCAGTCGCAGCTCCCCTTATCGCCATTCTCATGCTTCAGCTCTTGTTGTTGGTACCACTCCTATCAGGTACTCTCAAAACCACATCTTTTTTATACGGGTACCTCTCTTTCTTTGTGCATTTACATGGTTCTTCATCGGTTTTCCTTAATTTGATTTTACCCAGTTCACATCAAGCTTGTCTTTTCACAGGGAGATACACAAATTTCAGGAGTCATTGCAAGAAAGAACTATTGAAACTGATTACCTTTTCCTTCTTGATAATGCCAAAGTACCTGAGGAACTGGAGAAATCTGCTAAACGTACTTTGCGTGTGAGCGCTTTGGTCATGAAAAAGCTTTCCCAGATACAATCTACCGAGGCTATTGAAGCAATTGCTCTGATGAAATTCCCCACCAGCTACTTCCTTGCTAATTCTCACCAGAAAGATTCTGACTTTTGCAAATGGTTCCCATCTCGACATCGAATTCTAGTCCTTGAAGGAATCCAGGTAATTGTTGATTCTCTTTGTTCTTAGCTTGAGTTCTCTTTTATCGCTTCATTGTAATCTGGAGTTTCTATAGAATATGCAGCCATGTGATTCTTGTCCATATTGTGCCTCAAGAATGTTGGAATTATGATGATTCTGCTGCTTTAGCTTGTTCGTTCACTGAAATTGACACTGTTAAGTTGCTTTTACTCAACGGTAGTAAGTGACCATTTCACCACAATAGCTTAAGCTGTTGTGTGAGGCCAACTTAATTGGTTTTATATATTCACTAACACA